>CM029020.1:34869914-35338330 GCA_016801055.1 Panax notoginseng
ATGTCACGGATTTAAATAAAAATACGTCAGACTTGAATGATATTTCTATTGTTAATAAATTTCTTGACGTATTTTCTGAAGAACTTCCTGGCCCTACCCCCCAGAGCGTGAAATCAAATTTTGTTATAGACCCTTGAACCTGGTACAAAACCCATTTTTAAAGCACCATATCGAATGACTCCTATTGAACTTCAGGAGTTTAAAAAACCCAACTGCATGAATTGTTAGACATCGTTTTCATTCGTCCTAGTACGTCTCCTTGGGGTGCTCCTGTTCTATTCGTGGAGAAGAAAGATGGGAGTATGCGACTTTGTATTGATTATCGGGAGTTGAATCATGTCACCATAAAAAATAGGTACCCATTGCCTCGCATTGATGACCTGTTTGACCAGTTACAAGGTGCCAAATTCTTTTCAAAAATCGATCTTCGTTTCAGATATCATCAGTTAAAGATTAAAAGCGACGACATTCCAAAGACTACTTTCAGAACTCGGTACGGGCATTACGAATTTCTAGTCATGTCTTTTGGATTGACTAATACTCCTACTGCCTTCATGGATATGATGAACCGAGTATTCAAGGAATATTTGGATCATTTTGTGGTCGTCTTTATTGATGACATCCTCATTTACTCCAGAAGCCATGAAGATCATGAACAACACTTGAGGCTGATACTCCAAAAGCTTCGTGAAAATAAGTTGTATGTCAAGTTGAAGAAATGCGAGTTCTGGCTTGAGGAAGTAGCATTTCTTGGGCAATATCAAATCACGAAATATCTGTTGACCCGACAAAATTTGAAGCAATTCAAAGCTGGGAGCAACCTAAGTCAGTGACCGAAGTACGTAGCTTTTTGGACTTAGCTGGTTATTATCGGAGATTCGTGGAAGGATTTTCTCGAATTGCTACTCCATTAACTCAGTTGACTCAAAAAGATACAAAATTCGGTTAGAGCGAGGAATGTGAGAAGAGTTTTTAAGAACTCAAGAGGAGACTCATTTCAGCACCTGTTCTGACAATACCATCTCGTTCGGAGGGATTTGTCATATACAACGATGCTTCAGGCAAATATTTAGGATGTGTTCTCATGCAACATGGGAAAGTCAAAGCCTATGCCTCACGACAACTCAAAGAATATGAGAGAAATTATCATACTCATGATCTAGAGTTGACAGTTGTCATTTTCGCACTTAAAATCTGGAGGCATTAACTGTATAGAAAGAAAATGGAGATCTATACAAATCATAAAATCCTAAAATATTTCTTTACCCAAAAGGAGCTCAATATGCGACAACGATGTTGGCTTGAGTTGTTGAAAGATTACGGTTATACAATTCAATACCATCCTGGAAAAGCGAACGTGGTAGCTGACTCATTGAGTAGAAGATCATATGCGGGTACGAGTGCAATATTGTCAACGAAAAGGCCCATTTTATATGGCTTACAAAGGATGGAGATAGAGTTAAAGACCCTAGAGACCTACGTGATGATGGTAAATATACGAGTAGAACCGACTTTAATTGATAAAGTTAAAGCTGCTCAAGCTATAGACCTGGAGTTGATGCGTATGAGGAAGAAAGTGTAAGAAAATGCTATCCCAGAAGCAAGAATCGATGAAGAAGGAATACTTCGAGTCAACTCCAAACTTTATGTTTCTAACGACTCTGACTTGAAGTATAAAATCATGATGGATGCACACAACACACCGGTTGCAATCCATCCTGGAAGTACTAAAATGTATTGTGATCTTCGACATACATTTTGGAGGAGGAATATGAAGAGAGAGATCGCGGAGTTTATCTCAAGGTGTTTAACTTGTCAACGTGTCAAGGCGGAGCATCAAGTGCCAAAAGGTCCATTGCAACCACTTAAAATTTTAGAATGGAAGTGGGAGCACATTACCATGGACTTTGTTACAAGTCTTTCCAAGGTTTCTCAAGGCATAGATGCGATTTGGGTCATTGCCGATAAATTGACCAAGTCTGCTAATTTCTTACATATACGAGAAACTTATTCAATTGAATGTCTTGCTCGTATGTACATAAATGATATTATAAGACTGCATGGTATGCCAGTATCCATAGTTTCTGATCGAGACTCAAGATTCACTTCACGATTTTGAGTTAGTTTTATAAAAAGCTATGGGCACGGATTTACGATTCAGTTCGGCATATCATCCTCAAACGGACCGGCATTCGGAGAGGACTATTTAAACTCTTGAAGATCTATAAAGACTATTGTTCCTTGACTTCAAAGGAAGTTGGGACAAGTTCTTGCCATTGGTGAAATTGTAAGACCCCAACTTTTTATAAATAAAATTGAATTTCCTCTATTATTATTTGAAATAGTCAGGGTTGATTTGATTAATGTGATTAGTTATGGGTAAAATGCGCAAATATTTTAGATAAGCAAGTTGTAAAAATATTCATTTTTGTCGGTGAATATTCGTTTGGTCGGGAAATATTATTGTTGTCGAGAAATATTCGTACGACGGCGCAACCTTGTGTGGTCCCCATAACGGAAAGCGATTGGATGAGTGAAAACGACAAGTATGAGTTTTATAAATAACGGCGTAGTTGTTACCGTTAGCACTATTAGAATACCCGTGGTTAAAACACAGTAGCACACGGTATTGCACTAATTATTGATTCTTACGTAAAAGGCACTACTCAATAATTGTTACAGTAATTACTGTTCAATATTTTATTTATTGATTCAATAATTGCTACGTTGATATTTTATATTATTGGTGTTTCAATAATTGTCACTACACACGTATTTTTCATTATCAGATCAATAATTCATATTATTTGAATAATATTATTAGATAGTATTTTTGGCAATATCTAGAAAGTTCTGTTTAAAGAGAGGTTTGGTCACCTAATTGCGCGCCAGTAAGGAAAAATCCTTATTGGAAAGCTCCCTCTTTCCTGGGAATGGCCTGGTTGTCAGTGTTATGATTCTGTAATATTATTTATGAATAATTAATTATTGATTTATATGATAAGGAAAATATTCATTTTATGTGGATATAGATGGAAAAAATTTTAATGTGACAATTGTTGAAAATTGGTATTTTATCTTTTCTGATAAAATAATTCAATATATTATTATATTATAATATATAATAATGGTGATATTTTTATAATGAATGTGGGATATATGAATAAATGAGGAGGAATAGTATTTTTGTTATTAAAAATATTTAAAACATGTTTTTCATGTTTGTGGACCCCATTTCTTGACTGAAAGCTGGGACCCGGCGAAGATTGAAGCAATACAAAGCTGGGAGCAACCGAAGACGGTGACCGATGTACGTAGCTTTCTAGGCTTAGCTGGTTATTATCGGAGATTCGTAGAAGGGTTTTCTCGAATCGCTACCCCGTTAACTCAGTTGACTCGGAAGGATATCAAATTTGTATGGAGCGAAGAATGCGAGAAGAGTTTCCAAGAGCTTAAGAGGAGACTCATTTCGGCACCTGTTCTGACAATACCATCTGGTTCGGATGGATTTGTTATCTACAGCGATGCTTCAGGCAAAGGGTTTAGGATGTGTTCTCATACAACGTGAAAAGTCATAGCCTATGCCTCGCGACAACTTAAAGAATATGAGAGGAATTATCCTACTCATGATCTAGAGTTGGCAGCAGTCGTTTTCCGCACTAAAGATCTGGAGGCACTATCTATATGGAGAAGTGGAGATATATTCAGACCATAAAAGCCTCAAATATTTCTTCACTCAAAAAGAACTCAACATGCGGCAGCGACGTTGGCTCGAGCTGTTGAAAGATTACGACCACACTATTCAATACCATCCTGGAAAAGCAAACGTGGTAGCTGACGCATTGAGTAGAAGATCATATGCAGGAACGAGTGCGATGATGTCAAGTATACGCGTAGAACCAACTTTAATCGATAAAGTTAAAGTTGCTCAAGCTACAGACCCGGAGCTGATGCGTATGAAGAAGAAAGTGCAAGAAGGTGCTATTCCAGAAGCAAGAATCGATGAAGAAGGAATACTTCGAGTCCACTCCAGACTTTGTGTTCCTAACGATTCTGATTTAATACAAGATCGTGATGGAGGCACATAATACACCATTTGCAATCCATCCTGGAAGTACTAAAATGTATCGTGATCTTCGACATACATTTTGGTGGAACAATATGAAGAGAGAGATTGCAAAGTTTATCTCGAGGTGTTTAACTTGTCAACGTGTAAAGCGAGCATCAAGTACCAAAGGGTCCATTGCAACCACTTGAGATTCTGAAATGGAAGTGGGAACATATTACCATGGATTTTGTTACGGGTCTTCCCACGTTTCTCAAGGTATAAATGCTATTTGGGTTATAGTTGATAGATTAACCAAGTCTGCTCATTTCTTGCCGATACGGAGACTTATTCCCTTGAACGTCTTGCTAGTATGTACGTGAATGAGATTGTAAGGTTGCATGGCATGCCAGTATCCATAGTTTTGGATCGTGACCCAAGATTCACTTCAAGATTTTGGGTTAGCTTGCAAAAAGCTATGGGCACGAATTTACGGTTCAGTTCGGCATACCATCCTCAAACGGACGGGCAATCAGAGAGGACTATTCAAACTCTTGAAGATTTATTAAGACTTTGTGTCCTAGATTTCAAAGGAAGTTGGGATAAGTACCTACCATTGGTGGAATTCTCCTACAATAACAGTTATCAGGCAAGTATAGGTGTGGCTCCCTTTGAAGTATTGTATGGACGAAAGTGTCGCTCTCCAGTATGTTGGGATGAGGTGGGAGATGCAACGTTGTTGGGACCAGAGTTGGTACGAATGACTACAGAGAAGATCCAAACGATTCGACAACGTATACAAACGGCACAGGATCGACAAAAGAGTTATGTGGATTTCATCGAAAGGACGTGGAATTTGACATTGGGGATCATGTATTATTACGTGTAGCTCCATGGAAAGGAGTTACAAGATTTGGGAAGAGAGGAAAGCTCAATCCACGATTTATTGGTCCATTTCAGATTCTTGACCAAGTAGAAATGTGGCCTATAGACTTGCGTTACCTCCAAGTATGTCTCGTGTTCATAATATTTTTCATATATCTGTGCTTCGTAAATATGTGATAGACCCGAACCATGTTATTGAGTTAGAATCGGACGAGATAGCTGAAGACTTAACGTACGAGGAGGTACCTGTCAAGATCATGGATAAAAAGGAGCATCCTACGCATCGAAGGTCATACCACAAGTTAAAGTTTTGTGGAGAAACCATGCTATTGAGGAAATGACCTGGGAGTTGGAAACGGAAATGAAAGCGAGGTATCCTCATCTTTTCGAAACACCAGGTACGTATGTCAATTTCGAGGACGAAATTTCATAAGGAGGGGAGGTTGTAAGACCCCAAATTATTAATAAATGAAATTTAATTTCCTCTATTTATTATTCTGAAATAGTAAGGGTTGATTTGATTAATGTGGTTAGTTATGGGTAAAATGCGCAAATATTTTAAATAAGCAAGTGGTTAAAAATATTCATTGTTGTCGGAATATTTGTTTGGTCGTGGAATATTCTTGTTGTCGGGGAATATTCGTACGACGCGCAGCTTGTGTGGGCCCCATAACAGAAAACGATTGGATGAAGAAAACGACAAAAATAAGTTGTTTATAAATAACGGCGTAGTTGTTACCATTAATACTGTTGGAATACCCGGTGGTTAAAACACGGTAATACGCGTAGCACACGTATTGCACCAATTATTGATTCTTACGTAAGAAGGCACTACTCAATAATTGTTACAGTAATTACTGTTTAATATTGTATTTTATTGATTCAATAATTGCTGCGTTGATATTTTATATTACTGTTGTTTTAATAATTGTCACTACACAGTATTTTCTATTATCGGAACAATAATTCATATTATCTGAATAATATTATTAGATAACATTATTGGCAATGTCTATAAAGTTCTGTCTAAGGAGAGGTTTGGTCATCTAATTGCGCGCCAGTAAGGAGAGATCCTTATTGGAAAGCCCCCTCTTTCCTGGGAACGACCTGGTTGCCAGTACTGTGATTCTGTAATATTATTTGTGTATAATTAATTATTGATTTATATGATGAGGAAAATATTAATTTTATGTGGATATAGATGGAGAAAATTTTTAATGTGACAATTGTTGAAAATTAATATTTTATCTTTTTCTGATAAAATAATTCATTTAAATATATTATTTTAATAATATATTGATGGTGATATTTTTACAATAAATGTGGGATATATGAGTATATGAGGAGGAAGAGTATTTTTGTAGTATTAAATGATTAACACATATTTTGTGTGTTGGTGGACACAATTCTTGACCGAAAATTTATTATTGACTGTAAAATCGCCCGTTTGTGAATTTCGGTCAGTTTCTGTTTGGAATTTGGAAAAACTTTCTTCTGCAAAGTTGTAGAGAATTGAATTTCCTATAAAAATTCGCAAGATTCGAATTTTCTGATAAAAAAGCTATTTATTATGAATTATTGAAGTTCTGAAGTTTCGAAATAATTGATTTTTGGAAGTTTTATTTATTATTTTGAAGAAAAACGTTTTTTGGCATTTAAGTGGGCTAACATGTGATATAAATGGGCTGAGATCAGATGTCTAGAGGTGTGCTAAGGAAAATTTGATAAATATATTATTATTATATTAAATTTTCTCTGCTTTGGTGTTCTAAGCATTTTCCTATAAATAGGGTGCTTAGGTTAGAATTGAAAATCACACCAGAAACACAAGTTTCTCTCTATTTCTCTCTCTATATCAAGCGTATTCTTGTGAGTATTTGATACTTTGAGTGTTGCTATACGGTGCAAGTTTCCTTCAGCACTATATCTAGTATTCCAGTCAGAAGTACCGTCTTTCCGAGGTAAGGGATGTTATTTCTTCTTAAATGATATTATTTTCTTCAATATCATTATGCCGAAGTATTGATCTGAACTTTTTATCAAATTTGGAACTTTCATCATGTCGGGGTTACTATTCATGAGTTACTATTCACGAGTTACTATTCACCAAAAAATGAAAATTTCCTTCTTTTCGTCCAAATATCTATTCTGGATACTAGCTTTGATTGTATCCATATTTTGATCATTCTTGAATTTTACTTCACTATGATAAGGTATTTTTGGACATGGATAAATCGAAATACGAATCCTTAATATTTGTTATTTTGCTTCACTGGATTCGTTTTCTTTAAAATATTTTTCATCATCCTCAGTCTTAAATGATGATATAACTGAATATCTTTGGCCTGTAGTGCAAAGATGAATAATTTCTGATGAATATCTTTGGCCCGTAGTGCAAAGATGAACAGTGTTGAGGTGAACATGACCAACTGATGAATATCTTTGGCCTGTAGTGCAAAGATGACCATTTGATTCAAGATATTTATTGATTTATGTTACAGGGATAAAATGTTGATGATGGGCTTTTAAATTCATAGATAATCGTAGATTTCATTCTCTACGTAACTTCTCTATGGATTATTATTTTCCGCTGCGAATAATGAATTAAAACTTGTTGTCTATTGTATTCTATTAAATTTTCCCTGTTGAAGACTAACGATAATTTGTTGTATATTATCTTAGTCATAATATTCTTTACTGGGCTAGTTGAGCTCACCCTTTTCCTTGTGTTCCATTTTCTTCTCAGGAGGCGAGAATGTAGCAGGTACTAGTCGGGGTATGGAATGAAGGTTCTAGGAAGTTGTTTTAGTAGTCCTCACCATTTTTTTGTAAAATATTGTTCCAATAACTGTAATGAGGACTTATTTGAGTGTGGATATTGTCTAGATGACAATATTTGTATTTACACTCACAGTTTTTATGTTGTATTAATAAAGTTGTAGTTGTTTCTGTACCATGTTATTGACGACTCAGAATAGGTGTTGTATACCTGTTTTGGGGGCGTCACAGTTGGTATCAGAGCTTAGGGATATGATCTCTGGCGGAGATCGGGAATAGAACTAGGAGGGGAGAGACGAGTAAATCCTTCGCTAATGTGTCCTACCTAAGCTTATTTGTTGGTTGGTCATAATATAGGGATATTATGTGATTTGTTAATTTGTTAAATTAACCCTTGTTTTATGGCAGTATTTGAGAATGTCGACTGAGAATGTTAACAGTGGAGTAAATAAAATCGTGGAGACACCTGTACTCACCAACGAGGAGAACGTGCAACAGGCTGGCAATGTTCCTCATGTGAACAACACCACTGAGCAGACGGTGAACGATGAGATGTTTAGAAGCTTTTTACGATTCATGCAAAACCAGACGAAGGAGATTCCTGTTCAAAATATAGGAAGAAACAATGGCAACGCACAGCTGGTCACAGCCAAGCAGTTCAAAGAGTTGGGACCACCAGAATTCTGGAGAAAGCCGGATCCGATTAAGGCGGAGACATGGTTCAAGCAAATTACCAAGATATTTGATGTCTTGGGATGCACGGAGGAACAGAAGGTTCCATTTGCTACCTTTATGTTCCGTGGCGAGGCAGACTACTGGTGGGAATCTGTGAAGCGTACCCATCCAGCTGCACTCAGCATGTCTTGGGAGATATTTCAGAAACTATTCAATGACAAGTACTTTCCTGAAAGTATTCGTCATATGAAGGAGGTAGAGTTTATTAGACTGGAGCAGAATAACATGACGGTGTCCCAGTATGAGGCGAAGTTTGCAGAGTTGTCCAGGTTTGCACCTCATTTGGTGGAGAATGAGGAACGTATGACACAGATGTTTGTGAGAGGTTTGAAACCCGACATACGTCAATATCTCATTTCTCATAAATTTTCTCTCTATTCAGATGTTGTCAACAGGGCTCAATTGTTGGAGCGAGATAACGAGTACGGTCAACCGAGGGACCACAACCAGGATCATATCGGTGACAACAGTCATCAGAACAATGATAACCAGCGGAGAAAGAAAAGTACAGACAAGAACGGCAACCACTCTGGTGGTAATCGTGGCTATGAAAATAGAAGAAGCGAGTCGGGAGGAGATTTTAAAAAGAGGAGATTCAACAATGATAATACGAAGACGTCAGCACCAGCAGCAACTGGTTCCAAGGGAGGAGAACGACCACCGGTCATATGCTATAAATGTGGAAAAGAGGGACATATCAGCCCAAACTGTCCACAACAGTTCAAGGTATGCTATAATTGTGGAAAGGAAGGACATATCGCTCGAGATTGTATGATAGCGAAACCAAGTTCAGCGGGGACGGTGACTCAAAAGGCTGCCCCAGAAAAGTCAAAGTCAACGGTTCCTGGAAGAGCGTTTGTCGTGACTGGTCAACATGCGAGGAACCCAAACGAGGTGATCACGGGTAAGCTAATCATAAATTCATGTGAAGTTTATACCTTACTAGATACCGGTGCTACCCATTCATTTATTTCTCCTGCTTGTGCTCAACGTTTAAACTTGACTCCGGAGAAATTAGACTTTGATTTATCTGTGGAGACTCCGTTAGGGAAAACTTTCATCACATCCACTATTTATAAATCTTGTTTGATCCAAGTTGACACCATCACCTTACCTGTTGACCTTATCTCTTTAAAGATACTTGCATTTGACGTGATTTTAGGAATTGATTGGTTAACTACTCATCATGCCAAAATTGATTATTTTCGTAAGGTGGTTAGTTTTCATATTCCTAATCAACCTGTTGTTCGAATTCAAGCAACAAAGCCATTAAAATCAATCACTGTCATATCAAGTCATAAAGCCATTCGTTTATTGAAAAACGGATGTCAAGCTTTCCTAGCCCATGTTATGGATTTGAATAAAGACACGTCAAATTTGAATAATATTCCTGTTGTTAGTAACTTTCCTGACGTATTTCCTGAAGAACTTCCCGGTCTACCCCCAGAACGTGAAGTTGAATTCTTTATTTGATCTTGAACCTGGTACAAAGCCCATTTCTAAAACCCCATATCGAATGGCTCCTATTGAACTTCAGGAGTTAAAAGTCCAACTACAAGAGTTGTTGGACATCGGCTTCATTCGTCCTAGTACATCTCCTTGGGGTGCTCCTGTTTTATTTGTAAAGAAGAAAGACGGGAGTATGCGACTTTGTATCGATTACCGAGAATTAAACCATGTCACTATCAAGAATAGGTATCCGCTACCTCGTATTGATGACCTGTTTGACCAGTTACAAGGAGCACAATTCTTTTCAAAAATTGATCTTCGTTCTGGATATCATCAGCTGAAGGTTAAAACTGAGGATATTCCGAAGACTGCCTTTAGAACTTGGTACGGGAATTATGAATTCTTAGTCATGTCTTTTGGATTGACTAATGCTCCTGTGGCTTTCATAGATATGATGAACCGAGTATTCAAGGATTATTTGGATCAGTTCGTTGTTGTCTTTATTGATGACATCCTCATATATTCCAAAAGCCGTGAAGATCATGAGCACCATTTGAAGCTGGTACTCCAAAGGCTGCGTGAAAACAAGCTATATGCTAAGTTGAAGAAATGCGAGTTCTGGCTTGAGGAAGTAGCATTCTTAGGGCATGTGGTGTCGAAACATGGAGTATCTGTGGACCCGACGAAGATTGAAGCAATACAAAGCTGGGAGCAACCGAAGACGGTGACCGATGTACGTAGCTTTCTAGGCTTAGCTGGTTATTATCGGAGATTCGTAGAAGGGTTTTCTCGAATCGCTACCCCGTTAACTCAGTTGACTCGGAAGGATATCAAATTTGTATGGAGCGAAGAATGCGAGAAGAGTTTCCAAGAGCTTAAGAGGAGACTCATTTCGGCACCTGTTCTGACAATACCATCTGGTTCGGATGGATTTGTTATCTACAGCGATGCTTCAGGCAAAGGGTTAGGATGTGTTCTCATACAACGTGAGAAAGTCATAGCCTATGCCTCGCGACAACTTAAAGAATATGAGAGGAATTATCCTACTCATGATCTAGATGGCAGCAGTCGTTTTTCGCACTAAAGATCTGGAGGCACTATCTATATGGGGAGAAGGTGGAGATATATCAGACCATAAAAGCCTCAAATATTTCTTCACTCAAAAAGAACTCAACATGCGGCAGCGACGTTGGCTCGAGCTGTTGAAAGATTACGACCACACTATTCAATACCATCCTGGAAAAGCAAACGTGGTAGCTGACGCATTGAGTAGAAGATCATATGCAGGAACGAGTGCGATGATGTCAAGTATACGCGTAGAACCAACTTTAATCGATAAAGTTAAAGTTGCTCAAGCTACAGACCCGGAGCTGATGCGTATGAAGAAGAAAGTGCAAGAAGGTGCTATTCCAGAAGCAAGAATCGATGAAGAAGGAATACTTCGAGTCCACTCCAGACTTTGTGTTCCTAACGATTCTGATTTAAAGTACAAGATCGTGATGGAGGCACATAATACACCATTTGCAATCCATCCTGGAAGTACTAAAATGTATCGTGATCTTCGACATACATTTTGGTGGAACAATATGAAGAGAGAGATTGCAAAGTTTATCTCGAGGTGTTTAACTTGTCAACGTGTAAAGGCGGAGCATCAAGTACCAAAGGGTCCATTGCAACCACTTGAGATTCTGAAATGGAAGTGGGAACATATTACCATGGATTTTGTTACGGGTCTTCTCACGGTTTCTCAAGGTATAAATGCTATTTGGGTTATAGTTGATAGATTAACCAAGTCTGCTCATTTCTTGCCGATACGGGAGACTTATTCCCTTGAATGTCTTGCTAGTATGTACGTGAATGAGATTGTAGGTTGCATGCATGTGTATGTTTTTGAATCGTGAAAGATTCACTTCAAGATTTTGGGTTAGCTTGCAAAAAGCTATGGGCACGGATTTACGGTTCAGTTCGGCATACCATCCTTAAACGGACGGGCAATCAGAGATGTATTCAAACTCTTGAAGATTTATTAAGACTTTGTGTCCTAGATTTCAAAGGAATAGATAAGTTGGTGGAATTCTCCTACAACAACAGTTATCAGGCAAGTATAGGTGTGGCTCCCTTTGAAGCATTGTATGGACGAAAGTGTCGCTCTCCAGTATGTTGGGATGAGGTGGGAGATGCAACGTTGTTGGGACCAGAGTTGGTACGAATGACTACAGAGAAGATCCAAACGATTCGACAACGTATACAAACGGCACAGGATCGACAAAAGAGTTATGTGGATCTTCATCGAAAGGACGTGGAATTTGACATTGGGGATCATGTATTATTACGTGTAGCTCCATGGAAAGGAGTTACAAGATTTGGGAAGAGAGGAAAGCTCAATCCACGATTTATTGGTCCATTTCAGATTCTTGACCGAGTAGGAAATGTGGCCTATAGACTTGCGTTACCTCCAAGTATGTCTCGTGTTCATAATATTTTTCATATATCTGTGCTTCGTAAATATGTGATAGACCCGAACCATGTTATTGAGTTAGAACCGGACGAGATAGCTGAAGACTTAACGTACGAGGAGGTACCTGTCAAGATCATGGATAAAAAGGAGCATGTCCTACGCACGAAGGTCATACCACAAGTTAAAGTTTTGTGGAGAAACCATGCTATTGAGGAAATGACCTGGGAGTTGGAAACGGAAATGAAAGCGAGGTATCCTCATCTTTTCGAAACACCAGGTACGTATGTCAATTTCGAGGACGAAATTTCATAAGGAGGGGAGGTTGTAAGACCCCAAATTATTAATAAATGAAATTTAATTTCCTCTATTTATTATTCTGAAATAGTAAGGGTTGATTTGATTAATGTGGTTAGTTATGGGTAAAATGCGCAAATATTTTAAATAAGCAAGTGGTTATAAAATATTCATTGTTGTCGGGGAATATTTGTTTGGTCGTGGAATATTCTTGTTGTCGGGAATATTCGTACGACGGCGCAGCCTTGTGTGGGCCCCATAACAGAAAACGATTGGATGAAGAAAACGACAAAAATAAGTTGTTTAAAATAACGGCGTAGTTGTTACCATTAATACTGTTGGAATACCCGGTGGTTAAAACACGGTAATACGCGTAGCACACGGTATTGCACCAATTATTGATTCTTACGTAAGAAGGCACTACTCAATAATTGTTACAGTAATTACTGTTTAATATTGTATTTTATTGATTCAATAATTGCTGCGTTGATATTTTATATTACTGTTGTTTTAATAATTGTCACTACACAGTATTTTCTATTATCGGAACAATAATTCATATTATCTGAATAATATTATTAGATAATATTATTGGCAATGTCTAGAAAGTTCTCTCTAAGGAGAGGTTTGGTCATCTAATTGCGCGCCAGTAAGGAGAGATCCTTATTGGAAAGCCCCCTCTTTCCTGGGAACGACCTGGTTGCCAGTACTGCGATTCTGTAATATTATTTGTGTATAATTAATTATTGATTTATATGATGAGGAAAATATTAATTTTATGTGGATATAGATGGAGAAAATTTTTAATGTGACAATTGTTGAAAATTAATATTTTATCTTTTTCTGATAAAATAATTCATTTAAATATATTATTTTAATAATATATTGATGGTGATATTTTTACAATAAATGTGGGATATATGAGTATATGAGGAGGAAGAGTATTTTTGTAGTATTAAATGATTAACACATATTTTGTGTGTTGGTGGACACAATTCTTGACCGAAAATTTATTATTGACTGTAAAATCGCCCGTTTGTGAATTTCGGTCAGTTTCTGTTTGGAATTTGGAAAAACTTTCTTCTGCAAAGTTGTAGAGAATTGAATTTCCTATAAAAATTCGCAAGATTCGAATTTTCTGATAAAAAAGCTATTTATTATGAATTATTGAAGTTCTGAAGTTTCGAAATAATTGATTTTTGGAAGTTTTATTTATTATTTTGAAGAAAAACGTTTTTTGGCATTTAAGTGGGCTAACATGTGATATAAATGGGCTGAGATCAGATGTCTAGAGGTGTGCTAAGGAAAATTTGATAAATATATTATTATTATATTAAATTTTCTGCTTTGGTGTTCTAAGCATTTTCCTATAAATAGGGTGCTTAGGTTAGAATTGAAAATCACACCAGAAACACAAGTTTCTCTCTATTTCTCTCTCTATATCAAGCGTATTCTTGTGAGTATTTGATACTTTGAGTGTTGCTATACGGTGCAAGTTTCCTTCAGCACTATATCTAGTATTCCAGTCAGAAGTACCGTCTTTCCGAGGTAAGGGATGTTATTTCTTCTTAAATGATATTATTTTCTTCAATATCATTATGCCGAAGTATTGATCTGAACTTTTTATCAAATTTGGAACTTTTCATGTCGGGGTTACTATTCATGAGTTACTATTCACGAGTTACTATTCACCAAAAAATGAAATTTCCTTCTTTTCGTCCAAATATCTATTCTGGATACTAGCTTTGATTGTATCCATATTTTGATCATTCTTGAATTTTACTTCACTATGATAAGGTATTTTTGGACATGGATAAATCGAAATACGAATCCTTAATATTTGTTATTTTGCTTCACTGGATTCGTTTTCTTTAAAATATTTTTCATCATCCTCAGTCTTAAATGATGATATAACTGAATATCTTTGGCCTGTAGTGCAAAGATGAATAATTTCTGATGAATATCTTTGGCCCGTAGTGCAAAGATGAACAGGTGTTGAGGTGAACATGACCAACTGATGAATATCTTTGGCCTGTAGTGCAAAGATGACCATTTGATTCAAGATATTTATTGATTTATGTTACAGGGATAAAATGTTGATGATGGGCTTTTAAATTCATAGATAATCGTAGATTTCATTCTCTACGTAACTTCTCTATGGATTATTATTTTCCGCTGCGAATAATGAATTAAAACTTGTTGTCTATTGTATTCTATTAAATTTTTCCCTGTTGAAGACTAACGATAATTTGTTGTATATTATCTTAGTCATAATATTCTTTACTGGGCTAGTTGAGCTCACCCTTTTCCTTGTTGTTCCATTTTCTTCTCAGGAGGCGAGAATGTAGCAGGTACTAGTCGGGGTATGGAATGAAGGTTCTAGGAAGTTGTTTTAGTAGTCCTCACCATTTTTTTGTAAAATATTGTTCCAATAACTGTAATGAGGACTTATTTGAGTGTGGATATTGTCTAGATGACAATATTTGTATTTACACTCACAGTTTTTATGTTGTATTAATAAAGTTGTAGTTGTTTCTGTACCATGTTATTGACGACTCAGAATAGGTGTTGTATACCTGTTTTGGGGGCGTCACAGTTGGTATCAGAGCTTAGGGATATGATCTCTGGCGGAGATCGGGGAATAGAACTAGGAGGGGAGAGACGAGTAAATCCTTCGCTAATGTGTCCTACCTAAGCTTATTTGTTGGTTGGTCATAATATAGGGATATTATGTGATTTGTTAATTTGTTAAATTAACCCTTGTTTTATGGCAGTATTTGAGAATGTCGACTGAGAATGTTAACAGTGGAGTAAATAAAATCGTGGAGACACCTGTACTCACCAACGAGGAGAACGTGCAACAGGCTGGCAATGTTCCTCATGTGAACAACACCACTGAGCAGACGGTGAACGATGAGATGTTTAGAAGCTTTTTACGATTCATGCAAAACCAGACGAAGGAGATTCCTGTTCAAAATATAGGAAGAAACAATGGCAACGCACAGCTGGTCACAGCCAAGCAGTTCAAAGAGTTGGGACCACCAGAATTCTGGAGAAAGCCGGATCCGATTAAGGCGGAGACATGGTTCAAGCAAATTACCAAGATATTTGATGTCTTGGGATGCACGGAGGAACAGAAGGTTCCATTTGCTACCTTTATGTTCCGTGGCGAGGCAGACTACTGGTGGGAATCTGTGAAGCGTACCCATCCAGCTGCACTCAGCATGTCTTGGGAGATATTTCAGAAGCTATTCAATGACAAGTACTTTCCTGAAAGTATTCGTCATATGAAGGAGGTAGAGTTTATTAGACTGGAGCAGAATAACATGACGGTGTCCCAGTACGAGGCGAAGTTTGCAGAGTTGTCCAGGTTTGCACCTCATTTGGTGGAGAATGAGGAACGTATGACACAGATGTTTGTGAGAGGTTTGAAACCCGACATACGTCAATATCTCATTTCTCATAAATTTTCTCTCTATTCAGATGTTGTCAACCCGGCTAAATTTTCTCTCTATTCAGATGTTGAATTAGAACCGGACGAGATAGCGGAAGATTTATCGTATGAAGAGGTACCTGCTAAAATCTTGGATAAAAATGATCATATTCTACGCTCCTAGGTTATACCTCATGTCAAAGTTTTGTGGAGAAACCACGATGTTAAGGAAATGACATGGGAGTTAGAATCTGAAATGAAGTCAAAGTATCCTCACCTCTTCGACATACTAGGTACGTACCCTAATTTTGAGGGTGAAATTTCATAAGAAGAGGAGGTTGTAAGACCCCAACTTTTATGAATAAAGATTATTTTTCTCGAAATATATTTTTGAATATTATTGTGTGGATTTGATATAATATTACAGTTGTGGGTAATATTTACAAATTTTACAAAGTAAGCCAGTGGTTATAAAATATTCGATTGGTCAGGAAATATTCGTTTTAACAGAGAATATTCGTACGACAGCACAATCATGGGTGGACCCCACAACGAAAGTATTATCGTAGTTAGAAAACGACATAATTATCTTTTTACAAAAATAACGGCGAATGTTTTACCGATAAACTGTTAAAATATCCGGTGGTAAAAGAACAGTAATACGCGTGGTTGCATAGTAGCACATGATATTAATTATTGATGCTTACGTGAGAAGTCACTTAGTTATACTCAATTATTGCTATAGTAATTGCTGCATAATATCTCTCATATTATTGATTCAATTATTATCATAGTATCATCTGAATAATATTTTATATTATTAAATCAATAATTGAGACGACAAAGTTATTCATATTATTATTTACAATATTGACGATGTCTAAAAAGTTCTGTCGAGGAGAGGTTTGGTCACCTAATTACGCGCCAATAAGGAGAAATCCTTATCGAAAAGCCCCCTCTTTCTTAGGAATGTTCTGGTTGTTATATATTGTGAGTTATAATACTAATGATGAATAAGTTCGTGTTGATTAAAAATGAAATTGATATTTCCATTGTGTTGGGATTATTAATGATAGTGGAAATCAACATTTATTTCGATAATAATTGATTTCTTGAGGTTATATTGACCAATCGGGTAATTAATCGGATAAATGAGCAATTAATTGCTATTAGTTCACATGTAACTTACTATTGATTCATATTCATGTACTATTGATTCACAAGCATGTATTGTAAGACCCCAACTTTTTTATAAATAAAATCGAATTTCTTCTAATTATTATTTTGAATAATAAGGTGTTAATTTGATATAATGCTTTGGTTAGGGGTGAAATGTGTAAATTTTATAAAATAAGCAAGTGGTTATAAAATATTCATTATTATCGAGGAATATTCGTTTAGTCATGAAATATTCTTGCTATCGAAAAATATTTGTACGATGGTGCAGCCATTTGTGGGCCCCATAACGGAAAACGGTCGGATGAAGAAAATGACAAGTTTGAGTTTTTATAAATAACGACGTAGTTGTTACCGTTAACACTGTTGGAATACCCGGTGGTTAAAGTACAGTAATACGCGTGGTTGCACAGTAACACACGGTATTGCACAGTATTGTTAGATTATTAATTCTTACGTAAGAAGGCAGCACTCAATAATTGTTACAGTAATTACTGTTCAATATTTTATTTTATTGATTCAATAATTGCTACGTTGATATTTTATATTATTGTTGTTTCAATAATTGTCACTGCACAGTATCTCCATTATCAGATCAATAATTCATATTATTTGAATAATATTGAATAATTCATATTGCACAGTATCTAATGAAGTTCTGTCTATGGAAAGGGGTTTGGTCATCTTGGTCATCTAATTTTGCGCCAGTAAAGAGAAATCCTTATCGGAAAGCCTCCTCTTTCTTGGGAACGACCTGGTTGTCATAATTGTGATTCTGTAATATTATTTGTGAATAATTAATTATTGATTTATATGATAAAAAAATATTTATTCTATGTGGATGGATAGGGAAATATTTATTTTGTGTGGATATAAATGAAAAAATTAATGCTGAGGTATTTTATCAGTATTTTTATCGGAATAGAGGTGTTGAAAATTGTCCGTATGTGGATTTCGGTCATTTTTCGTTTGGAATTTGGAAAAAACTTAAATCTACAAAGTTGTAGAGAATTTAATTGCCTACGGAATGGACATAAAATTCATATTTTTCTGATAAAAGGGCTATCTATTATGAATTATTGAAGTTTCAGAAATAAATATTTTTATTAAAATTATGGGTGAGACTCACTTTTGTTTTTTATGGAAAATTTTTGCTGGAGATCAATTGTGATGTGCTGAGATTATTCCAAGGTGGCGTGCAAATTTTTTTCAACAAAGAGGTGGTTAGAAGCCACGGGATGAGTTTTTGTCAACTATGGCATGCTAAGCATTTCCTATAAATAGGGTGCTTAGTTAGAATTAAAAATCACACCAGAATCTGAAGTTTCTCTCTCTATATTATTGAGCGTATTTTTGTGAGTATTCAGATACTTTGAGAGTTGCTATTCAATGCAAGTTTTCTTCAGCATTACATCTGATATTTCAGTCAGAAGTACTGTTATTTTGAGGTAAGGGATGTTATTTATTTCATAAATGATATTATTCTTTTAATATCATTATACAAAGATATTGGTATGAATTTTATTATGGAATTTCTACCTTTTCGTATCGGGGTTACTATTCACGTATACGGTACTATTCACGAATATGACACTATTCACAGAAAAATAATTTTTTCTTTCTTTGTCCAAGTTGTCTATTGTGGTTACTATCTTTGATTGTATCCATGTTTTGATCTTTATTTTTGAATTCAGCTCCACAATTGATTATTATGGAGTATTTTTGAACTTGAATAAACTGTAATACGAATCCCTAATATTTGTCCCTTTATCTCATTAGATTCGTTTTCTTTAAGATATTTTTCGTCATCATCAGTCCTAAATGATGATATTACTGAATATCTTTGGCTTGTAGTGTAAAGATGAATGATTAACTGATGAATATATTTGGCCCGTAGTGCAAAGATGAACAAGTATTGTGATGAACATGACTAACTGGTGATACAAATGAATATCTTTGGCCTGTAGTGCAAAGATGAATATTTGATTCAAGATGTATATTGATTGATATTACAGGGATAAAATATTGATGATGGACTTTTAAATCTTAGAAGATAATAGAATTCATTCTCTACTTAACTCTTCTAATGGATTGTTGTTTCCGCTGCAGTTGTTGATCTAAAACTTGTTGTCTATTATATTCTATCAGATTTTTTCCTGTTGAAGACTAATGATAATTTGTTATTTATTATCTTAGTCATAATATTCTTTACTGGGCTAGTTGAGCTCACCATTTTCCGGTTGTTCCATTTTTCTTCTCAAGATGCGAGAATATATCGGGAACTAGTCGAGGTGTGGAGTGATATTTCCAGTCAGTTGTGTTAGCAGTCCTCACTATTTTATAAAATAGTGTGATAATAATTGTAATGAGGACTCCTTTTGAGTTTGAATACTGTCTATTAGACAATATTTGTACTTAAACTCACAGTATATGTGTTGTCGTATTTTGCACGACAATTGTATCAATGAAGTTATATTTGTTTCTATACTATGTATTTGGCGACTCAGAATGGGTGATATATACCTATTTTGGGGGCGTCACAGTTGGTATCAAAGCTTAGGGATATGATCTCTGGCGGAGATCGGGGAATAGAACTAGGAGGAGAGAAACGAGTAAATCCTTCTCTAGTGTATCCTACCTAAGCTTATTTATTGGTCAGTCATAATATAGGGGTATTATGTGGTATGTCAATTTCTCTAATTAACCCTTGTTTTATGGCAGTATTTGAGAATGACAGCTGAGAATGTTAACAATGGAGTGAATGAGACCGTGGAGACACCTTTAATCACCAACTAGGGGAACGTGCAACAGGAAGGCAATATTCCTCCTGTAAACAACACTACCGAACAAACGGTGAATGATGGAATGTTAAGAAGCTTTTTGCAGTTCATGCAAAATCAGACGAGGGAGACTCGTGTACAAAATACGGGTGAAAATGATAGCAACGCGAGGCTTGTCACAGCCAAGCAATTCAAAGAGTTGGGACCACCAAAATTTATGGAAAAACCGGATCCGATCAAGGCGAAAACGTGGGTTAAACAAATTATCAAGATATTTGATGTCTTAGGATGCACGGAGGAACAGAAGGTTTCATTCGCCACCTTTATATTCCGTGGTGAGGCAGACTACTGGTGGGAGTCTGTAAAACGTACCCAGCCAGCCGCACTCAATATATCTTAGGAAATGTTTCAGAAACTGTTCAATGATAAGTACTTTCCTAAAAGTATTCGTCATATGAAGGAGGTAGAGTTTATTAGACTAGAATAGAACAACATGACTGTGTCCCAGTACGAGGCTAAGTTCGCAGAGTTAACCAGGTTTGCACCTCATTTGGTAGAGAATGAGGAACGTATGACGCAAATATTTCTGAGAGGTCTGAAACCTGAAATTCGGCAATATCTTATCTCTCATAAATTTTTTCTATATTTAGATGTTGTAAACAGGGCTCAATTATTAGAGCGAGATAATGAGTATGTTCAACCGAAGGATCACAACCAGGGTCATACCGGTGGTAGCAGTCATCGGAGCAATGACAACCAGCGGGGAGGAAAACATTCGGACAAAAGCGGTAACCACTCTGGTGGTAATCGTGGCCATGATAGTAGAAGAAGCGAGTCGGGGGGAGATTTCAAAAAGTGAAGGTACAACAATGATAACGTGAAGACGTCAGCAGCAGCATCAACTGTTTCTAGGGGAGGAGAACGATCACCGGTCGTTTATTATAAATGCAGAAAAGAGGGACACATCAGCCCAAACTGCCCACAACAATCTAAGGTATGTTATAACTGTGAAAAGGAAGGTCATATAGCTAGAGATTATCCTGTAGCGAAACCAAGTCCAGCGGGAATGGTGACTCCGAAGGCTGTTCCGAACAAGTTAAAGTCAGCGGTTCCTGGAAGAGCGTTTGTCGTGACTGGCCAAAACGCGAGAAACCCGAACGAGGTGATTACGGGTAAGCTAATCATAAACTCTTGCGAAGTTTATACCTTATTAGATACCGGTTCTACCCATTCTTTTATCTCTCCTGTTTGTGCTCAACGTTTGAACTTGATTCCGGAGAAATTAGACTTTGACTTATCTGTTGAGACTCCGTTAGGAGAAACTTTCATTACGTCTACTGTTTATAAATCTTGCTTGATCTAAGTTGGTACCATCACATTACCTGTCGATCTTATTTCTTTGAAAATACTTGCATTTGATGTGATTTTAGGGATTGATTGGTTAACTATTCATTATGCCTAAATTGATTGTTTTCATAAGGTTATTAGTTTTCATAATCCTAACCAACCTGTTATGCGAATTCAAGCAACCAAACAACTAAAGTCAATCACTGTCATATCAAGCAATAAAGCTATTCGTTTATTGAAAAATGGATGTCAAGCTTTCTTAGCCTATGTCACGGACTAGAACAAAAATATGCCAGATTTGAATAATATTTCTATTGTTAATGAATTTCCTGACGTATTTTCTGAAGAACTTCCCGGTCTACCCCCAGAACGTGAAGTAGAATTCTTTATTGACCTTGAACCTGGTACAAAGTCGATTTCTTAAACCTAATATCGAATGACTCCTATTGAACTTCAACAGTTAAAGGTCCAACTACAGGAGTTGTTGGACATCAGTTTCATTCGTCCTAGTGCATCTCCTCGGGGTGCTCCTGTTTTATTCGTAAAGAAGAAAGACGGGAGTATGCGACTTTGTACTGACTACCGAGAATTAAACCATGTCACCGTCAAGAATAGGTATCCACTACCTCGCATTGATGACCTGTTTGACCACTTGCAAGGTGCACAATTCTTTTCAAAGATCGATCTTCGTTATGGATATCATCAGCTGAAGATTAAAACTAAGGATATTCCGAAGACTGCCTTCAGAACTCGATACGGGCATTATGAATTCTTAGTCATGTCTTTTGGATTGACTAATGCTCCTGCTGCTTTCATGGATATGATGAACCGTGTGTTCAAGAAATATTTGGATCAGTTCGTTGTTGTCTTTATTGATGACATCCTCATCTATTTCAAAAGCTGTGAAGATCATGAGCACCATTTGAAGCTGGTACTATAAAGGCTTCGTGACAAAAAGCTATATGCCAAGCTGAAGAAATGTGATTTCTGGCTTGAGAAAGTAGCATTCCTTGGGCACGTGGTGTCAAAACATGGAGTATCTGCTGACCCGGCGAAAATAGAATAATACAAAGTTGGGAGCAACTGAAGTCGGTGACCGAAGTACGTAGCTTTCTAGGCTTAGCTGGTTATTATCGGAGATTCGTGGAAGGATTTTCTAGATTCGCTACTCCGTTAACTCAGCTGACTTAAAAAGATACAAAATTCGTATGGAACGAGGAATGCGAGAAGAGTTTTCAAGAGCTCAAGAGGAGACTCATTTCAGCACCTGTTCTGACAATACCATATGGTTCGGATGGATTTGTTATCTACAGCGATGCTTCAGGCAAAGGGTTAGGATGTGTTCTCTTGCAATATGGGAAAGTCATAGCCTATGCCTCGCGACAACTCAAAGAATATGAGAGGAATTATCCTACTCATGATCTAGAGTTGGCAACAGTCGTTTTCGCATTGAAGATCTGGAGACACTACTTATATGGGGAGAAAGTGGACATCTATACAGATCATAAAAGTCTCAAATATTTCTTCACCCAAAAGGAACTCAACATGCGACAACGACGTTGGCTCGAGCTGTTGAAAGATTACGACCATAACATTCAATATCATCTAGGAAAAGTAAATGTGGTAGCTGACGTATTGAGTAGAAGATCGTATGCGGGTAAAAGTGCGATGTTGTTAACGCAAAGACCCATTTTGTACGACTTATAAAAGATGGAGATAGAGTTAAAGGCTCCAATTACCCACGTGATGATATCAAACATACGAGTAGAACCGACTTTAATCGATAAAGTTAAAGTTGCTCAAGCCACAGATCCGGAGCTGATGCGTATGAAGAAGAAAGTACAAGAAGGTGCTATTCCAGAAGCAAGAATCGATGAAGAAGGAATACTTCGAGTCAACTCCAGACTTTGCATTCTTAATGATTCTGACTTGAAGCATAGAATCATGATGAACTTAAGAATAAAATAAAGCAATAATGTAAGATTAAAAACCCCAATTTTTCCAAAAGAATCGTCTCGAAAGGTTTTTTCATCAAAACTCGAATAAGAATCAAACAATCGCACTCCTAGGCTAAAACAAGGCTTAGAACAACTTATAAAATCAAGACACTTAACACAATCCAAAAAATATCCTAAGACTTTCTCAAAATCACACACACACACACACACACTTTATGCTTAATAAATCAACAAGATGCGATAACCGTGTTTCACGGAAGTCGAGGGATACCTAACACATTCCCCTCGCTTAAGTGAACCCCCGAACTCTATGGATCTCGAGTTCCAGACCAATTTTACGGAGTCACATATTGGGTCATATTGCGAAAATCTCAAAAATTCGAATGAGATGATACATCCATTGAAACTTATATCAACTTGCGACTCTGTCTAAATTCGGTCCAATCATTAAAATAGACCTTTTCAAATTCATTGACATTTATGTTGATCTTTTTCCTAAAATATCCCCTTTAAAATAAAGTAATCAAAATAGCATAATAACAAAGGGTAAAAACAAAGACAATTTAGGAAAAGAAAATTTCTCCCGGAGTCGAGAATAAATATATTTATATTTATAAATATAGTTATATATAAAATATATTTTTACTTATATACAATAATACTCAATTTTTTTAGTATATGATATAATATTTTATTCACCATGCTAAAAAATTTAGACTTAATGGATGTTTATTATTCATGTATGTTAGTCTCCTTTTGAATTATTTGTTAATATTTTGGTGTGAAGTTATATTGAGAAAGAAGTTTAAAGTCTTATTTCTAATGACCATAAGCATTTGTCAAATTTGAGAAGTAGAACTCTCTAGTATAATACTCCATATACTCCATATTCTTTGACTATTATTGACTTTTTGAAGACAAAGTAAAAAAAATTTAAATACAAATTTGACATATATTCTTTAAATTTTATTCAAGATAATAATAAATATTGTAAATTATCTAAAAAATATTATTTATTATAAATTTTATTAATTTTTAATTTTTAATGAGTTATCTCAATTTTGAGTTTAAAAATATCTTAAATTATTTTTAAAAATCAATAATGATCATATAACTTGAAACATATTGAATATATTGTATTTGATTGTTTGATGTTTGATGTTTGATGTTTGATGATTGATGATTTGATTTTATATTTAATTTTAGATTTGTTGTGCATCCCCTGTCCTTAAGTAACAAACATAAATAAAACTTTTCTTAAATTGGAAGTAGGCTACAAAATGAACAAAACTTGCATTATGTTTTTGAGTTTTTAATGTACAAAAAAAAAATGAATTTTTTTATTTAAATAGAAAATAATAAAATTATGAGTTTATTTCACATTGTTACTAAATTTATAAAAGAAAATCAAAGAAAACTTAATTTCCTACATTTAGATTGTTATTAATTTTATTTTATTTATAAAGCAGAGAGTATAATATTTGGCACCATATAGTCCAATCAATATATCCAACTCTTAGATAGGAGTAATTAAATACTGTAAAATTGCATCCAATAATTTTAAAAACATATAAACTCTGGGTGGGAGAAGCCAAGTAAGAGAAAAATGGCTGCCTTGAATTTTGCCTCCATACCTCTCCGGCCGCCGTCGGAATTCTTCACCGGAAGCATAAACTTCCAAAAACCCATTACATTTCTTACCCATAAGAGACGGCTAAAAGCCTCATGTGCCGCCAGTTCGCCGGAACCAGTATTGACAGAAACACCGGGAAAGCCCAAAATTGAGCTCGAATTCATAGGGGTATATGATAAACTTTCATCAATATTTTAGGCTGCAATATTTATACTGTTGGAACCCGACAAATACATATTTAGCCACACTTTAGACTTGTTTTAGCTATATATATATATATATATATATATATATATATATATAATCAAATTTTTAACTACATTTATTGATCTGGCATTATAAATGACCGTATTTGTGTACACATATTTCTTTCTGTGATGTATATATTTTTTATTTGGTTAGTTTTTTTGGGTGATAGCCAAAGCCAGGAGGAGACGGGAAGTATCCGGTGGATAGAGCCACAGAATTGAGTGGCGAGAAGCTTCTCAGGAGCATTATGGCGGATAACAAGATTGACCTCTATGCCGCTTATGTAAGTTAACTTCACCCCCTCCTAGTTCATTTTAGCTGTGGATCGCCTCAGTTTTCTATTATGCGCATGCTTGTTTATGAATTATGAGTACGATGCCGTTTGAAGACAAAACTTTTTCCAGAAAGAATTGAGAAGTGGTTTGGTTTATTATGTATACACTCCACCTCCATCCCCACCCCACCCCCAAAAAAAATATTTACCGATTTGTATACACCCTCACCCCTCTAAAAAATAATAATATGTAGTAATTATTATATCCCCACCCTTAAAAAAAATTAATATTCATTAATTATGTATACAACTCCACTCCCAAAAAAAATATTCAGTGATTATGTATACAATTCTGCCCTCACCCAAAAAATAATAATATTAAGTGATTATGTATATATTTCCCACCTCCAACCCACCCCAACCCCAACCCCCCAACCCCCAAAAAAGTGATTAATTGATTATGTATACACCCCCGCCTCCCCACTCCCACTCTCACTCCCACTCCCACTCCCACTCCTACCCCTACTGTGACGCCCTCAAAATAGGTATACATCACTCATCTTAGGTCGCCAAATACATGGTATAAAATACAAATACAAACTTAAATATATAACATGAGCTGAGAGTTTTAATATAAATATTTTCTTCTAGACAGTATTCAAACTCCAAATAAGTTCTCAATACATTTATTATCATACTATTTTACAGAATAGTGAGGATTACTAATGCTACCATCTGGACCGTCACTCCGTTCCCCGACTAGTCCCACCTATATTCTTATTTTCTGAATAAAACAATGAAATCAAAGGGTGAGCTCAACTAGCCCAGTAAGAAATATTATGACTAAGATAATGCAGAATAATTTATCGTTAGCCTTCAACAGTGTTAAATTGATAAAATACAATAGACATCAAGTTTAACTGTAGTGGAACAAGCAATCCAGTAGAAGAATCATGCAAAGCATGATATCTACTATCTTCTATGATTTAAAAGAATTTATCATCAATTTTATCGCTGAGACTCGGCTTAATAAATAATCCACATCATCTCTGCATTACGGCCAAAGATATTCATTAGTATCACGACCACAAATTATCCATGCAATACGGGCCAAGGATATTCGTGTTTTCATCAATGGTCATGATCACGTCAACAACTGTCCATCAATGCACTATAGGCCAATGAAGACTTTTACCATATCATTTGTAACATTACGGTCATGATTATACCGAATAATCCATGATCATAATCATACCAAGTCCATTTATGCACTACGACTAAAGATGACTTTTATTACAATATAAACATGAGGATGATAACAATGATATCAGAATTCAATTAAAAGAAAACAAATGATAAATTTTTAAAGATTTATAATTTAATTTATCCAGAATTCAATAATATCCAAATTGTCAACATGATACTGCCTTGTGGAGTAAAATTCAAGAATAATATTGTATCAAAAATTATTTGGACCGAAAAGAAATCAATTTTTATCATGAATAGTACCATAGGTGAATAGTAATTGAGTGAATAGTATCCTGTGAATAGTACCCCATGAATAGTACTCCGACATAAAAAAAATTAAAACTTATCAAGAATGCTCAGAATAATATTTCTATGAAAAGATACTGGATGAAGCGCAAATATCAAGGATATTCTACTAATTTCATAGAGTATAGAATCCAAAATTTTAACAAAATGTGTGTAGAATTCGAAATCTGAAACGAAATAATATTACTTACATACTACAGAGTATGGAAGAAAATATTATTTCATATGAATACTGAACAAAAATAATATCTCTTATCTTGAAAAGAAAAGTATTCCAACTGGTATAGCGGGAATATTTTTGAAGAAAATTTTCACTGTTTTCTACGCTCAAAGCTTTCTAAAACTCGAAAGAAATACGCTCAATATTATAGAAGAAGAATTATCTGATTCTGGTGTGATTTTCAATTCTAACTAAGCATCCTATTTATAGGAGAATGGAAATGATACTATTTGAATTTTTAGAAAATCACGGACTCACAGTACAATCACGGGCGCCGCGCGAATTTGGCTGATTTTTGAAAATTTTTGATTTACTATGCAATAAAATATTCAAATAACACAAAAATTTTAAATAAAATATAATATATTCTAATTATAATCAAATAAAACATAACTTATAAAATATATATAATTATAATTATAACTTTTGCCTTACGGCAAAGGTATCCCCCTCCCACCACATTAATTCACACACACACACACACTAAATAACGCACACACACACACTTAAATCACATATATATTATATATATACTCCCTCTAATTCACGTAACCTTCCCCCCACCCCATTTTCATTTTTCTTCCCCCCACCCCACACGTCACTTTCACACACATCTTTATCACAGACATCCTTATCACACACAAATATTATATATATATATATATATACTGAATCATCTTCTACCGATTATTTTTAAAAAATGGATAAATGGGGGTCCATAAAATAAGCCAAAATTACCACAAATACTTCATAAAATTCACTTTAATATTTTTAACAACATTTATCATCATTATTATAATTCGCAATATTTAGCAACCAGATCGTTCCCAGGAAAGAGGGAGCTTTCCGATAAATATTTCTTCTTATTGGCGCGCAATTAGGTGACCAAACCTCTCCTCGACAGAACTTTCTAGACATCGTCAATATTGCAAATAATAATATGAATAACTTTGTCGTCTCAATTATTGATTTAATAATATAAAAGATATTGACAATAACTGAATCAAATAACGTTAGATACTATGCAGCAATTACTATAGCAATATTTGAATATAACTGAGTGACTTCTCACGTAAACATCAATAATTAATACCGTGTGCTACTATCCAACCACGCATATTACTGTACTTTTACCATCGGGTATTTCAACAGTTAACGGTAAAACTTTTGCCGTTATTTTTATAAAAAGATATTTCTGTCGTTTTCTAACTCCGACAATAATTCCGCTGTGGGGTCCACCAATGATTGTGTTGTCGTACGAATATTCCCTGTTAAAACGAATATTCCCTGTTAAAACGAATATTCCCCGACTAATCGAATATAATATAATAACTTGCGTACTTTGCAAAATTTATAAATATTACCCACAACTATAATATTATAGCAAATCCACACCATAATTATTCAAAAATGATATTTATAGAAAAATTCATCTTTATTCATAAAAGTTGGGGTCTTACAACCTCTCCTTCTTATGAAATTTCGCCCTCGAAATTAGTGTACATACCTGGTATGACGAAGAGGTGAGGATACCTTGATTTCATTTCAGATTCTAACTCCTAGGTCATTTCCTCAACATCGTGGTTTCTCCACAAAACTTTGAGTTGAGGTATAACCTTGGAGTGTAGAATATGCTTCTTCTTATCCAAGATTTTAACAGGTACCTCTTCATACGTTAAATTTTCCGCTATTTCGTCCGGTTCTAACTCAATAATGTGGTTCGGGTCTTCCATATATTTACGTAACATGGATATGTGAAAAACGTTATGAACACGAGACATATTTAGCTGTAAAGCGAGTCTATAGGCCACATTTTCTACTCGGTCAAGGATTTCAAATGGGCCAATGAATCGAGTATTGAGCTTTCCTCTCTTTCCAAATCTCGTAACTCCTTTCCATGGAGCAACACGTAACAACACATGTTCTCCAACATTGAATTTCACGTCCTTTCGATGAAAATCAGCATAACTCTTTTATCGATCTTGTGAGGTTTTTATACGTTGCTGGATCATTTGAATCTTTTCCGTTGTCATGCGTACTAATTCCGGTCTCAACAACGTTGCTTCACTCACCTCGTCCCAGCATACTGGAGAACGACACTTTCTTCCATACAACGCCTCAAATGGAGCCATGCCGATACTTGCTTGATAACTGTTGTTGTAGAAAAATTCCACCAATGGCAAGAGCTTGTCCCAACTTCCTTTGAAATCAAGGACACAGAGTCTTAATAGATTCTCAAAAGTTTGAATAATCCTCTCCGACTGTCCGTCCGTTTGAGGGTGATATGCCAAACTAAATCGTAAATCCGTGCCCATAGCTTTTTGCAAACTAACCCAAAATCGTGAAGTGAATCTTGGGTCTCGATCAGAAACTATGGATACTGGCATACCATGCAATCTTACAATCTCGTTTATGTACATACGAGCAAGACGTTCAAGTGAATAAGTTTCTCATATAGGTAAGAAATGAGCAGACTTGATCAATCTATCAATAATAACCCAAATTGCATCTATGCCTTGAGAAACCTTGGGAAGACCAGTAACGAAATCCATGGTAATGTGCTCCCACTTCCATTCTGGAATTTCAAGTAGTTGCAATGGACCTTTTGGCACTTGATGCTCCGCCTTGACACGTTAACAAGTTAAACACCTTGAGATAAACTCCGCGATCTCTCTCTTCATATTGCTTCACCAAAATATATGTCGAAGATCACGATACATTTTGGTACTCCCAAGATGGATTGCAAACGGTGTGTTGTGCGCCTTCATCTTGATTTTATACTTTAAGTCAAAATCGTTAGGAACACAAAGTCTGGAGTTGACTCGTAGTATTCTTTCTTCATCGATTCTTACTTCCGGGATAGCAACTTCTTGCACTTTTTTCCTCATACGCATCAGCTCCAAGTCTGTAGCTTGAGCAGCTTTAACTTTATCGATTAAAGTCGGTTCAACTCGTATATTTGCCATCATCACGTGGGTTCCTGGAGTCTTTAACTCTATCTCCATCCTTTGCAAGTCATATAAAATAGGCCTTTGCGTTGACAATATCGCACTCGTACCCGCATATGATCTTTTACTCAATGCGTCAGCTATTACGTTCGCTTTTCCAGGATGGTATTGAATAGTATGATCATAATCTTTCAACAGTTCGAGCCAACATCGTTGCCGTATGTTGAGTTCCTTTTGAGTGAAGAAATATTTAATGCTTTTATGGTCCGTATAGATCTCCACTTTCTCTCCATACAGGTAATGCCTTCAAATTTTAAGCGCGAAGACAACAACTGCCAACTCTAGATCATGAGTAGGATAATTTCTCTCATATTTTTTGAGTTGTCGAGAGGCATAGGTTATGACTTTTCCATGTTGCATGAGAACACATCCTAACCTTTTGCCCGAAGCATCACTGTAGATGACAAATTCCTTCGAGCCAGATGGTATTGTCAGAACAGGTGCTGAAATGAGTCTTCTCTTGAGTTCTTGAAAACTCTTCTCACATTCCTCGCTCCAACCAAATTTTGTATCTTTCTGAGTCAGCTGAGTTAATGGAGTAGCGATTCAAGAAAACCCTTTTACGAATTTCCGATAATAACTAGCTAAGCCGAGAAAGCTACGTACTTCGGTCACTGATTTAGGTTGCTCCCAACTTTGTATTGCTTCAATCTTTGCCGGGTCAACAGATATTCCATGACTTGATACTACGTGCCCAAGGAATGCTACTTCCTCAAGCCAAAACTCGCATTTCTTCAACTTGGTATAAAGCTTGTTTTCATGAAGCTTTTGGAGTATCAGCCTCAAGTGTTGCTCATGATCTTCACGGCTTTTTGAGTAAATGAGGATGTCATCAATAAAGACGACTACAAAGTGATCCAAATATTCCTTGAATACTCGGTTCATCATAACCATGAAGGCAGCAGGAGCATTAGCCAATCTAAAGGACATGACTAGGAATTCGTAATGTCTGTACCGAGTTCTGAAAGCAGTCTTTGGAATGTCATCAGTTTTAATATTTAACTGGTGATATCCAGAACGAAGATCAATCTTTGAAAAGAATTTGACGCCTTGCAATTGGTCAAACAGGTCATCAATACGAGGCAACGGGTACCTATTTTTGACAGTGACATGGTTCAACTCCCGATAATCAATACAAAGTCGCATACTCCCATCTTTCTTCTTCACGAATAGAGCAGGAGCACCCCAAGGAGACGTACTAGAACGAATGAAATCGATGTCTAACTATTCCTGCAGTTGAGTCTTTAACTCCTGAATTTCAATAGGAGTCATTCGATATGAGACTTTGAAAATGGGTTTTGTACCGGGTTCAAGGTCGATACAATATTTAATTTCACGCTCTGGGGGTAGGCTAGGAAGTTTTTCAAGAAATACGTCAGGAAATTTATTAACAATAGAAATATCATTCAAAACTGACGTATTTTTGTTTAAATCTGTGACATGAGCTAAGAAAGCTTGACATTCGTTTTTCAATAAACGAATAGCTTTATGGCTTGAGATGACAGTGATTGATTTTAATGGTTTGGTTGCTTGAATTCGCATAATAGGTTGGTTAGGAATATGAAAGCCAACAACCTTACGAAAACAATCAATTTTTGCATGATGAATAGTTAACCAATCAATTCCTAGAATTATGTCAAATGCAAGTATTTTCAATGAAATAAGATCGACAGGTAATGTGAGGGTACCGATTTGAACCAAACAAGACTTATAAACAGTGGATGTAATGAAGGTTTCTCCCAACGGAGTTTTAACAGATAAGTCAAAGTCTAATTTCTTCGGAGTCAAATTTAAACGTTGAGCGCAAGTAGGAAAAATAAAAGAATGGGTAGAACCGGTATCAAATAAGGTATATACTTCGTTAGAGTTTATGATAAGCTTACCCGTGATGACCTCGTTCGATTTCCTTGCTTTCTGGGAGGCCACAACAAACGCTCTCCCTTGAACTACTAGTTTTAACTTGTCTGGGACGGCATTTGGTGTCACCGTTCCAACTGAATTTGGCTTTACTGTACGACAAAATCGAGCTAGGTGACCTTCTCTTTCACAATTATAACACGTTTTGGACTGCTGCGCACAGTTTAGACTATGTGTCCCTTCCCTTCGCATTTGAAACATACGATCGGTGGCCGTTCTCCTTCTTTAACAACGGGTGCTGGTGGTGACGTCTTTCCATCATTGTTGAATCTCCTCTTCTTGAAATGTCCACTTTTACTGTCTTGACCATGATTACCACCGAAGTGGTTACCATTTCTGGCATGTTGATTCCCTCCACGTTTGTTGTCACCGCTTCGATGACTGCTACCACTGGTATTATCATTTTGTCGGCTGCTCTCTCTTGGTTGGGTTGACTTGTTATCGCGCTCCAATAATTGAGCCCTATTTACAACATCTGAATACAAACACAGTTTGTGAGAAATTAGATATTGACGTATCTCGGGTTTCAAACCTCTTAGAAACATCCGCGTCATTCTCTCCTCATTATCAGCCAAGTGGGACGCATATCGGGACAACTCGGCAAATTTAGCTTCGTACTGCGACACGGTTATATTGTTCTGCTCCAGCTTAATGAACTCTATCTTCTTCATGTGACGAATACTTTCAGGAAAGTACTTGTCGTTGAATAGTTCTTAAAACTTCTCTCAAGACATTTTCAGTGCGGCAGGTTGAGTACGCTTTACCGATTCCCACCAGTAATCTGTCTCTCCTCGCAACATAAAGGTGACAAAGGGAACCTTTTGCTCCTCAGAGCATCCCAAGACATCAAATATCTTGGTGATCTGTTTTACCCACGTTTCCGCCTTAAGTGGTTTTGACTCTCCAATAAACTCTGGTGGTCCCAGCTCCTTGAACTGTTTAGCGTTGACCGTTCGAGAGTTGCCAGTGTTTCCACCTGTATTTTGAACAGGAGTTGCTCTCGCCTGATGTTGCATGAATTGCATAAAACCTCTGAACATCCCATCGTTCATCATTTGGTCAGTGTTGTTGTTTTGCTGAGGATTATTGCCTTCCTGATGCACATTATCCTAGTTATTGATCGTTGGTGATTCAACGGTCTCATGTGCTCCATTGCTATTCTCAACATTCTTGGATGTCATTTTCAAATACTGCCACAAAACAAGGGTTAATTGACATGCAACATATTATCCCTAAACGCTGACCGACCAATTAAATACCAAAGAAACTTAGGTAGGTCATACTAGCGAAGGAATTACCCTCCTCTCCCTTCCTAGTTCTAGTCTCACATCTCAGCCAGGGATCATATTCCTAAGCTTTGATACTAACTGTGACGCCCCCAAAATAGGTATACATCACCCATCTTGGGTCGCCAAATACATGGTACAGAATACAAATACAAACTTAAATATACAACATGAGCTTAGAGTTTTAATACAAATATTGTCTTCTAGACATTATTCAAACTCAAAATAAGTCCTCAATACATTTATTATCACACTATTTTACAGAATAGTGATGACTACTAATGCAACCATCTGGACCATCACTCCGTTCCCCGACTAGTCCCAGCTATATTCTCATTTCCTGAAGAGAACAATGAAATCAAAGGGTGAGCTCAACTAGCCCAGTAAGAAATATTATGACTAAGATAATGCAGAATAATTTATCGTTAGCCTTCAACAGTGTTAAACTGATAAAATACATTAGACATCAAGTTTAACTGCATCGGAACAAGCAATCCATTAGAAGAGCCATGTAGAGCATGATTTCTACTATCTTTTATGATTTAAAAGAATTTATCATCAATTTTATCGCTGAGACTCAGCTTAATAAATAATCCACATCATCCCTGCACTACGACCAAGGATATTCATTAGTATCACAACCACAAATTATCCATGCATTTAAGGATATTCGTGTTTTCATCAATGGTCATGATCATGCCAACAACTGTCCATCAATGCACTACAGGCCAATGAGGACTTTTACCACATCATTTGTAACATTACGGTCATGATTATACCGAATAATCCCTGGTCATAATCATACCAAGTCCATCTATGCATTACGGCTAAAGATGACTTTCATAATAATATAAGCATGAGGATGATGACAATGATATCAGAATTCAATTAAAAAAAAGCAAATGATAAATTTTTAAATATTTATAATTTAATTTATCTAGAATTCAATAATGTCCAAATTGTCAACATGATACGGCTTTGTGGAGTAAAATTTAAGAATAATATTGTATCAAAAATGATTTGGACCGAAAAGAAATCAATTTTTATCATGAATAGTACCCCGGGTGAATAGTAACTAAGTGAATAGTACCTCGTGAATAGTACTTCGGGAATAGTACCCCGTGAATAGTACTCCGACATAAAAAAAAAATTAAAACTTATCAAGAATGCTCAGAATAATATTTTCATGAGAAGATACTGGATGAAGCGCAAATATCTAGGATATTCTACTAATTTCATAGAGTATAGAATCCAAAACTTTAACAAAATGAGTGTAGAATTCGAAATCTGAAACGAAAAAATATTACTTACATACTACAGAGTATGGAAGAAAATATTATTTCATATGAATATTGAACAAAAATAATATCTCTTATCTTGAAAAGAAGAGTATTCTAACTGGTATAGCGGGGATATTTTTGAAGAAAATTTCACCGTTTTCTACGCTCAAAGCTTTCTAAAACTCGAAAGAAATACGCTCAATATTATAGAAGAAGAATTATCTGATTCTGGTGTGATTTTCAATTCTAACTAAGCATCCTATTTATAGGAGAATGGAAAGGATACTATTTGAATTTTTAGAAAATCACGGACTCACAGTACAATCACGGGTGCCACGCGAATTCGGCTGATTTCTGAAAATTTTTGATTTACTATGCAACACTATGCAATAAAATATTTAAATAAAACTTTAAATAAAATATAATATATTCTATTTATAATCAAATAAAACAAAACTTATAAAATATATATAATTATAATTATTACCTTTGCCTTACGGCAAAGGTATCCCCCTCCCACCACATTAATTCACACACACACACTAAATAACACACACACACACATACTTAAATCACATATATATTATATATATACTCCCTCTAATTCACGTAACCTTCCCCCCACCCCATTTTCATTTTTCTTCCCCCCCACCCCACCCCACCCCACCCCACCCTACACGTCACTTTCACACATATCTTTATCACAGACATCCTTATCACACACAAATAATATATATATATATATATATATATATATATATATACTGAATCATCTTCTACCGATTATTTTAAAAAAATGGGTAAATGGGGGTCCATAAAATAAGCCAAAATTACCACAAATACTTCATAAAAATCACCTCAATATTTTTAACAACATTTATCATCATTATTATAATTCGTAATATTTAACAACCAAATCGTTCCCAGGAAAGAGGGGTCTTTCCGTTAAGGATTTCTCCCTATTGGCGCGCAATTAGGTGACCAAACCTCTCATCGACAGAACTTTCTAGACATCGTCAATATTGCAAATTATAATATGAATAACTTTGTCGTCTCAATTATTGATTTAATAATATAAAAGATGTTGACAATAATTGAATCAAATAACGTGAGATATTATGCAGCAATTACTGTAGCAATAATTGAATATAACTGAGTGACTTCTCACGTAAGCATCAATAATTAGCGGTAAAACTTTCGCCGTTATTTTTATAAAAAGATATTTCTGTCGTTTTCTAACTCCGACAATAATTCCGCTGTGGGGTCCACCAATGATTGTGTCGTCGTACGAATATTTTCTGTTAAAACGAATATTCCCGACCAATCGAATATAACATAACAACTAGCGTACTTTGCAAAATTTATAAATATTACCCACAACTATAATATTATAACAAATCCACACCATAATTATTCAAAAATGATATTTATAGAAAAATTCGTCTTTATTCATAAAAATTGGGGTCTTACACCTACCCCTACCCCTAACTCCAACTCCCAACCCCCCAAAAAATAAAATGCTTAGTGATTATGTATACATGATATATCTAATAATAATTTATTTAATTGTATAAGTTTGAAATTTAAAGTATGGGTCGACCTATATTTGAACCAAAACTATATGGTTCCGACCCACACAACCCATATTAAAAATAGTTAATATGGTTTTAGTTCTTAAATGGAAGCATAATCATATTTTGTAAATCAAAACCAACCAATAACCATATTTTGTCATGTCTACCTAAAATAGACTCCACTTACAAAATTAATCTACAAAAGGCATATCTCATATACTATAACTAACCTTGATATATCATGGACTATGTCAAGGTCAAACTTACCTTCTTTTTGGACACTGTTTGTATGGTTTATTTGCTTACACGTTTAAGACAATTAAGTTACGAATGATTATATACTAAATTGTGCAAGTTGTCAAGCATCAGACTAGTTTTAATGAAGTTTTGGGAAAATTTCGATTAACTTCTTAATAGGAACACATAAACACGGATTTTTTTCTCATTTAAGAAATGGAACTGGATTAGAAAAGCAAATCATTCTTGTGAAATTTCACATTTATGACGGCAAGAATTGGTTGTAGATGATATTGATATAGCATATGACACGACTATTACATAAGTTCCATGACTCTTTTTAAATTTCTGGAAAAAGAGTTCATGTTATATTCAAAGACATCGCTCATATTTCAGCTCAGCCACTGTCGAGTATTATAGATAACTCCCTATTGAATGGAATTCTTGAATTATTTGAAATAATCCTAACACAAACCTAAACTTTTTATATACTGCCTTCCTCCTAAAAGAAAGTTCCTACTCAAGTTCTTCACAAGACCTGCGAAGTTGGGAATAACTACGGTACTGAATCCTGAACTTGATGCTATAGGTGCAAAGTACATAAACCTAAAGACATAACTGACAGCTTAGGTAGCATCTTCAATAAGCACAAGTTCATAGGTATTTCTTCACATTAGGTACAATGTCTATATCGTTCTTTCTAGTTTGGTGTTTTTCCACTGTTTATTTTTGGGTGTCTTATTTATTTGATTAAGATATGTAACCCCGTCTTTTTAAGTATGGAATGATATTTAAACAAGTGGAAATGTCAGAGAGTAACTTTTGTTATGGAACCTCTTTTGTGTGTTAAATTATGCATATGTTTTTGATGAGTTGAAAAATGGATTTGGCCTTTTTAAAGGGAAAGGTGATGAACTGTGGAGGTGGCGGAAGCTGTGGAACATGCATTGTAGAGGTACAATAGTTACATTTTATTTTTTTATGCGCAAGTCATAATATGTAATCATTCAAACTGATCCAAAAAAAAGCACTGTAATTTCTGAATTTGGTTTCACTTCAATATCATTCAACTTATCCGCAAAACATCTGTTGCATCACATTGAAGTTAAATCTTCGTCTTTATTTTGGTTATCTGACATTGGTGATTACTCAGAATTCCCACTATTATTAGATTTCTGATTAAAATATTAAGCCAAACCCTAAAATTGCTCTTTTACCCAATATTAACCTTAGTTCATAGTCGTCCTCTTTTTAAGAGCACAATTTTCTTTGTATTTTACAAAGTAAATGGTACTATTATATTAGCAAGGAGGGAGACTGGTTTTATGTCCAGAGATCGTAAATTTTGTCCTTTCCTATTTTTTTTCCCATGGTGCAGGTTCTTGATGGAAAGGATCTATTGAATGAAAGAACAAATACAGAACTCAAGTATCTAAAGAAGGCATGTCCACTTTTCACCCTCTTTAATATACTTGTCAAAGTTCTGTGGTTATGATTCACATAAGACATTGTAACTTTAGCACTTTCTGGCTACAATATGGCCATATAAGTGCTTAATAGACCCATGTAAAAAGTAAAAGACCAATGCTATATAGGCCGAGGATATAGACTAGAAGCTCAATCTAGTAGACACAATGGCAAAGATGGTAACTAGTTACAAATTCACATACGCGCTCGCGTCTAGGATACTTGACAAAGTTGAGGATATGGTTCTCATAAGACATTTTAACATTTAACACTATGGCTACTAATGTCGCCATATAAGTATAGCCTTATAAGTGCATAATAGACCCATGTAAAAAGTAAAAGACCAATCCCTTTTAGGCCGAGAATATAGACCAGAAGCTCAATCACATAACACAATGGCAGTGATGGTAACTAGTTACAAGTTCATGGTTATTTATTTTACGTGTCTTGTCGAATAACATAGTTGGACTGCAAAATTGGATAGAAAGCATTTCTCAAAGTAAATTGACTTTCTCAAATATACAGAATGTAATAACGCCAGTTAATAAAGTATTGTATAAGAAACTGTCAATTTTAATGATTACCCCATTCATACATCATCATACAAAATCCTTAAGATTAACAATCTCTTGAATGTTGTAGTATATATTCCTTGGGTCCCAATTTGGATGTCAAACTTTTCATATTGGGCTGTCCATTATGGATGTAATAGTTAGGATTGCAAGATATTAATCATTAATGGACCCCATTTACTTCTCTTTCATGATTGTGTATGTTTCTTTGCACTTGCATTACTTAGTATGAAGCTCAACCAACAAAAAGAAATTGGGAAACTAATTACAGTTTGTTTTTGATGAGCAGAAACCAGAATCATGGAGGCTGGCTTGCCAAACTATTGTTGGAAATAAAGAAAACTCTGGCAAGGTGCGTTATTATAGAGTTTGTTTGCTTTTTGTTTTTTTCTTACTACCTATTTCTTTTACTATGTATTTTGAGAGGTGATACTAGGGACACCAAAAATAATTATATGTATTTACAAAGTATAAGTTTGTAAACTAGGAAATTGAGTCTGATCTTAAACTTAAAATATAGTTAAAATAAAGTTTATATCTGGAGTACTAATATAATCACTACTAAAAAAAAGGCGGGGGAAAATTTCAACTAGCGTTGAACTAGTTGCTCTGTTGTGGATGCTTTATTTGTTACAGTTTTTATTCTTTTTTATGATGTTGAAGGACGTTTTTATGTAAATTCTAGGAGAGTATCTTGCAAATAAAAAATTGAATGAAGATCTTATGCCCGGAAACTCTTACACTGGGCCTGGGAGTTTTTAATGAGAAGAAAAGAAAAGAAAAGAAAGTTATAGAAAGTGAGGCAATTTTCTTTATCTTGGGAGTTTGTAAAGATAAAAGAAAGTGAGTTGATATATTTTTTTCAGTCTTGTCTGGGAGTTGAGAAGAAAAGAAAAGAAAATTTACATTTTTACTAATATACCCTTTTATATGTAATAAAGGCATACTAACACATTATTGCCAAACTCTCTTATTGTTTTTGTTCAATGGACAGGAACATGTGATTTGTGAATGAACCCAAAAATGTCATTCAACTCGTAAAAACTCTCTTATTCCTTATTATCCAAATTTGTTAAAATATTTGATCTTGGGGCAGTTCCTGGACTAATGGTTTGTTGTTTTTTACTACCAGATTGCCACTGGTAAAGACAAGGAGGATTCTTTTTCTTCTTAATAGTTCGTGACAGGATTCTTAACTAATTCTCATTAAAAAAAAAAACTCAAAGACACCCATTAATTTTTACTTTTCCTAACTTTCCTTTCTCTTCTCTCCAAAAAAAATAATCAAAGATAGGGTGTTATTGTCTTGCATCCTGTGTATCGGGTACCGTAAAATGTTTATAAACAATGTATACAGTTCCGTCGAATCTATATTTTATGTAGTGGAAATTGTACGATCCATAGTCTATTTCACATATGTAGATTGGCCCAACAAGTACATTAGATCACCTCCTTATCCAAAAAATTATCTTATTAGGTTGATGCTCCACCGTACTTGTTAACTTACCTGCACTCTTGAATTTATCAGATGTAGAACTCAAATGAAATAACCCAAAACTTTTTTTAACAGGTAGTGATTCAGAGATTGCCTCAATGGAAGAAGTGACTGCAAAAGCAGTTACTATGTCAATGGAGCTTGTAACCACTTGCTGAAAAGATGACAGATTCATATTCCAGTTTCAAGCAATAGATGATGTTGAAATTATTTGTTTGCTTGGCATGCATATATTTTAGCATGTAGTCCTTTTAAAACTGCCTTTTCTGTCTATATTATACTTCTCATTTGTAATTAATTAACAAATCTTCTCTTAAACTTGTTTAGATCTCATAGAACATCAATTATTTCAATGATTTTATTTTTCAATATTAGAATTTAGGATTTAAATTCGTTGTCACGAATACATTATTACAATTTTTAATATAATACAGTTCATCTTCACTATTATAATTTCAACAACCAAACAAATCTCGCTCAAGAAGAAAGAAATAAATCTACAAACAAGTATGTACCTCAATCTTAAGCACTAGGCTAAGACCTAGGTTATGTTTGTTTGTAAATATTATAATTCTGGAATTATAATTCACGGGATTATAATCTTAAAATTATTAATCCTAGGATTATAATTTCGAAATTATAATTATAATTTCAAGACTATTAAATCATTTTATAATTCTAGACTAATAGTCTCAAATCTCTAAATTTGAAAACAAACAAAACAATAAGGTTTTAAAAATAAACAAGACACTAATGCTACGTTTTGGATTGAAGAAATGGAATAGAAAATGAAATGATTTATTTCATTCTAGTTGAAACGAGTTATTCCGTACTCTCCCTTTCTTAAATAATAAAATTCATAAATTTTGGATAAATAAAAATGGTTCAATTAATTTTAATAACAACCAAATATAATTTTTTTTTTCATTCTATAAGAATGAATCATTCCATTCCTACCTTCATTACTTCAATCCAAACGTAGCATAAGGATATGTTTGTTTGCAAGTACTAGAATTATAATCCCGAAATTATAATTATAATCTCAACTTAAACTTAAATTCAGTTACGAAAATTGTTAGTGATTATGTAAATAATTGTCTAACACAACTAGAGAATTAAATCAAATTGTCAACAAAATTATGACGAAAAGTTGGATTGCAACTTGGGTACAATTCTAATCGATAAGACAAAATAAATTTAGGTCAAATTATTCTTAATTCTCTCCTATTTTACATATACATATATGTTAATATTTATAATCGATATAAATTTATCGTCGTATATAAGAAAAAATTAATTAAAAATGCGCGTTAGAACAAAAGTATTTTGTGTTCGATTTTGGCCCCACCAAATTGAAATTGTGAGGGAGATAATCAAATAATTGAATAAATGATTTTTGAACTATATTTGGTAGTTGAACGCATATAGAAATAGACACGTATAATAATCACATGTTAATGTTAATTGTGTTTGAGAAATCATTTATATATTGATTAATTAATGACGAATTTAAATTGTGATTAATGTGAAATCATGAGATAAAATAAGAAAATTAATATATATTTACGATTTGATTTATCGTGAATAATTATTTTTAATAATATTTCAAAGATATATTTTAAATGGGTAATATGGCCATACACAGTGTATATTTTATTTGTGTACGGTCTTGTTAAAATTATGCCGTTTTGGCATATTTGTTTAAAAAAAAAATTATCTCCTCCTAAATTAGAAATCAAAAATAAATATGCCAAAACGATATAGTTTTAACAGACTGTGCACAAATAAAATATGTGTATGACTATTATTTCCATCTTAAATTTAGAATGGAAAAAATAAGAAAAAATTCCAAATTATATTTATTATTAATAAATATCTTCGGACATGACAATCTTGGTTATTAAGATTAAAAATTCCGATATATACATTTAATCTTAGGGGTAAAACTATTTCGTTTTACTATATTCGTAGAATGATTTTTAAAGATAATTTTATATTCTTAAATATACACTTAGCATGAGTTAAGAATTTAATCTGATATTAAAAAAATAATAATAAATTAAAAATATCATATCATTCCTAAAGTAGAAATATATCTTTAAATTTAAAACGAAATAAAAAAAAATCGCTAATTTTAAAACGGGAGTAACACCGAGTATATTGATTTTCTATAAACACGTGAGACAAAATATACATGCGTGTGGAAGCAGCAAAATCAGAAGTGGAAATATCAATACATTCACTTTTTTAGAATTTGGAAGTTTGAACTGTACCTTCATCCCGCTATCACGCTCCAATGCCAGCTCCACCTCCGCCCCCGCCTATATATATATATATATATATATATATATATATATATATATATATTCATACTCCCCATCACTCTCTCCTCCCGTTTTCTCTCTCGAAAACACTCTAGGGTTCCATAACTTCCATGGTCATCTCAACGAAACCCTAGCTCCGTTCTCCAGACCCGCATTTCAATGGTTTTGGAGCTCTCAAAATGCAGCGTAAGCTCACAGCTCAAAGTCCGAATTTGAATGTGTGTGTATAGATATAGATGTAGCTCATATGTATTATAGCTTCGATATGATACATTGAGTTCCCGTTGAATCGATTTGTGATTTGCATTGGTGTGTCAATTTTTCAGTTTATGAAATTTCTGTTTAATTTTTTTAAAAATTGATCAGTGGGTTGACTATTTTTCCTCATTTATCTTATTTTTGGACCTCGATTTTCACTTGGTATCAATTTTTGTTCTCTTTGAGTTTTCTTTGAATTGATTTGTGATTTGCATTATGCGTCAATTCTTCAGTTTATGAAATTTCTGTTTAATTTCAAAAACTGATTTATGAGGTTGACTATTTTTTCCTCATTTATCTTATATTTGGAATTTTTATTTTATTTTTTGATTATTCTATGTTACATCTGGGTGTATGTGATCAATTTGTTGTTGTGAGTGAACTAGTAAAGAACTTGGGTTGTGCTGTTAAAGAACAAGTTTTTTAATTTTTATTTGATTTTATATTAGTATGTCCAAGTTAAAGGCAATATTGGTGAAATTAAGAAGGCTGATCATCTGTTAAAAGACCTCATGGTCTTTGATTTAATACATCATCCAATATATTGAAAAATGCTGAAAAAGATATGAGAATGCTGATGCTTGTGGATAGGTTTGGTTGAGTTATTTTTCTTCAATTTATTGTAAAAGATGCATTCGTTACAAATCATAAATTGTATCCCAACAGATGCTTGATTTCACTAACATTATTTTATTTTTCACAGGATTAGCGAAAAGAATGTCAATGTAAAACCATGCATTACTATCCTACAAAAGATGCAAAGATGAACAAAGAAAATATAATGACTGCTAAATCTGAACGGCCCAATGTGCGAATTACAAGAGCACTGGCTAAAGCCTTGGGGACATCAGGAGCTTTACCTCCACAAAATCCTTTTGTGAAGCAAGATCGGAAGAAAGTTGCTCAACCAAATTTAAAAAGAATATCAGATGAGAACAAACCCACTGCTTGTCTTCAGAGCAAGAAACGAGCTGCCCTCAAGGATGTCAGTAACATGTTTTCTGATAATTCATATGTAAAATGCAGCAATGGCGGCAGAGATCAGGTAATATCAATGTTGTGGATACAATATAATGTAGAATTTGTGATCATGTCCATATTCCATATCCAATTCCTGTTTAAATTTGGTTACAACATTAAGACACTCAATACTAATACTTGTAAAACATCGAAGATAGAGCTTCACATTGTTTCTTCGTCCACATATGAACTCATTGCCTGTGTTGATATTACTGATTTGTCAGCCTATAAAGCAGGCTAAAAGTGGTTTAGTGAAGAGGTATACCAAATTGTCACCAACAGTGGATCCTCAAGTTCAAGAGGATACAAAAGCAAAAATAACTGAAGACAAAGCTAAAGGAAGGACAGAGGACTCACAAGAAATTAGAAGTACTTTACCAGGGAAAGTTGAAGAAACTTTTAAAATTCAACCAAGCAAATCTACTAGTACACAAGAAAATAATGTAGCAGATGTGATGCTTGTAACGCGAACTTCCAGTACATATTCTCGACTTGGAAGCCCTTCACAAAAAGGTAGTTGTTCCTTTTCAACTTGTTCACCTGGTCAAAACAGATAAATTATTATTGTACTTGTTATATATTGGGTGAATGATATCCTTATATCCATCCTGTTACAGTGTTACTTGTAATCATGCCTTTGTTGGTACAATCTGGTTCAAGGGCTTGAGTTGTTTTATTTTAATTTTCCTGTGACTGTGGTACTATGCAAACAGTTCTATGGTGTGAGCTTCTTTATCTATTAACATAAATTTCAAAATATAAATGGTAAGGTTCCGAAAACCATAAAATTTTTATATAATATTTCAGCACATAAGGACATACCTATTACTAGCATGAATCAAAGAAGTGTTTGTTTGAGACTAAAAGCATCATATTTATAGCTAAAACTATGTAGTGCTAGGCTATGCAAACAGTTCAATTATGGCAGTTTTATATAACTATGATCTTCACAATTCTACTTTCGTCATTATTTGGAGAAGTGTAAGAGTAAAAGCATCAAATTTTGTAGCTAAAAAATAGTTTTGTAATTACCGTGAAAACAGCTATGTAGTGTGAACTTCTATATCTACTAAAATAAAATACTGACTTCATAATCAGTGAGATTATTGAACTAGATTATTAGTTTATTATTTGGAACATCACTAATATCTTAGTATCACGAATTGGAGATGTGTAAAAGCATCACACTTGTAGCTAAGATTTAGGCAGTAAGAAATGTTCAAGAACAGTGAAAATTATTATTGAAGTTTACTTAATGAAAGTTATTGTATTTGCGGTTCATGATCCTAGAATTAATTCTAGAATGCATTATTGCAATCAATATGACTGGTTAAATATTGCAAACGGTGACTTGGAAAAAAAAAAGAAAAGCAAAGACGAGAAAAAGAAAAAAAAAATAATCCATTGCATAAAATCATGGTAGCAATAGATTCAAGGCTTACTTTATGATAATGTTTGAGCAAGTTTTGAGCAGAGCACTTAAAGGAAAGTTAATATGCTATTTTGTATTTCTGTTCAGGTCTAGAATGTATGTGTGATCAATTTATATTTTTATCGTGTATAACATGTTACAGAAATTTTATTTTCAATTTTCTACTGAAAGGACATTTATCATGTTCTACAACAATATAAATCTAGTTACCATAGCACACTAAACTGCTTGATAACTTATTGGTGTGTAATTATGTTCTGAAATATTATTATACCTGTTTTAAGATACTCTGGTTGCTTTTGCAGCAGAAGGCCAGCTTTGCAAGAAAGTGGAAGCATTACCCATTGCAGATATTGATTCAAACCACAAAGACCCTCATATGTGCGGCATGTATGCCCCTGATATATATATAAACCTACGTGTTATGGAGGTCCGTATAGTTGGTTACCTGCTGTTTGTGGTCATACTTGCTGCCTTCCTTGCTGAAATCTCCCACCATGTTGATCAACTAGTAGTTCTTCATATATATATATATATATATATATAGCACTTATCTTAAAAATCTTGAAGATCTCATTCTACAAGTAGCATATAATAATAAGCTGTTATTTGATATATTGCAAATGGTCAATACTTCATAACCATAACGTCTTTCACAGCGTAATATCCTCTTGCTAGTTTCTCTTGTTTCATTGATTTGTAGGGGTTATAAAGACGCGAATTTTCTTCTTTTTTTTGGGTCATTCAACAGAATCAAAACATATCCATTTGAACTTCTTTCTTCCCAACAAATAAAGTTTGACATACTATATGCTCATTTACAGACTTATGGTAAACCCCTTCCTTTTTTCAGCTTGACCGAAGGCCTTCGGTTGATTATATGGAGATGTTGCAGCGAGATATTACCCATGGCATGCGGGGAATTCTGATTGATTGGCTTGTGGAGGTTAGTTCTTTCACTTAAGTGACAAATGATGTAATTCTAGTCGACTAGCATGAGCTCTGTGTGCAAGAATACATGTATTTACGAGGAGAGTTGAATATTTTTTTTTTATTTGATCAATAAGCTGTAAAAGTTGCAATGCACCTCGTGTTTTCTTTTTCTTTTGTGCTTCAATATATGCATAGGTTGGTCAAACCAAACATTTGTTCTATTCTTTCATCCTAGATTGATTTTCTAACGTATTTGGAAACTTGCTATCAGCTTCATTTGATTCTACTTCCCTGGATAGTTGAATAAAAATCATTTATAATTTTTGGCTTCACCTACGAACCCTGTCAAACAAGCGTTAAATGTAACAACTTTCACCGGTTGAGTGGCGAGAGACTTGTGGCTTTTTCACTGCTTCTTTTTGGTGTTGAGTATGTAGACTGGTTTATGCTGAAAATTGTTGGGAATTATCTTTGGACTTGGTGGGGGGAAAAGGGAAACCAATGAGGAGAGATTGTATTGCTTTCACATTACTTGGTGGATTATTTGGAGAGAACAGAATACCTGGTTTTTGAGGATAAGCAGAAGTCTTTAGTCCAGCTTCAATATTTGTTTTTCTAGTCATCTATTTTTTTGAAGAATGAGGTGCATCCTGGGTCTACAGTGGCTTTTGTGCATTTCTTTGTAGAGTTTGAAGCGGAAGCTTAGTTCTACTAATGTTATTTGATCCCTAGTTGTAGAGGTGGAGTTTTTGTACAGATCATCTCTTGCCCTCTTCCCTCTCCTCTTAACTTTTCTTTTAGATTGTTTTTTGCTTTTCCGTATGATGATGTCTTTAATATGTCTTTTTGTTTCTCGTCTCTTTAATATCATTCAAGTCTTTCACATAGAAGAAGAGTTTGTCATATTATCTATGGACTTCAATCTTTCATTGTGCTACTGCATTGCACTACCTGTTTGAAAAGCTTATGGCATAAGGATTTTTTAATTAAGATTTGACCTTCTAAATGAATTGAAATTCTTATTGTGAAGTGCTAATTGTTATAGCACTCTTCATTTCAGCTATGGATGAGGCGTTAAATTTATCTTTATCATTTCTCTTTTCAGGTTTCTGATGAATATAGGCTGGTCCCAGACACACTTTACATGACAGTAAATCTCCTTGATCGATTTCTCTCTAAAACTTATATTGAGAAACAAAGACTCCAGTTGCTTGGTATTACTTGCATGCTAATTGCCTCGTAAGCTCTCTCACATATGTGTTTCACTTTTCTTCTCCTAAAAGTTGAAATACCGAAAATCAAATAATGCCAATGATCTAATAGTTACATAAAAAGGTTCTCATACTCGGAAGTTACTGAACTGTAAGATAAATTTATAAGTTTTAGTTTTCTTAGATATTTTATTAATGATGTTGAGATTGAATATTTAGCTGGTAAAATGTATTACATCAAGCTATGGATAGATGTAGTTATGAGTGTTATTAGACTCAATGATTTCTACATACAGCAAGTACACGTATATACAAAGTATAATTTCTCATCCTTTTTTCTGTTCAGTTGAGGGGTGGTTTAACATCTTATATAATTCTTAGAGATTCAGATGTTTAAGCTGCCAGGAGTTTTTGTAAGTAATTAGTTTTTTTTTGGGTCTTCTTGGCCCAATTTAGAAAGAAGACTTTTGGAAATATCTTTAAATGTTTTAAGCCTCTTTCTCTATCCTATGCTGGTCTTGTGTCCCGTGTGTTATGTTTGATCGCATGCATCCAATGTTTGTGTCTGAGCCTTATAACAAGCATTCACCCATCGCTGACTCTTAATTTCAAAATTATTTTCAGTTTCTTTTGGTTATACTTGAAGGTTCTCGCATGCATTTTGTGATTTCAGCAATGCACTAGATAAAATATTGTTTATCTAATTTCATTTACTAAAGGATCTATTGTTTGTCACTTTTTCATTGATGACTTGAAGAAAGTATGAAGAAATTTGTGCACCTCGTGTGGAGGAGTTCTGCTTCATCACAGATAACACCTACAAAAGAGAGGAGGTGTGTTTTAAGTTGTTCTTGAAAAAGTTAAATTCTTCTACATGCTTCAATATTAATGAAAAGAAAGGAAAGAGGACATCCTGAAAACATGAAGGCTACTAAATAACCAGTGAGACAGAATAACTATTATGTCTCAACAATTTACTGGCTTCATTTTCCAATTTTAGTAAACTCTTATCCAGATACCATGATGCTAATACAAAACCTTCTCATCAAAATTATTTTGAATGGTTTCTTTAACATGACAACCATTTTTCTAGAGTTGCCTAATTTTATTTACCTAATTTCTGTATCTTTCTACAAAACTTTGGTATTCTTCATTCTTCACTGATTTGCATTTCATTGGTGGATATGTATGGACTTATAATTAAGGCACGTCACAGGTAGTGGGAATGGAGAGCCAAGCTTTGAACTTTTTGGGATTTCAACTCTCTGTTCCAACCACTAAAAAGTTCCTTAGGTAATCTGCACATACACCTTTGGTACTTCTAATTGAATTCACCAAAGCTCCTAATACATAATACTTCATTTTTTTTTCAGGAGATTCATTCACGCGGCACAGAGTTCTTATAAGGTATGGAATTTTTCACACCATGTCTACATCAAACAAAATTATATCTGAGAAAGCTAAAGTAGTCAATTACGAAGTTGTTGCGATCTCAGGTTCCTTGTGTAGAATTGGAATTCTTGGCAAACTATTTAGCAGAATTAACTCTCACTGAGTATAATTTCCTAAAGTTCCTACCGTCTCTTATTGCTGCATCTGCTGTCTTCTTAGCCAGATGGACACTTGATCAGTCGGACCACCCGTGGGTCTGTATTCTATGTGCCTCTTCTTTCATTTTATCTCACTACTGCTTTTGTCAACTGAAGAAACTAACTCCAAGCAAACTTCTTGCAGAATCCAACTCTAGAGCATTATACTAGGTACAAGGTGTCAGAGTTGAAACCTGCACTACTTGAATTGCAAGAGTTGCAACTCAACAGCAGTGGATCCTCTCTTAATGCAATACGTGAAAAATACAGGCAGCAGAAGGTAACAGATTCTGGCATAACTGTCTTCAATTTTAATTTGTTAATCTATTTTGGTGAATAAGCAATTGTAGTCATTAATTTCCAGCTACATCTCCCAAAAGTCTTTACAAGTATTCCCTCGGTTCCAAAATTAGACACTTTCTTTTTGTCTATTCCAAAATTAGAGATACACTTCTATATTCCTACTATAAAGTCGCATGAAATTCCTAACATGCCGTTACTTTCAGATAATGTCTCAATTTTTTGGTCTCAAAAAGTGTTTGAAATGATCTGTAATCATTAAATTGGTTAGGCACATCCTTTGTGATTGGCTATGCTATAAAGTACCATTAAAATATTGAATGTCACACCATTTGAGACCCATTTGCAACCAAAATTGTGAGATTCATAGCATTACCCGTACTTTTATTTGTGCTATCATGCCACCACTACTACACTTCTAGATAACATTAGGGTTAAATTTGGAAAAATAAAGTTTTTCCTTAAAAGTTGTTGAACAAATATATCTTTAGTTTTGAAACGAAGGGAGTAGTAAAATATTTTTGTCTTGCTAAAAAATATCTAATGCACCATTTGGTTAAAGTTTTCTTAATGAGCAGAATGCCCTAGCAGCCCTTACTCAAAAACCACTTACAGTACTTAGGGTTAGAACATATGAAGACAAATGTCTGCTAGATAAATATTTTCCTGCTGGGTATGGACTTGGGACTGTTTACAATTAGAAACAAGTGAACAACCTCATCAATTAGATTTTAAATTCCCCACTTGTTGAGGATCTACATACGGTGCTGAGTTTTGAAATTATAAATAGAAATTATTTTGTTCAACTTCTCTTGTAGCTTGTGAGCGTTTCTCATAGACTGTTCTTATTGACAGTTCAAATGCGTCGCAACCTTGTCTTCATTACAACCTGTTCAAACACTATTCTGAAGTTTACAACTACCCGATATTTATCAACTGCTGCTCACTTTCTGGTACTTGACGGCTGCTTCTATCTCAATCTTGATCTCAACTATTTACCATTTATTATTATTTATCCTCCATAGTTCTCTAGCTGTAACATTGTATTAAGTTCTGGTTTGAAGAAATTTGAGGCAGTAAACAATGTTTTTAACATGTCTGTGGAGTGTAATTCAACAGCATTGGCTTGTAAGTGTGTTGGAACTTAATATAGTAGTTAGTTACCCACCCCTCTGGCTCTGGCTCTGGCTCTGGGGTTTATTGCTTTTTATGGTTTGTAAATGTAAGATATTCTTGATATTATGAAAAAATGCTGCTTATGTTATGTAGGAAAGAGTCCTACTTTCTTTGTATTTTACTTGGAAAATGGAACGATGGAGGAAGTATAACATTCTTAAAGCATTTTGGAGTCAAAATAGATAGATTGCTTGTCTATCTATCTATAATCTATCAATAAAGACCTCAAGTAAGTCTCCAAGGAAAGACCTGACGAACAACTTGCGTGGTACCCTAAGTAGGTCTAGTTTAGCCTCCAAACTATTAAATTGTAAATCTGACCTTTTTATTTGTTATGTTTTTGCTAAACTGTTTTTTAAACTTTTTTTAGCATAATTGTTCCTCATAGATTCGTTAGTCATGCAAAATTATTCTTCCGATGTTTTCTAAACTTTTTTTTAACACAATTGTTCGTCATAGATGCGTTAGTCATGCAAATATGTTCCTCTAATTTTTTTCACCTATTAAAAATTGATTTTCTCTCTCCTCTCCCCTCTCTACTCATTTTTTTTATTTTTTATTTTTAAAATTTGTGTAAAAAGTATACTTTTGTTCTTCTTTTTATTTATTTATTTTTATATTGACATTTTGAATTCAATATGAAATATTTCTAAATTCAAAATTAGTATAAATTAATTAATTTTAGACAATACAATTATCAAAATTATAAACCTTACTATTTATTTATTTTATCTAAATAGTACTAATAATTGTATGATTTATTTTAAAATTGAATATATCTAAAATTAATTTAAACAAATCAAACTTGATCATATATTTTGAACCAAAAAATACAAAATTTTAAAATTTCTTTGTTTGTCTTTAAAAATATTGAGTTCAATTTTTAATAATAGTCGTATGATGAAAATTTTGATAATATTTTCAAATTTATATTTTTTTTGTTTCAAATCCATTAGAAGAGTTAAGTAGAGTATAATATCTACTATCTTCTATGATTTAAAAGTTTATCATCAATTTTATCGTTGAGACTCAGCTCAATAAATAATCCACATTACTGAATTATCCATGCACTACGGGGGCCAAGGATATTCGTTATTATCATATTCATGAATCATCCATGTACTACGGGCCAATGATATTCGTTATTATCACCAATGGTCATAATCATGCCAACAACTGTGCATCAATGCACTACAGGCCAATGAGGACTTATACCACATCATTTATAACATTATAGGTCATGATTATACCAATACATAGTCATAATCATACCAATCAACAGTCCATCTATGCACTACGGGTCAAAGATGACTTTCATCACAATATAAGCATGAGGATGATGACAATGATATAATAATTCAATTAAATGAGAGCAAGGATAAATTTTAAAGATTTATAATTCAATTTATCTAGAATTCAATAATGTAAGACCCCAACTTTTATGAATGAAGGTTAATTTTTTTCTAATATTATTTTTGAATATTATGGTGTGGATTTGATATAATGTTATAGTTGTGGGTAATATTTATAAATTTTATAAAGTAATCAAGTTGTCATAAAATATTCGATTGGTCGGGGAATATTCGTTTTATCAGGGAATATTCGTATGACGACACAATCATTGGTGGACCCCACAACGAAAATTACTGTCGGAGTTAGAAAACGACAGAAATATCTTTTTATAAAAATAACGGCAAAAATTTTATCGTTAACTGTTAAAATATCCAGTGGTAAAAGTACAGTAATACGCGTGGTTGCATAGTAGCACACGATATTGATTATTGATACTTACGTAAGAAGTCAATCAGTTATACTCAATTATTACTACAGTAATTGCTGCATAGTATCTCATATTATTGATTAAATTATTGTCACAGTATCATCTGCATATTATTATATAATTGAGACGACAAAGTTATTTATATTATTATTTGTAATATTGACGATGTCTAGAAAGTTCTGTCGAGGAGAGGTTTGGTCACCTAATTGCGCGCCAATAGGGAGAAATTCTTATCGGAAAGCCCCCTCTTTCCTAGGACTGATCTGGTTGTTAATATTGTGAGTTTATAATATTATTTATGAATAATTATTATGTGGTGGATATTAATTCAATTTTAATATTAATGAAGAAATTTTGCATTTGTTGAAAGTTTGGCAATTATTTTTCTCCAATAAAATATTCATTCAAATATATGATTACAATAATGTGATAATATAATAATATAATTTTTAATGGTATTAATTTTATTATTATATAAGCAAGTGAAATTGTTAAAGGTAAAGTGTAGGTGAGAAGCTTGAGGTATTCCTTTATTTTTTTCACATTCGGTGTACTTCATTTTCCAAAATCATGTGCTGGAATGTGATTTATTTCTTCTATGGGACCACTTGAGTGGTGAAGAAATCCTTCCTGCAATTCATTTTCCAAATGTGTGGGCCCTCTTCCTTGAGAAAATAAGAGTTAGGCATTGAAAAATGGAGAGTTAGGCAGGATGTTAGGTTTTGGAAAGAAAAGAAAATTAGGCATGTTTGTTATTTTATCCTCCGTGCTGCGCTATAAAAGGAGGGCAACCCTCCATCCTAAATCACACCACAAAAATCTCAAGCATTTTTACTATAGTATTGTGAGTATTTCTTTTGAGTATAAATGTACTTTGATTGTAGTTTTTCTGCAAGATTTTCTCAGAATAATATCCGATATTTCAGTCAAATTCAGTTTCTACTAAGGTAAATGATATTATTTTATTTCAATACTCGTAAGAAATATTATTTTCTTTCATACTCCATAGTATGGAAGGGATATTATTTCATTTCATATTCTTAAATTTAAACTTATTATGGTAAGTATTGCTTCTATAATTTCTGAAATTAGTAGAATATCATTGATATTTGCGCTTCATCCAGTATCTTTTTCTGAACATATTATTCTGAGCATTCTTGATAAGTTTTAACCTTTTCATGCCGGAGTACTATTCACGGGATACTATTTTCGAAGTACTATTCATGAGATACTATTCACTCGGGCACTATTCACCCGGGGTACTATTCATGACAAAAATTAATTTCTTTTCGGTCCAAATCATTTTTGATACAATATTATTCTTGAATTTTACTCCACAAAGCAGTATCATGTTGACAATTTGGACATTATTAAATTCTGGATAAATTAAATTATAAATCTTTAGAATTTATCATTTGCTTGCATTTAATTGAATTCTTATATAATTGTCAACATCCTCATGTTTATATTGTTATGAAAGTCATCTTTGACCCATAGTGCATAGATGAACTATTGATTGGTATGATTATGACTATGGATCATTCGGTATAATCATGACCCGTAATATTACAAATGATGTGGTAAAAGTTTTCAATGGCCCGTAGTGCATTGATGGATAGTTGTTGGCACGATCATGACCATTGGTGATAATAATGAATATCCTTGGCCCGTAGTGCATGGATAATTCAGTGATGTGAATTATTTATTGAGCTGAGTCTCAGCGATAAAATTGGTGATAAACTTTTAAATCATAGAAGATAATAGATATCATGCTCTACTTGACTCTTCTAATGGATTGTTTGTTCCGCTGCAGTTAAACTTGTTGTTTATATATTCTATCAGTTTAACACTGTTGAAGGCTAACGATAATTTATTCTGCATTATCTTAGTCATAATATTCTTTTCTGGACTAGTTGAGCTCACTCTTTGATTTCATTGTTCTCTTCAGGAAATGAGAATATAGCTGGGACTAGTCGGAGAACGGAGTGACGGTTTAGATGGTTGTTTTAGTAGTCCTCACTATTCTATGAAATAGTGTGATAATAATTGTAATAAGATTGAATTTGAGTTTGAATATTATCTAGAAGATAATATTCGTGTTAAAACTCTCAGAATATGTTTTGTCGTATTTGCACGACAATTGTATTAATTAAGTTGTATTTGAATTTAGTACCATATATTTGGCGACTCAGAATAGGTGATGTATACCTATTTTAGGGGCGTCACAGTTGGTATCAAAGCTTAGGGATATGATCCCTGGCTGAGATGTGAGACTAGAACTAGGAGGGGAGAGACGGGTAATTCTTTCACTAGTATGACCTACCTAAGTTTATTTGTTATTTAATTGGTCGGTCAGAATATAAGGATAATATGTGGCATGTCAATTAACCCTTGTTTTGTGGCAGTGTTTGAAAATGCCATTCGAGAATGTTGAGAATAACAATGGATCACAAGAGACCGTTGAGTCACCACAGATCAATAACCAGGATAATGTGCAACAGAAAGACAATAATCCTCAGGAAAATAACAACACCGACTAAACAATGAATGATGGGATGTTCAGAGGCTTTATGCAATTCATGCAACATCAGGCAAGAGCGACTCCTGTTCAAAATGCAGGTGAAAATACTGGCAACTCTCGAATGGTCACCGCTAAGCAATTCAAGGAGCTGGGACCACCGGAGTTTTTGGGAGAGCCAAAACCACTTAAGGCGGAGGCGTGGATAAAGCAGATCACCAAGATATTAGATGTCTTGGGATGCTCCGAAGAGCAAAAGGTTCCCTTTGCCACCTTCATGTTGCGAGGAGAGGCAGATTATTGGTGGGAATCTGTAAAGCGTACTCAGCCTGCCGCACTGAAGATGTCTTGAGAAAAGTTTCAAGAACTGTTCAACGACAAGTATTTTTCCGAAAGTATTCGTCACATGAAAGAGGTAGAGTTTATCAAGCTGGAGCAAAACAATATGATCGTGTCACAGTACGAAGCTAAGTTTGCCGAGTTGTCCTGGTTTGCGTCTCACTTGGTTGATAATGAGGAGAGAATGACGCGGATGTTTCTAAGAGGTTTGAAACCTGAGATATGTCAATACCTAATTTCTCACAAACTGTGTTTGTATTCAGATGTTGTAAATAGGGCTCAGTTATTGGAGCGCGATAATGAGTCAACCCAACCAAGAGAGAGTAGCCGGCAAATCGATAATACCAATGGTAGCAGTCATCGAAGCAGTGACAACAAACGTGGAGGGAATCAACATGCCAGAAATGGTAACCACTTCGGTGGTAATCATGGCTAAGATAATAGAAGTGAAAATTTTAAGAAGAGAAAATTCAATAATGATGGAAAGACGTCAACACCAACACCTGTTGTTAAGGAAGGAGAACAACCGCCGGTCGTATGTTACAAATGTGGAGGGGAGGGACACATCAGTCCAAACTGTACGCAGCAACCCAAAGCATGTTACAATTTTGGAAGAGAAGGTCACCTAGCCCAATTTTGTCGTGCACTAAAGTCAAGTCCAGCTGGGATGGAGGCATCAAAGGCCGTCCTAGACAAGACAAAATCGATAGTTTAAGGGAGAGCGTTTGTCGTAACCTCCCAAAAAGTGAGGAATCCGAACGAGGTGATCATGGGTAAGCTAATCATAAACTGTAGCGAATTCTATACCTTATTTGATACCGGTTCTACCCATTTTTTTATTTCTCTTACTTGCGCTCAACGTTTAAATTTAACTCTAGAGAAATTAGACTTTGATTTATTTGTTGAAACTCCGTTGGGAGAAACCTTCATTACATCCACTGTTTATAAGTCTTGTTTGATTCAAATCGGTAACCGCACGTTACCTATCGATCTTATCTCTTTGAAAATACTTGCATTTGATGTGCTTTTAGGGATTGATTGGTTAACAATTCATCATGCAAAAATTGATTATTTTCGTAAGGTTGTTAGCTTTTATATTCCTAACCAACCTATTATGCTAATTCAAGCAACCAAACCACTAAAGTTAATCATTGTCATATCAAGCCATAAATCTATTCGTTTATTGAAAAATAGATGTCAAGCTTTCTTAGCCTATGTCACGGATTTAAACAAAAATACGTCATATTTGAATGCTATTTCTATTGTTAATAAATTTCCTGACGTATTCCCTGAAGAACTTCCTGGCTTACCCCCAGAGCGTGAAATTAAATTTTGTATCGACCTTGAACCTGGTACAAAACCCATTTCCAAAGCCCCCCATATCGAATGACTCCTATTGAATTTCAAGAGTTAAAAATCTAACTACAGGAATTGTTAGACATCGGTTTCATTCATCCTAGTACGTCTCCTTGGGGTGCTCCTATTCTATTCGTGAAGAAGAAAGATAGAAGTATGCGACTTTGTATTGATTATCAGGAGTTGAATCATGTCACCATCAAAAATAGGTACCCGTTATCTCGTATTAATGATCTGTTTGACCAGTTGAAAGGCGCCAAATTCTTTTCAAAGATCGATCTTCGTTCCAGATATCATCAATTAAAACTGATGACATTCCAAAGACTGCTTTCAGAACTTGGTACGAGTATTACGAATTCCTAGTCATATCTTTTGGATTAACTAATGCTCCTGCTGTCTTCATGAATATGATGAACCGAGTATTCAAGGAATATTTAGATTATTTTGTGGTTGTCTTTATTGATGACATCCTCATTAACTCCAAAAGTCGTGAAGATCATGAGCAACACTTGAGGCTGATACTTCAAAAGCTTCGTGAAAATAAGCTATATGCCAAGTTAAAGAAATGCGGGTTCTGACTTGAGGAAGTAGCATTCCTTGGGCACGTGATATCAAATCATAGAATATCTGTTGACCCGACAAAGATTGAAGCAATTCAAAGCTGGGAGCAACCTAAGTCAGTGACCGAAGTACATAGCTTTCTCGGCTTAGCTGGTTATTATCGGAGATTCGTAGAAGAGTTTTCTCGAATCGCTACTCCATTAACTCAGCTGACTTGGAAAGATACAAAATTTGGTTGGAGCGAGAAATGTGAGAAGAGTTTTCAAGAACTCAAGAGGAGACTCATTTCAGCACCTGTTCTGACAATACCTGTAAGACCCCGAATTTTATGAAATAAAAGTATTCAATTTTTCTTATAATTACAATTCAGTAAATGGTTAAATTGATAAAAAGTTAAAGTTATGGGTGAAATCTGAAAACTTTTCAAAATACGCAAGTGGTTATAAAATATTCATTGTTGTCGGGGAATATTCGTTTGGTCGTGGAATATTCGTACGACAGCGCAGCCTTGTGTGGGCCCCATAACGGAAAGCGATTGGATGAAAAAAACGATAAGTATAAGTTGTTTATAAATAACGGCGTAGTTGTTACTGTTAATAGTGTTGGAATACCCGGTGGTTAAAATATAGTAGCACACGGTATTGCACCAATTATTGATTTTTACGTAAGAAGGCACTACTCAATAATTGTTACAGTAGTTATTATTCAATATTTTATTTTATTGATTCAATAATTGCTGCGTTGATATTTTATATTATTGTTGTTTCAATAATTGTTGCTGCACAGTATTTTCCTTTATCAGATCAATAATTCATATTATTTGAATAATATTATTAGATAACATTATTAGCAATGTCTAGAAAGTTCTGTCTAAGGAGAGGTTTGGTCACCTAATTGCGCGCCAGTAAGGAGAAATCCTTATTGGAAAGCCCCCTCTTTCCTAGGAACGACCTGGTTGTCATAAATGTGATTCTGTAATATTAATTATGAATAATTAATTATTGATTCATATGATAAGAAAATATTTATTTTATGTAGATATAAATGTTGGATATATTTTTGTGGTTAAAATGAAGGAGTTAATGTTGAGGTTTTTATCAATATTTTTGTCAGAATGGAGGTATTAAAAATTAGGGTTTTTGAGATATTTTGCGAGGGTTATAATTTTTAATCCGACCGTTGGATCGTGGTAATTTTTGGATATGTTATACATATATAAGTTGAGTATATGTCCACAAATTTTGAACCGTTAAAAATGAACGTATGATTTATTATGAATTTTACGAGATGACTGGTTCAGAAATTGTTGAATTTTCGGAGTTAATCATTTTGGTGGAAAATTCTAGAATTGGTGGGCCCCACTCTTGGTTGGTGAATAAATGTGATGAGATTTTTATTAAAATGTGGTGGGTGGGAATAGTAGCAGGTAAAGCCATCAGGTTGCAGGGTAAGTCTGCTTCGGCGTGCTAACATTTTCCTATAAATAGAGGGCTAAGTTAGAATTGAAAATCACACCAGAATTCATAAGTTTTCTCTCTTTTTCTCTCTAGATTATCGAGTATATTTTGTGAGTATTTAGATACTTGGTGAGTTGCTATTCATCAGTGCAAGTTTCCTTCAGCGTCATATCCGATATCCAGTCAGAAGTGTTGCTCTTTTGAGGTAAGGGATATTAAGGGATGTTATATTCTTCATAATGATGTTATTCTTTTAATATCATTAGACTGAAATATTGGTATGGATTTTATTATGGAATTTCTACCTTTTTGAGTCGGGATTACTATTTACGTATACGTCACTATTCACGTATACGACACTATTCATGTATATGGCACTATTTACGTATATGACATTATTTACGTATACGGTACTATGTACGAATACGGAGTACTATTCATGAGTTACTATTCACGAGTTACTATTTATGAGTTACTATTCACGAGTTAGTATTCATGAGTTACTATTCATGAGTTACTATTCACGGGTACTATTCACGACAAAATTTGTTTCTTTTTCTGACCAAATTATAGTTGATTTATGAATATTACTCTTGAAATTAAATCCATATTTTGATCATATTGTTTTTTATTATTATATATAATATTTTTATAACCCTGATGTTGAATTTCTCTTTCACTTGAGTGTAAAGATGGGTAAATTATTGGTATGATCGTGACTGAGGAATATCTTTGACATGTAGTGTAAAGATGAATTGTTAACTGGTATGATCATGACCATTGAATTTATAGTTGAATATATTTAGCTTAAGTGTAAAGATGAATTGATTAACATAGTTATAATTATTGTTTATATAAATTCTGAAATGATTATATATTTCTTTGAGTTATGAATATCTTTGGCCTGTAGTGCAAAGATGAACTGTTGACGAATATCTTTGGCCCGTAGTGCAAAGATGAATTATTGATGAATATCTTTGGCTCGTAATGCAAAGATGAACCGTTGACGAATATCTTTGGCCTGTAGTGCAAAGATGAGTTGTTGATGAATATCTTTGGCTCGTAATGCAAAGATGATCTGTTGTTGAATATTTTTGGCCTGTAGTGCAAAGATGACTTGTTGAGGAATATCTTTGGCCTGTAGTGCAAAGATGAATTGTTAACTGGTATGATCATGACCATTGAATTTATAATTGAATATCTTTAGCTTAAGTGTAAAGATGAATTGATTAACATGGTTATAATTATTGTTTATATAAATTCTGAAATGATTATATATTTCTTTGAGATATGAATATATTTGGCCTGTAGTGCAAATATGAACTGTTGAGAAATATCTTTGGCCTGTAGTGCAAAGATGAATTGTTGGTAAATATCTTTGGCCCGTAGTGCAAAGATGACTTGTTGTTGAATATCTTTGGCCTGTAGTACAAAGGTGATGAAAATTATCTTTGTCCTGGATGAGAAAAGAAATTTAGAACTATAATTATGATTATGAGTTATACACGTGATTGTGGACAGGAATTGTTGATTGATGTTACAGGGATAAAACATTGTTGGTGGATTTCTAACATGGAGAAGATAATAGACTTATTAGTCTATTTGACTCTTCTAATGGATTGCTCGTTCCGCTGCAACTATGGTTGAAATTTTTATCATCTACCATATGTTCTAAATCTCTGATTTATTACTGATGAAGACTATTGATAATTTATTTATCTTTAGTAATGATATTCTTTACTGAGCTAGTTGTGCTCACCCTTTTGCTTCACAATTCCTTTCAGGTAATAAGAGTGTAGCTGGGTCGAGCGGGGGTAACAGGGGAATAGAACGGTGGTCATCATTTAGTAGTTATATTTGGTGAATCATCTAGGGTGAAGCGAACCCAACGTTGGAAGGGTGTTTTGTCACTATCATACAAGATGTCTAATGACATACAACCTCGTGTCATCATAAGATAAGATTGTGCTCATCCACTTGCTGAGTATATTTACGAGCACTACCTATATAATCTTGGTGTTTGTTTGAAGTATAATTCTCAATTAGAGACAGTGGAGATAATGATAAGTCAAAAGAAGACTCACCATTGGGAAAATATGATAGTAAACTTCTCGTTTTTCTTTGGGGTCTATTGGGTTAACCAAGGATAATTATGTGGCCATATGATATCTATCATAACCTAGATGCATGGCCTCCCATGTACGAAGGTTTTCTTGAGCACTTCCCAAAGATTCTAATTTCTAAAATAGTTTTTGACTATAACTTTATGTAAGGTATCATTGTGAGGTGCTGTCCACGATTAGGACATGAGTCACATTTGGTATATATTTATATCCAAACACACAGCATATATGCTGTTGTATTTTACACGACAATTGTTGTAATAATGTTGTAGTTGTTTTCTGTACCATGTATTTGGCGACTCAGAATGGGTTGGATGGAATGAACCTATTTTGGGGTCGTTACAATACCATCTGGTTTGGAGGGATTTGCCATCTACAGTGATGCTTCAGGCAAAGGTTTAGGATGTGTTCTTATGCAATATGGGAAAGTCATTGTAAGACCCCAAATTATTAATAAATAAAATTTAATTTCCTCTATTTATTATTCTGAAATAGTAAGAGTTGATTTGATTAATGTGGTTAGTTATGGGTAAAATGTGCAAATATTTTAAATAAGCAAGTGGTTATAAAATATTCATTGTTGTCGGGGAATATTCGCTTGGTCGTGAAATATTCTTACTGTCGGAGAATATTCGTACGACGGTGCAGTCTTTTGTGGATCCCATAACGGAAAGCGATTGGATGAAGAAAATGACAAAAATAAGTTGTTTATAAATAACGGCGTAGTTGTTACCGTTAATACTGTTGGAATACCCGGTGGTTAAAGCACGGTAATACGCGTTGTTGCACAGTAGCACACGGTATTACACCAATTATTGATTCTTACGTAAGAAGGCACTACTCAATAATGATTACAGTAATTACTGTTCAATATTTTATTTTATTGATTCAATAATTGCTGCGTTGATATTTTATATTACTGTTGTTTTAATAATTGTCACTACACAGTATTTTCTATTATCGGAACAATAATTCATATTATCTGAATAATATTATTAGATAACATTATTGGCAATGTCTAGAAAGTTCTGTCTAAGGAGAGGTTTGGTCATCTAATTGCGCGCCAGTAAGGAGAAATCCTTATTGGAAAGCCCCCTCTTTCCTGGGAACGGCCTGGTTGCTAGTACTGTGATTCTGTAATATTATTTGTGTATAATTAATTATTGATTTATATGATGAGGAAAATATTGATTTTATGTGGATATAGGTGGAGAAAATTTTTAATGTGACAATTGTTGAAAATTAATATTTTATCTTTTTCTGATAAAATAATTCATTTAAATATATTATTTTAATAATATATTGATGGTGGTATTTTTACAATGAATGTAGGATATATGAGTATATGAGGAGGAAGAGTATTTTTGTGGCATTAAATGATTAACACATGTTTTGTGTGTTGGTGGACATAATTCTTGACCGAAAATTTATTATTGACTGTAAAATCGCCCGTTTGTGGATTTCGGTCAATTTCTGTTTGGAATTTGGAAAAACTTTCTTCTGCAAAGTTGTAGAGAATTGAATTTCCTATAAAAAAAAGCGAGATTCAAATTTTCGGATAAAAGAGCTATTTATTATGAATTATTGAAGTTTCGAAGTTCCGAAATAATTGATTTTTGAGAGTTTTAGTTAATTATTTTGAGAAAAATGTTTTTTGCATTTTTTTGGACATCATAAACATGTGCAAGGTGGCTGATTTCAGATTTTCTAAGGTGGGGTTGAAAATTTATATATATATATATTATTATTATATTAAATTTTCTACTTTGGTGTTCTAAGCATTTTCCTATAAATATGGTGCTTAGGTTAGAATTGAAAATCACACCAGAAATACAAGTTTCTCTCTCTTTCTCTCTCTATATTAGTGAGCGTATTCTTGTGAGTATTCTAATACTTTGAGTATTGCTATACGGTGCAAGTTCAAGTCATAACCTATATCCGGTGTTTCAACTAGAAGTACTGTTTTTGCTGAGGTAAGGGATGTTATTTCTTCTTAACTGATATTATTTTCTTCAATATCATTATGCCGAAGTATTGATCTGAACTTTTTATCAAATTTGAAACTTTTCATGTCGGGGTTACTATTCACGAGTTACTATTCATGAGTTACTATTCACGAGTTACTATTCACGAGTTACTATTCACCGAAAAATGAAATTTTCTTCTTTTTGTCCAAATATCTATTCTGGATACTAGCTTTGATTGTATCCATGTTTTGATCATTCTTGAATTTTACTTCACTATGATTATTTATAAGGTATTTTTGGACATGGATAAATCGAAATACGAATCCTTAATATTTGTTATTTTGTTTCACTGGATTCGTTTTCTTTAAAATATTTTTCATCATCCTCAGTCTTAAATGATGATATAACTGAATATCTTTGGCCTGTAGTGCAAAGATGAATGATTTCTGATGAATATCTTTGGCCCGTAGTGCAAAGATGAACAGGTGTTGAGGTGAACATGACCAACTGATGAATATCTTTGGCCTGTAGTGCAAAGATGACTATTTGATTCAAGATATTTATTGATTGATATTACATGGATAAAATGTTGATGATGTGCTTTTAAATTCATAGATAATCGTAGATTTCATTCTCTACGTAACTCTTATATGAATTATTATTTTCCGCTGCGAATATTGATTTAAAACTTGTTGTCAATTGTATTCTATTAAATTTTTCCCTGTTGAAGACTAACGATAATTTGTTGTATATTATCTTAGTCATAATATTCTTTACTGGGCTAGTTGAGCTCACCCTTTTTCTTGTTGTTCTATTTTCTTCTCAGGAGGCGAGAATGTAGCAAGTACTAGTCGGGGTATGGAATGAAGGTTCTAGAAAGTTGTTTTAGTAGTCCTCACCATTTTTTTTGTAAAGTATTGTACCAATAATTGTAATGAAGACTTATTGCAGTGTGGATATTGTCTAGATGACAATATTTGTATTTACACTCACAGTTTTTATGTTGTATTAATAAAGTTGTAGTTATTTCTGTACCATGTTATTGACGACTCAGAATGGGTGTTGTATACCTATTTTGGGGGCGTCACAGTTGGTATCAGAGCTTAGGGATATGATCTCTGGCGGAGATCGGGGAATAAAACTAGGAGGGGAGAGACGAGTAAATCCTTCGCTAGTGTGTCCTACCTAAGCTTATTTGTTGGTTGGTCATAATATAGGGATATTATGTGATTTGTTAATTTGTTAAATTAACCCTTGTTTTATGGCAGTATTCGAGAATGTCGACTGAGAATGTTAACAGTGGAGTAAATGAAACCGTGGAGACACCTGTACTCACCAACGAGGAGAACATGCAACAGGCTGGTAATGTTCCTCCTGTGAACAACACCACTGAGCAGACGGTGAACGATGAGATGTTTAGAAGCTTTTTGCGATTCATGCAAAACCAGACGAAGGAGATTCCTGTTCAAAATATAGGAAGAAACAATAGCAACGCACAGCTGGTCACAGCCAAGCAGTTCAAAGAGTTGGGACCACCAGAATTCTGGGGAAAGCCGGATCCGATTAAGGCGGAGACATGGGTCAAGCAAATTACCAAGATATTTGATGTCTTGGGATGCACGGAGGAACAGAAGGTTCCATTCGCCACCTTTATGTTCCGTGGCGAGGCAGACTACTGGTGGAAATCTGTGAAGCGTACCCATCCAGCCGCACTCAGCATGTCTTGGGAGATATTTCAGAAACTATTCAATGACAAGTACTTTCCTGAAAGTATTCGTCATATGAAGGAGGTAGAGTTTATTAGATTGGAGCAGAATAACATGACGGTGTCCCAGTACGAGGCGAAGTTTGCAGAGTTGTCCAGGTTTACACCTCATTTGGTGGAGAATGAGGAACGTATGACGCAGATGTTTTTGAGAGGTTTGAAACCCGGCATACGTCAATATCTCATTTCTCATAAATTTTCTCTCTATTCAGATGTTGTCAACAGGGCTCAATTATTAGAGTGAGATAACGAGTACGGTCAACCGAGGGATCACAACCAGGATCATATCGGTGACAACAGTCATCAGAATAATGATAACCAGCGGAGAAAGAAAAATACAGACAAGAACGGTAACCACTTTGGTGGTAATCGTGGCTATGAAAATAGAAGAAGCGAGTCGGGAGGAGATTTTAAAAAGAGGAGATTCAACAATGACAATACGAAGACGTCAGCACCAGCAGTAACTGGTTCCAAGGGAGGAGAACGACCACCGGTCATATGCTATAAATGTGGAAAAGAGGGACATATCAGCCCAAACTGTCCACAACAGTTCAAGGTATGCTATAATTGTGGAAAGGAAGGACATATCGCTCGAGATTGTATGATAGCGAAACCAAGTTCAGCGGGGACGGTGACTCAAAAGGCTGCCCCAGAAAAGTCAAAGTCACGGTTCCTGGAAGAGCGTTTGTCGTGACTGGTCAACATGCGAGGAACCCAAACGAGGTGATCACGGGTAAGCTAATCATAAATTCATGTGAAGTTTATACCTTACTAGATACCGGTGCTACCCATTCATTTATTTCTCCTGCTTGTGCTCAACGTTTAAACTTGACTCCGGAGAAATTAGACTTTGATTTATCTGTGGAGACTCCGTTAGGGGAAACTTTCATCACATCCACTGTTTATAAATCTTGTTTGATCCAAGTTGGTACCATCACCTTACCTGTTGACCTTATCTCTTTAAAGATACTTGCATTTGACGTGATTTTAGGAATTGATTGGTTAACTACTCATCATGCCAAAATTGATTGTTTTCGTAAGGTGATTAGTTTTCATATTTCTAATCAACCTGTTGTTCGAATTCAAGCAACAAAGCCATTAAAATCAATCACTGTCATATCAAGTCATAAAGCCATTCGTTTATTGAAAAACGGATGTCAAGCTTTCTTAGCCCATGTTATGGATTTGAATAAAGACACGTCAAATTTGAATAATATTCCTGTTGTTAGTAACTTTCCTGACGTATTTCCTGAAGAACTTCCCGGTCTACCCCCGGAACGTGAAGTTAAATTTTTTATTGATCTTGAACCTGGTACAAAGCCTATTTCTAAAACCCCATATCGAATGGCTCCTATTGAACTTCAGGAGTTAAAAGTCCAACTACAAGAGTTGTTGGACATCGGTTTCATTCGTCCTAGTACATCTCCTTGGGGTGCTCCTGTTTTATTTGTAAAGAAGAAAGATGGGAGTATGCGACTTTGTATCGATTACCGGGAATTAAACCATGTCACTATCAAGAATAGGTATCCGCTACCTCGTATTGATGACCTGTTTGACCAGTTACAAGGAGCACAATTCTTTTCAAAAATCGATCTTCGTTCTGGATATCATCAGCTGAAGGTTAAAACTGAGGATATTCCAAAGACTGCCTTTAGAACTCGGTACGGGCATTATGATTTCTTAGTCATGTCTTTTGGATTGACTAATGCTCCTGCGGCTTTCATGGATATGATGAACCGAGTATTCAAGGATTATTTGGATCAGTTCGTTGTTGTCTTTATTGATGACATCCTCATATATTCTAAAAGCCGTGAAGATCATGAGCACCATTTGAAGCTGGTACTCCAAAGGCTGCGTGAAAACAAGTTATATGCTAAGTTGAAGAAATGCGAGTTCTGGCTTGAGGAAGTAGCATTCCTAGGGCACGTGGTGTCAAAATATGGAGTATCTGTGGACCCGACGAAGATTGAAGCAATACAAAGCTGGGAGCAACCGAAGACGGTGACCGATGTACGTAGCTTTCTAGGCTTAGCTGGTTATTATCGGAGATTCGTAGAAGGGTTTTCTCGAATCGCTACCCCGTTAACTCAGCTGACTCGGAAGGATATCAAATTCGTATGGAGCGAAGAATGCGAGAAGAGTTTCCAAGAGCTTAAGAGGAGACTCATTTCGGGACCTGTTCTGACAATACCATCTGGTTCGGATGGATTTGTTATCAACAGCGATGCTTCAGGCAAAGGGTTAGGATTTGTTCTCATGCAACGTGGGAAAGTCATAGCCTATGACTCGCGACAACTTAAAGAATATGAGAGGAATTATCCTACTCATGATCTAGAGTTGGCAGCAGTCGTTTTCGCGCTAAAGATCTGGAGGCACTATCTATATGGGGAGAAGGTGGAGATATATTCAGACCATAAAAGCCTCAAATATTTCTTCACTCAAAAAGAACTCAACATGCGGCAACGACGTTGGCTCGAGCTTTTGAAAGATTATGATCACACTATTCAATACCATCCTGGAAAAGCAAACGTGGTAGCTGACGCATTGAGTAGAAGATCATATGCAGGAACGAGTGCGATGATGTCAAGTATACGCGTAGAACCAATTTTAATCGATAAAGTTAAAGTTGCTCAAGCTACAGACCCGGAGCTGATGCGTATGAAGAAGAAAGTGCAAGAAGGTACTATTCCAGAAGCAAGAATCGATGAAGAAGGAATACTTCGAGTCCACTCCAGACTTTGTGTTCCTAACGATTCTGATTTGAAGTACAAGATCATGATGGAGGCACACAATACATCATTTGCAATTCATCCTGGAAGTACTAAAATGTATCGTGATCTTAGACATACATTTTGGTGGAACAATATAAAGAGAGAGATTGTAAAGTTTATCTCGAGGTGTTTAACTTGTCAACGTGTAAAGGCGGAGCATCAAGTACCAAAGGGTCCATTGCAACCACTTGAGATTCCGAAATGGAAGTGGGAACACATTACCATGGATTTCGTTATGGGTCTTCCCACGGTTTCTCAAGGCATAAATGCTATTTGGGTTATAGTTGATAGATTAACCAAGTCTGCTCATTTCTTGCCGATACGAGAGACTTATTCCCTTGAACGTCTTGCTAGTATGTACGTGAATGAGATTGTAAGGTTGCATGGCATGCCAGTATCCATAGTTTCGGATCGTGACCCAAGATTCACTTCAAGATTTTGGGTTAGCTTGCAAAAAGCTATGGGCACGGATTTACTGTTCAGTTCGGCATACCATCCTTAAACGGACGGGCAATCAGAGAGGACTATTCAAACTCTTGAAGATCTATTAAGACTTTGTGTCCAAGATTTCAAAAGAAGTTGGGATAAGTACCTACCATTGGTGGAATTCTCCTACAACAACAGTTATCAGGCAAGTATAGGTGTGGCTCCCTTTGAAGCATTGTATGGACGAAAGTGTCGCTCTCCAGTATGTTGGGATGAGGTGGGAGAAGCAACGTTGTTGGGACTAGAGTTGGTACGAATGACTACAGAGAAGATCCAAACGATTCGACAACGTATACAAACGGCACAGGATTGACAAAAGAGTTATGTGGATCTTCATCGAAAGGACGTGAAATTTGACATTGGGGATCATGTATTATTACGTGTAGCTCCATGGAAAGGAGTTACAAGATTTGGGAAGAGAGGAAAGCTCAATCCACGATTTATTAGTCCATTTCAGATTCTTGACCGAGTAGGAAATGTGGCCTATAGACTCGCGTTACCTCCAAGTATGTCTCGTGTTCATAATGTTTTTCATATATCTGTGCTTCGTAAATATGTGAAAGACCCGAACCACGTTATTGAGTTAGAACCGGACGAGATAGCCGAAGACTTAACGTACGAGGAGGTACCTGTCAAGATCCTGGATAGGAAAGAGCATGTCCTACGCACGAAGGTCATACCATAAGTTAAAGTTTTGTGGAGAAACCATGCTATTGAGGAAATGACCTGGGAGTTGGAAACGGAAATGAAAGCGAGGTATCCTCATCTTTTCGAAACACCAGGTACGTATGTCAATTTCGAGGATGAAATTTTATAAGGAGGGGAGGTTGTAAGACCCCAAATTATTAATAAATGAAATTTAATTTCCTCTATTTATTATTCTGAAATAGTAAGGGTTGATTTGATTAATGTGGTTAGTTATGGGTAAAATGCGCAAATATTTTAAATAAGCAAGTGGTTATAAAATATTCATTGTTGTCGGGGAATATTCGCTTGGTCGTGGAATATTCTTACTGTCGGAGAATATTCGTACGACGGTGCAGTCTTTTGTGGATCCCATAACGGAAAGCGATTGGATGAAGAAAATGACAAAAATAAGTTGTTTATAAATAACGGCGTAGTTGTTACCGTTAATACTGTTGGAATACCCGGTGGTTAAAGCACGGTAATACGCGTTGTTGCACAGTTGCACACGGTATTACACCAATTATTGATTCTTACGTAAGAAGGCACTACTCAATAATGATTACAGTAATTACTGTTCAATATTTTATTTTATTGATTCAATAATTGCTGCGTTGATATTTTATATTACTGTTGTTTTAATAATTGTCACTACACAGTATTTTCTATTATCGGAACAATAATTCATATTATCTGAATAATATTATTAGATAACATTATTGGCAATGTCTAGAAAGTTCTGTCTAAGGAGAGGTTTGGTCATCTAATTACGCGCCAGTAAGGAGAAATCCTTATTGGAAAGCCCCCTCTTTCCTGGGAACGGCCTGGTTGCTAGTACTGTGATTCTGTAATATTATTTGTGTATAATTAATTATTGATTTATATGATGAGGAAAATATTGATTTTATGTGGATATAGGTGGAGAAAATTTTTAATGTGACAATTGTTAAAAATTAATATTTTATCTTTTTCTGATAAAATAATTCATTTAAATATATTATTTTAATAATATATTGATGGTGGTATTTTTACAATGAATGTGGGATATATGAGTATATGAGGAGGAAGAGTATTTTTGTGGCATTAAATGATTAACACATGTTTTGTGTGTTGGTGGACACAATTCTTGACCGAAAATTTATTATTGACTGTAAAATCGCCCGTTTGTGGATTTCGGTCAATTTCTGTTTAGAATTTGGAAAAACTTTCTTCTGTAAAGTTGTAGAGAATTGAATTTTCTATAAAAACTAGCGAGATTCGAATTTTCTGATAAAAGGGCTATTTATTATAAATTATTGAAGTTTCGAAGTTCCGAAATAATTGATTTTTGGGAGTTTTAGTTAATTATTTTGAAAAAAACATTTTTTGTATTTTTTTGGACATCATAAACATGTGCAAGGTGGCTGATTTCAGATTTTCTAAGGTGGGGTTGAAAATTTATATATATATATATATTATTATATTAAATTTTTTGCTTTGGTGTTCTAAGCATTTTCCTATAAATATGGTGCTTAGGTTAGAATTAAAAATCACACCAGAAACACAAGTTTCTCTCTCTTTCTCTCTCTATATTAATGAGCGTATTCTTGTGAGTATTCTAATACTTTGAGTATTGCTATACGGTGCAAGTTCAAGTCATAACCTATATCCGGTGTTTCAACTAGAAGTACTATTTTTGCTGAGGTAAGGGATGTTATTTCTTCTTAAATGATATTATTTTCTTCAATATCATTATGCCGAAGTATTGATCTGAACTTTTTATCAAATTTAGAACTTTTCATGTCGGGGTTACTTTTCATGAGTTACTATTCACGAGTTACTATTCACCGAAAAATGAAATTTTTTTCTTTTTGTCCAAATATCTATTCTGGATACTAGCTTTGATTGTATCCATGTTTTAATTATTCTTGAATTTTACTTCACTATGATTATTTATAAGGTATTTTTGGACATGGATAAATCGAAATACGAATCCTTAATATTTGTTATTTTGTTTCACTGGATTCGTTTTCTTTAAAATATTTTTCATCATCCTCAGTCTTAAATGATGATATAACTGAATATCTTTGGCCTGTAGTGCAAAGATGAATGATTTCTGATGAATATCTTTGGCCCGTAGTGCAAAGATGAACAGGTGTTGAGGTGAACATGACCAACTGATGAATATCTTTGGCCTGTAGTGCAAAGATGACTATTTGATTCAAGATATTTATTGATTGATATTACAGGGATAAAATATTATTGATGGGCTTTTAAATTCATAGATAATCGTAGATTTCATTCTCTACGTAACTCTTCTATGAATTATTATTTTCCGCTGCGAATATTGATTTAAAACTTGTTGTCTATTGTATTCTATTAAATTTTTCCCTGTTGAAGACTAACGATAATTTGTTGTATATTATCTTAGTCATAATATTCTTTACTGGGCTAGTTGAGCTCACCCTTTTCCTTATTGTTCCATTTTCTTCTTAGGAGGCGAGAGTGTAGCAAGTACTAGTCGGGGTATGGAATAAAAGTTCTAGGAAGTTGTTTTAGTAGTCCTCACCATTTTTTTTGTAAAGTATTGTACCAATAATTGTAATGAGGACTTATTGCAGTGTGGATATTGTCTAGATGATAATATTTGTATTTACACTCACAGTTTTTATGTTGTATTAATAAAGTTGTAGTTATTTCTGTACCATGTTATTGACGACTCAGAATGGGTGTTGTATACCTATTTTGGGGGCGTCACAGTCATAGCCTATGTGACGCCCCCAAAATAGGTATACATCACCCATTCTGAGTCGCCAAATACATGGTACAGAAAACAACTACAACTTTATTATTACAATTATCGTGAAAAATACGACAACACATATTGTGAGTTAAAATATAAATATTATCCTCTAGACAACATCCACACCCAAATAAAGTCCTTATTACAATTATTGATGTACCATTTTATAAAAATTGTGAGAACTGCTAAAACAACTGTCTAGGACCATCACTCTATACCCCGACTGGTTCCTGCTATATTCTCGCTTCCTGAGAAGAAAAATGGAACAAAAAGAAAAAGGGTGAGCTCAACTAGCCCAGTAAAGAATATTATGACTAAGATAATATACAACAAATTATCCTTAGTCTTCAACAGGGAAAAATCTGATAGAATATAATATACAACAAGTTTTAGATCAACAACTGCAGCAGAAATAATAATTCATTAGAAGAGTTAAGTAGAGAATGAAATCTACTATCATCTATGAATTTAAAAGTCCATCATCAATATTTTATCCCTATAACATCAATCAATATATATCTTGAATCAAATATTCATCTTTGCACTACGGGCCAAAGATATTCATTTGTATCACCAGTTGGTCATGTTCATCTCAACACCTGTTCATCTTTGCACTACGGCCCAAAGATATTCATCAGGTAATCATTCATCTTTACACTACAGGCCAAAGATATTCATCAAGTATCACCATTAAGGACTGAGGATGAAAAAAAATATTTTAGAGAACGAATGTAGTAAGATAAAAGGACAAAGTTTAGAGATTCGTACTTTAGATAATTCAAGTTTAAAAATACTCCATAATAAATCATAATGGAGTAAAATTCAAGAATGACGATCAAAACATGGATACAATCAAAGATAGTAACCATACTAAACATCTGGGACGAAAAAGAAAAAATTTCATTTTTCGGTGAATAGTGTCGTATACATGAATAGTACCGTATACGTGAATAGTAATCCCGACACAAAAAGATAGAAATTATACAATAAATCTTATATCAATAATTCGGCATAATGATATTGAAGAAAATAATATCATATAAGAAGAAAATAACATCCCTTATCTCAAAATAACAATATTTCTGATCAAAATATCGGATGTAAAGCCGAAGAAAACTTGCACTGAATAGCAACTCTCAAAGTATCTAAATACTCACAAAATATGCTCGATAATATAGAGAGAGAAAAAAAAACTTATTTTTGATATGATTTTTAATTATAACTAAGCACCCTATTTATAGAAAAATATTTGAACGCCGAAGCAGACTTAACCTGTTACCTGATGGATTTACCTGTTACTATTCATACCCACCACATTTGAAATAAAAGATGAGCACATTTCTCACCAACCAAAAGTAGGGCCCACCAATTCTAGAAATTTCTAAAATATTTTATCATTTAAACAATAATCAGAAATTTTAATAATTCATAATAAATAGCCCTTTTATCAAAAAAATACGAATTTTATGTCCATTCCATAGGAAATTAAATTCTCTACAACTTTGTAGCTTTAACTTTTTCCAAATTCTAAACGAAAAATGTCCGAAATCCACATACGGACGATTTTTAATACCTCCATTCCGACAAAATACTAATAAAACATCTCAGCATTAATTCCTTCATTTATAATCACATAAATAAATATTTCCCTATCCTTCATTTATATCCACATAAAATAAATATTTCTTATTATATAAATCAATAATTAATTATTCACAAATAATATTACAGAATCACAATTATGACAGCCAGGCCGTTCTCAAGAAAGAGGGGGCTTTTCGACAAGGATTTCTCCTTACTGGCGCGTAATTAGGTGACCAAACCTCTCCTTAGACAGAACTTTTTAGACATTGCCAATAATGTTATCTAATAATATTATTCAAATAATATGAATTATTGATCTGATAATGGGAAATACTGTGCAGTGACAATTATTGAAACAACAATAATATAAAATATCAACGCAGTAATTATTGAACCAATAAAATAAAATATTGAACATTAATTACTGTAACAATTATTGAGTAGTGTCTTCTTACGTAAGAATCAATTATTCAAAAATACTGTGCAATACCGCGTGCTACTGTGCAACCACGCGTATTACTATATTTTAACCACCGGATATTCTAACAGTGTTAACGGTAATAATTCCGCCGTTATTTATAAAAACTCAAACTTGTCGTTTTCTTCATCCAACAGTTATTCTGTTATGAGGCCCACAAATGGCTGCGCCATCGTACGAATATTCCATGACCAAACGAATATTCCCCGTCAAAAATGAATATTTTATAACCACTTGCTTATTTTGTAAAATTTGCACATTTCACCCATAACCAAAATATTAGATCAAATTAACTCCTTATTATTTCAAGATAATGAATAGAGAAAATTCAATTTTGTTTATATAAAAAAAAATTCGGGGTCTTACAACCTCCCCTCCTTATAAAATTTCATCCTCGAAATTGACGTATGCATCTGGTATTTCAAAAAGGTGAGGATACCTCGCTTTCATTTCTAATTCCAACTCCCAGGTCATTTCTTCAATAGCGTGGTTTCTCCATAAAATCTTAACTTGAGGTATAACCTTTTTGCGTAGGACATGCTCTTTCCTATCTAAGATCTTGACAGGTACCTCTTCGTACGTTAAATCTTCGGCTATCTCGTCTGGTTCTAACGCAGTAATGTGGTTTGGGTCGTCCACATATTTACGTAACATCGATACGTGAAAAATATTATGAACACGCGACATACTTAGCGTTAAGGCGAGTCTATAGGCCACAATTCCTACTCGATCGAGGATTTTAAATAAATTGAAGGTTTGAGCTTTCTTCTCTTCATCGACTCTTACTTATAGAATAACGTTTTCTTACACCTTCTTCTTTATATTCATCAGCTCTGGTGTGTAGCTTAAGCGATTTTAACTTTATCAATTAAAGTCGATTCTACTCGTATATTTAACATCATAACGTGGGTACTTGGAGCCTTTAGCTCTATCTTCATCCTTTATAAGTTATACAAAATAGGTCTTTGTGTTCGACAATATCACACTCGTACTCGCATACGATCTTCTACTCAACGCGTCAGCTACCACGTTCGCTTTTCCAGGATGGTATGGTCAGAACAGGTGCCGAAATGAGTCGTCTCTTGAGCTCTTGGAAAATCTTCTAGCATTCTTCGCTCCATACGAATTTTATATCTTTCCGAGTCAGCTAAGTTAACGGAGTAGCGATTCGAGAAAATCCTTCCACGAATCTCCGATAGTAACCAGCTAAGCCTAGAAAGCTAGATATTTCGAAAACTAACTTAGGTTGCTCTCAACTGTGACTCATATCCCAATCTTGGATAGCACGTCACAATAGCACATATTAGTTTACTACCACACGAATATGACGTCCCCTACAGAGAGTCTAGCTTCGGTGCATTCCACAAAGGAAGTCACCAGATAGAGGCTCGAGTACCAACTTCTATAGTTAGATTTTTAACTCCTGAAGTTCAATAGGAGCCATTTGATATGGATTTTTGAAAATGGGTTTTGTACCGGGTTCAAAGTCGATACAAAATTCAATATCACACTCTGGGGGTAGGCCAGGAAGTTCTTCAGGAAATACGTCAGGAAATTCACTAACAACATAAATATCATTCAAATCTGATATATTTTTATTTAAATCCATGAAATGGGCTAAGAAAGATTGACATCCGCTTTTTAATAAACGAATGGCTTTATGGTTTGATATGAAAGTGTTTGACTTCAATGGTTTGGTTGCTTGAATTCGCATAACAGGTTGGTTACGAATATGAAAACTAACAACCTTACGAAAATAATCAATTTTGACATGATGAGTAGTTAACCAATCAATCCCTAAAATCACGTCAAATGCAAGTATCTTTAAAGAGATAAGATTAACATGTAATGTGATTGTGCCCACTTGGATCAAACAAGATTTATAAACAGTGGATATGATAAAAGTTTCTCCTAACGGAGTCTTTACAGATAAGTCAAAGTCTAATTTCTCCGGAGTCAAGTTTAAACGTTGAGCACAAGCAGGGGAGATAAAAGAATGGGTAGAACCGGTATCTGACAGGGTATAAACTTCACAAAAATTTATAATTAACTAACCCGTAATACCTTCGTTCAGGTTCCTCGCGTTTTGGGCAGTCACGACAAACTCTATTCCAGAAACTATCGAATTTGTTTTGTCTGTATCCGCCTTTGGTACCGCCGTCCCAGTTGGACTTGACTTCGCTATCGGACAAAATCGGGCTATATGACCATCTTTTCCATAATTGAAACACACCTTGGAAGGCTGTAAACAGTTTGGACTTATGTGTCCCTCCTCTCCGCATTTGTAACATCTAACTGGCAGTCGTTCTCCTCCCCTAGAATTTGTTGTTGGTGCTGGTGCTGGTGCTGATGTCTTTTCGTCATTGTTGAATCTCTTCTTTTTAAAATTTCCACTTGACTCACCTCTCCTATTATCATGGCCACGATGACCACCCGAGTGGTTACCGCTTTTGTCCGTATTTTTTCCTCCTCGCTGGTTATCATCACTCCGATGACTGCTGTCACCGGTATGACCCTAGTTGTGGTCCCTTGGTTGAACATACTCATTATCTCGATCTAATAATTGAGCCCTGTTGACAACATCTGAATATAAAGAAAATTTATGAGAGATAAGATATTGCCGAATCTCAGGTTTTAGACCTCTCAGAAACATCCGTGTCATTCGTTCCTCATTCTCTACCAAACGAGGTGCAAACTGGATAACTCTACGAACTTCGCCTCGTACTGGGACACGTCATGTTGTTTTGTTCCAGTCTAATAAACTCTATCTCCTTCATATGACGAATACTTTCAGGAAAATACTTGTCATTGAACAGTTTCTGAAATCTTTCCCAAGACATGTTGAGTGCGGCTGGCTGGGTAAGCTTCACAGATTCCCACCAGTAATCTGCCTCATCACGGAATATAAAGGTGGCGAATGGAACCTTTTGTTCCTCCGTGCATCCCAAGACATCAAATATCTTAGTAATTTGCTTGACCCACGTTTCTGCCTTGATCGGATCCGGCTTTCCCTAGAATTCTGGTGGTCCCAACTCTTTAAACTGCTTGGCTGTGACCAGCCATTCGCTGCTATCATTTCCACCCGTATTTTGTACACGAGTCTCCCTCGTCTGATTTTGCATGAACTGTAAAAAGCTTCTAAACATTCTATCATTCATCATTTGTTCGGTAGTGTTGTTTACAGGAGGAATATTGCCTGCCTGTTGCACGTTCTCCTGGTTTGTGATTAAAGGTGTTTCTATGGTCTCATACACTCCATTGTTAACGTTCTCAGCTGCCATTCTTAAATACTGCCATAAAATAAAGGTTAATTAAACAAATTAATATATCACATAATATTCTTATATTATGACTGACCAACAAATAAGCTTAGGTAGAACACACTAGCGAAAGATTTACTCGTCTCTCTCCTCCTAGTTCTATTTCCCGATCTCTGCCAGAGACCATATCCCTAAGCTCTGATACTAACTGTGACGCTCCCAAAATAGGTATATATCACCTATTCTGAGTCACCAAATACATGGTACAGAAAATAACTATAACTTTATTATTACAATTGTCGTGCAAAATATAACAACACATACTGTGAGTTAAAATATAAATATTGTCATCTAGACAATATCCACACCCAAATAAAGTCCTCATTACAATTATTGATGCAATATTTAACAAAAATAGTGAGGACTGCTAAAACAAATGTCTAGGACCATCACTCTATACCCCGACTGGTTCCTGCTATATTCTCGCTTCCTGAGAAGAAAAATAGAACAAAAAGAAAAATAGTGAGCTTAACTAGCCCAGTAAAGAATATTATGACTAAGATAATATACAACAAATTATTCTTAGTCTTTAACAGGGAAAAATCTGATAGAATATAATAGACAACAAGTTTTAGATCAACAACTGCAGCGGAAACAACAATTCATTAGAAGAGTTAAGTAGAGAATGAAATCTACTATCATCTATGAATTTAAAAGTCCATCATTAATATTTTATCCCTATAACATCAATCAATATACATTTTAAATCAAATATTCATCTTTATACTACGGGCCAAAAATATTCATTTATATCACCAGGTGGTCATATTCATCTCAATACATGTTCATCTTTGCACTACGAGCCTAAGATATTTATCAGGTAATTATTCATCTTTGCACTATAGGCCAAAGATATTCATCAAGTATCACCATTAAGGACTAAGGATGATGAAAAATATTTTAGAGAACAAATTCAGTAAGATAAAAGGACAAATTTTAGAGATTCGTACTTTAGATAATTCAAGTTTAAAAATACTCCATAATAAACCATAATGGAGTAAAATTCAAGAATGACGATCAAAACATGGATACAATTAAAGATAGTAACCATACTAAACATCTGGGACGAAAAAGAGAAAATTTTATTTTTTGGTGAATAGTATTGTATTTGTGAATAGTGCCGTATACGTGAATAGTAATCCCGACACAAAAAGGTAAAAATTCCATAATAAAACTTATATCAATAATTCAGCATAATGATATTGAAGAAAATAATATCATATAAGAAGAAAATAACATCCCTTACCTCAAAATAATAATATTTTTGATCGGAATATCGGATGTAAAGTCGAAAAAAACTTGCACTGAATAGCAACTCTCAAAGTATCTAAATACTCACAAAATACGCTCGAAAATATAGAGAGAGAAAAAAAAACTTATTTTTGGTGTGATTTTCAATTCTAACTAAGTACCCTATTTATAAAAAAATGTTAGAACGCCGAAGTAGACTTAACCTGCTACCTGATGGCTTTACCTGTTACTATTCATGCCCACCACATTTGAAATAAAATTTTAGCACATTTCTCACCAATCAAAAGTGGGGCCCACCAATTCTAGAAATTTCTAAAATATTTTATCATTTAAACAATAATCAGAAACTTCAATAATTCATAATAAATAGCCCTTTTATCAGAAAAATATGAATTTTATGTCTATTCCATAGGATATTAAATTCTCTACAACTTTGTAGCTTTAAGTTTTTCTAAATTTCAAACGAAAAATGCCCGAAATCCACATACGGACGATTTTTAATAGCTTCATTCCGACAAAATACTGATAAAACACCTCAGCATTAATTCCTTCATTTATAATCACATAAATAAATATTTCCCTATCCTTCATTTATATCCATATAAAATAAATATTTCTTATCATAGAAATCAATAATTAATTATTCACAAATAATATTACAGAATCACAATTATGACAACCGGGCCGTTCCTAGAAAAGAGGGGGCTTTTCGATTTACTAGCGTGCAATTAGGGGGCCAAACCTCTTCTTAGACAGAACTTTCTAGACATTGCCAATAATGTTATTTAATAATATTATTCAAATAATATGAATTATTGATCTGATAATGGAAAATACTATGCAGTGACAATTACTGAAACAACAATAATATAAAATATCAACGCAGCAATTATTGAACCAATAAAATAAAATATTAAACAGTAATTACTGTAACGATTATTGAGAAGTGCCTTCTTACGTAAGAATCAATAATTCAAAAATACTGTGCAATACTGTGTGCTACTGTGCAACCACGCGTATTACTGTATTTTAACCACCGGGTATTCTAACAGTGTTAACGATAATAATTACGCCGTTATTTATAAAAACTCAAACTTGCCATTTTTTTCATCCGATAATTATTTTGTTATGGGGCCCACAAATGGCTGCGCCGTCGTACGATTATTCGCCGACAACAAGAATATTTCACGACCAAACGAATATTTCCCGTCAAAAATGAATATTTTATAACCACTTGCTTATTTTGTAAAATTTGAACATTTCACCCATAACCAAAATATTATATCAATTTAACTCCTTATTATTTCAAGATAATGAATAGAGAAAATTCAATTTTGTTTATATAAAAAAAAATTCGGGATCTTACAACCTATGCTTCACGACAACTTAAATAATATGAGAGAATTATCCTACTCATGATCTGGAGTTGGCAGTTGTCATTTTCGCACTTAAAATTTACAATTCATCTTGGGAGTACCAAAATGTATCATGATCTTCGACATATATTTTGGTGGAGTAATATGAAGAGAGAGATAGCGGAGTTTATCTCAAGGTGTCTAACTTGTCAAGGCAGAGCATCAAGTGTCAAAAGGTTTATTGCAACTACTTAAAATTCCAGAATGGAAGTGAAAACACATTACCATGGATTTCGTTACCGATTTTCCCAAGGTTTCTCAAGGCATAGATGCAATTTGGGTCATTGTTGATAGATTGACCAAGTTTTCTTATTTCTTACCTATACGAGAAACTTATTCACTTGAACGTCTTGCTCGTATGTATATAAATGATATTGTAAGACTGCATGGTATTCCAGTATCCATAGTTTCTGACCGAGACCCAAGATTCACTTCACAATTTTGGGTTAGTTTGTAAAAAGCTATGGGCACGGATTTACGATTTAGTTCGGCATATCATCCTCAAATGGACGGGCAATCGGAGAGGACTATTCAAACTCTGAAAGATCTATTAAGACTCTGTGTCCTTAACTTCGAAGAAAGTTGGGACAAGTTCTTGCCATTGCTGGAATTTTTCTACAACAATAGTTATCAAGCAAGTATCGGCATGGCTCCATTCGAGGCGTTGTATGGACGCAAGTGTCGTTCTCCAGTATGCTGGGATGAGGTGGGTGAAGCAATATTGTTGGGATCGGAATTGGTACGCATGACAACGGAAAAGATACAAATGATCCGGCAACGTATAAAGACCTTACAAGATCGACAAAAAAGTTATGATGATCTTCATCGAAAGGACGTGAAATTCAATGTTGGAGAACATGTGTTGTTACGTGTTGCTCTATGGAAAATGAGTTACAAGATTTAGAAAGAGAGGAAAGCTCAATCCTCGATTCATTGGCCCATTTGAAATCCTCGATAGAGTAGGAATTGTGGCCTATAGACTCGCCTTACCGCCAAGTATGTCTCGTGTTCATAACGTTTTTCACATATCTATGTTATGTAAATATGTGGAAGACCCGAACCACATTATTGAGTAGGAACCATACGAGATAGCAGAAGATTTAACGTATGAAGAGGTACAAGTTAAAATCTTGGATAAGAAGGAGTATATTCTACGCTCCAAGGTTATACCTCAAGTAAAAGTTTTGTGGAGAAACCACGATGTTGAGAAAATGACCTGGGAGTTAGAATCTGAAATGAAATCAAGGTATCCTAACCTCTTCGACCTACCAGGTACGTACACCAATTTCGAGGATGAAATTTCATAAGAATGGGAGGTTGTAAGACCCCAACTTTTATGAATAAAGGTTAATTTTTATCTAATATTATTTTTGAATATTATGGTGTGGATTTGATATAATGTTATAGTTGTGGGTAATATTTATAAATTTTGCAAAGTAATCAAGTTGTCATAAAATATTCAATTGGTCGGGAAATATTCGTTTTATCAGGGAATATTCGTACGACTGCACAATCATTGGTGGACCCCACAACGGAAATTACTGTCGGAGTTAGAAAACGACAGAAATATCTTTTTATAAAAATAACGACAAAAGTTTTACCGTTTACTGTTGAAATACCCAGTGGTAAAAGTACAGTAATACGCGTGGTTGCATAGTAACACACGATATTGATTATTGATGCTTACGAAAAAAGTCACTCAGTTATACTCAATTATTGCTACAGTAATTGCTGTATAGTATCTCATATTATTGATTAAATCATTCCTGCAATTCATTTTCCAAATGTGTAGGCCCTCTTCCATGAGAAAATAAGAGTTAGGCATTGAAAAATGGAGAGTTAGACAGGATGTTAGGTTTTGGAAAGAAAAGAAAATTAGGCATGTTTGTTATTTTATCCTCCGTGCTGCGCTATAAAAGGAGGGCAACCCTCCATCCTAAATCACACCACAAAAATCTCAAGCATTTTTACTATAGTATTGTGAGTATTTCTTTTGAGTATAAAAATACTTTAAGTGTAGTTTTTCTGCAAGATTTTCTTAGAATAATATCCGATATTCCAGTTAAATCCAGTTTCTACTAAGGTAAAGGATATTATTTTATTTCAATACTCGTAAGAAATATTATTTTCTTTCAAACTCTATAGTATGGAAGGGATATTATTTCATTTCATATTCCTAAATTTAAACTTACTATGGTAAGTATTGCTTCTATAATTCTTGAAATTAATAGAATATCCTTGATATTTGCGCTTCATCCAGTATCTTTTCATGAATATATTATTCTGAGAATTCTTGATAAGTTTTAACCTTTTCATGTCGGAGTACTATTCACGGGATACTATTTCGACAGTACTATTCACGGGGTACTAATCACTCAGGCACTATGCACCCGGGGTACTATTCATTATAAAAATTAATTTTTTTTCGGTCCAAATCATTTTTGATACAATATTATTCTTGAATTTTACTCCACAAAGCAGTATAATGTTGACAATTTAGACATTATTGAATTCTGAATAAATTAAATTATAAATCTTTAGAATTTATCATTTGCTTGCATTTAATTGAATTTTTATATCATTGCCATCATCCTCATGTTTATATTGTTATGAAAGTCATATTTGGCCCGTAGTGCATAGATAGACTGTTGGTTGGTATGATTATGACCAGGGATCATTCGGTATAATCATGACCCGTAATATTATAAATAATGTGGTAAAAGTCCTCATTGGCACGTAGTGCATTGATGGATAGTTGTTGGTACAATCATGACCGTTGGTGATAATAATGAATATTCTTGGCCCGTAGTGCATGGATAATTCAGTGATGTGGATTATTTATTGAGCTGAGTCTCAGCGATAAAATTGGTGATAAACTTTTAAATCATAGAAGATAGTAGATATCATGCTCTACTTGACTATTCTAATGGATTGTTTGTTCTGCTACAGTTAAACTTGTTGTCTATATATTCTATCAGTTTAACACTGTTGAAGGCTAACGATAATTTATTCTGCATTATCTTAGTCATAATATTCTTTTCTGGACTAGTTGAGCTCACCCTTTGATTTCATTGTTCTCTTCAGGAAATGAGAATATAGCTGGGACTAGTCGGAGAACGGAGTGACGGTTTAGATGGTTATTTTAGTAGTCCTCACTATTCTATGAAATAGTGTGATAATAATTGTAATAAGATTGAATTTGAGTTTGAATATTATCTAGAAGACAATATTCGTGTTAAAACTCTCAGCATATGTTTTGTCGTATTTGCACGACAGTTGTATTAATTAAGTTATATTTGAATTTAGTACCATGTATTTGGAGACTCAGAATAGGTGATGTATACCTATTTTGGGGGCGTCACAAATAATGTCTAAATTGTCAACATGATACTGCTTTGTGGAGTTAAATTCAAGAATAATACTGTATTAAAAATGATTTGGACGAAAAAAAAATTAATTTTTATCATGAATAGTACCCCGGTTGAATAGTACCTGAGTGAATAGTACTTTGGAAATAGTATCCCGTAAATAGTATCCCGACATGAAAAGATTAAAAATGAACAAGAATGTTCAGAATATTATTTTCGTGAAAAGATACTAGATGAAGTGCAAATTTCAAGGATATTCTACTAATTTCAAGGAGTATAGAAGCAATACTTAACAAGGTGAGTGTAGAATTAAGAATACGAAACAAAATAATATTACTTACATACTACAGAGTATGGAAGAAAATATTATTTCATACGAATATTGAACAAAAAAAATATCCCTTACAACTGTTGAACGAAAATAATATTCTTTACGAATATTAAACGAAAATAATATTCCTTACGAGTATTGAACGAAAAAAAATTTTCTTACGAATACGAAAAATAATATCGTAAGTCAATATAAAATAAATAATACCCTTTACCTCAAAAGAAGAGTATTTCTGACTGGTATAGCGAATATATTCTTGAAGAAAATTTTTACTATTTTTTACACTCAAAGCTTCCTTAAACTCTAAAGAAATACGCTCAATATTATAGTGTTAGGTTTGTAATATTCATGAACGCAATCAAATTGCATAAAATAAGCAGAAACGTGTAAAAATCAGAGTTTAAAATTTTACAAACCATATACCCGGATCATCCTTTATGCACAATTATTAATTAAACAAAAAGATATGAAGAACAAGAATCATACCCTTGAAGATTCAAGCTTCCTCAAGTACAAGTTCACCTCCAATCCTTTTCGCGTTCAACTTGAATCCACTGAGTTTGGTTCCTTTTTTTGATCAACATTAGCCACCCAAGTGTTTGGCCTCTAGAGGTGATCCACCAAGAAAGAAGAAAAATTCAAGAAGATGGGTATTTGGCAAAATCCTAGTTTTCTATCTCTCATAGAAAAGAATCGTACTCTCTAACAATTAGAATCACGTCTGTTGTGAAAAAGTCAACAACAACTCTACACCCATAATAAGACTCATCTTATTTATAGATGTATGCAACTCTCCTTAACAATTAAGGAATTGGGCTTTATTTTAATTAATTAAACTCATTTAATTAATTAGGCTCCTAATCTTATTAGGAATAATTAATTAAACTCTTAATTAATTAGCCTCCTAATCTTATTAGGAATAAATGAGAGTACTTTTATTAATTAATTTCCAAACTCTTTTAGGAATTAAATAATAATAATAGTAATAATAATAATAATAATAATAATAATAAGACTCCTCTTATTAATTTATATTTAATATTTCTAAAATATTAAATAATAAATGTTAAGCTATTTAATTTATTCTATCACCATAGATTAAATTAAATATACTTAACTTATTATTACAATTATGCCATTAACTTCTTAAATAATTATTCTTCCTTTTATGGTGTGACCCTTTAGGTTCTCCATATTAAACCGGTTGTGAATAAATCAATTAGAACAATTCTAATCTTATTTAAATAAATAATATTTATTCTACAATAGGGATAAGTCTCCCTAGCAATCAACGACTTTTCAGATAATATAGATTTCAACATTAATAATAAAAGAACCTTTGAGTAAATAGTTACCGTACAATTCAATCCTTCCACCATACAATGTCCCAATTAAATATAAGACATGGAATTACTGTCAAGTCTTATTTATTTAATTATATGTATTTTGATTCTTAAATGCACAACTCCAAATAATACAAATTAGAAACTCTTTATTAATTTCATTCTGCCTTGGCCAAGGACTACTGAGTTGTCATTTATCGAATCACATAGAATATTTCTCTTCTTTTACTAGAAGTGGTAGATTCTTTATTGATCATACATTATCTCCATGTACGACTTATTATACCTAAGCATATCCTTTGATATACCCTAAGGATCTTAAGAAATAAGTCAAAGTATAACTCATCATACACAAGATATACTATGATGATCTCAAGTTCATGGATCACTTGTACTACTATCACTACAGGAATTCCTATTGACAGGCAAGTAAAACTCCATTAGGTATTCCTTAGCGAGCCACGTTCAGTGAAATTATTCTCTAATAAGCACCTACATACTTGCTTTAGTGTCTCCACACAAATGATCATGAGATTAATCATCCTCATCCAATGAGCAAGCAACGTATGTACCAATCTATCCGGATTCATTAATCCCCGATTTAGTAATCCAACGATTGGGAACTATTTTAATTTTAAGCTTTCTAAGAATTTAGATCTCATTAGAATGATCGTCATCATTATTATAAAAGCATTGCTTAAAACTATGAGTTTATCACATATTATAAAATAACATTATGTAGATAATTAAAAGCCTTTAATGAATTAATACTTATTTTTATTAATAAATAAATAAGATTGTTATAAAGTATATGCTTTATCATCAAACATGATTGGCTTGTGTGCATACTACTTTCAATCTCCCACTTACACTAAAGCCAATCGCCATGGTATCTCATACCCTTCTTCTCTAAGTGACGATTATGCTGTTGTTGGATAAGCTTTAGTTAATAGATATGTAATGTTGTTCTTGAGAGTTCACTATCTCTATAGTGATTTCTCATCTTTCAATGATTCCCATAATCAAATGAAAGTGCCACAACACATGTTTAGATCCAAGATGAGACTTAGGAACTATTCCTAGTTCTGTAATGAACTTTTCATCCAAACAATCAACTTGTAGCTTCATTTATAACTATATAATTTGTCTTTATCACTAAACCAGCAACTCTTTACTGTTTGGAACCTTTCCAATTCACTGCACCACTGTTCAAGGTAACGCTTTACCTTAAAGTGGATTTTCTGTTGTCTTGGTCTGTCTGAAAAACTTGAGTCTGTTAAGCCCTCTAGTTTTAATTTAGACCCACCATTAATATGATCACATCCTTAGTGCCAGTTAAGTACTTTAAGATATTTTTTACTGACTCATAGTGAACTTCTCTATAATATGACTGATCAACATCAGGTCTCGTACATTTCATTTCATAAATGATAGTTACTCATGCGATCTCTCTTTTATGAGTCTATGGGGACTATTAAGAGAGATACACTCCATGACTCATCAACATGAGACATCTCTTGGAGTTTGTCATGCTAAAAGACTTTAGCATCAAATGAATATACGTTCCTTGGGTTATGTCGACCATCCTCTCAAATCTATCTATATAGATTTGTATCCCCAATTAAGATACTCTTCCCAAATCATTCATGGAGGAATATTTAGACAACTTTATCTTTACTGATTGTAGCATTAGTATGTCATTTCTTATCCATAGTATATCAACATATAATATTAGGAATGTCACGGCGCTCCCACTAACCCTTTTGTACACACTAAAACTCTTACCTCATCGTATGTAACTGGATCATTATCTTCTATGTTGTGTACCTCATCATCATCATCTATGATGAATCCACACCTCCTAGGTATCTTCGGTACTATTCCAGGTTTACGATTTGGTTGTGGTACAATAGGTCTATCTACAGGTTCCTCTTATTTGACTTATAGTGTTTTGTGGTTCTTGAACTCTTCAAGATGTATTATCCTCCCACTAGCCCCTTCAATGATAAACATCTTTATCTTAGAAGGTAGCGTGTTTCGTAATAAATACCTTTTGCTAAGTAAGATTATAAAACATATACCCTAAACTTACTTTAGGATGTCCCACAAGTTGTACTTGTCAAATCTTGTCCCAAGCTTATCCTTTGAAACCTTTTCACATAAGCTAGACAACTCCTTATATGAACTTACTTAAAATTAGGAATCCTTCCTATCCATAACTTTTATGGAGTCTTGTGGTCAGATTTTGAGGTTACCTTTTTCTTAGATATGCAACCATTTCTAGGGCATGATCCCAAAGGGATACTGGAATGTCGGTAAAATTATTATGGACTGTACCATGTTCAACAAGGTGCGATTTTTCCTTTCAGATACATCAATCAATTATTGCGTATCAGGAGGCGTCCATTATGAGAAAACCATTTGAGATGATCTAGAAACTTACTACACAAGTATTTATTCCTTGATCTAATCAAAGAATCTTAATACTTTGCCAATTTGTTTCACTTCTGAATTCTTTGAACCTTTCAAATAATTCACACTTGTATTTCAGCAAATACATACATTCAACTCTTTGAATGGTCATCTCCTTTTATATACTAATTTGTTCAATATGTAAAATTATTTTCAAATAAGTCAAGCATACAAAATTTATTAAGTAATATTCCATTTCTATAAAAATATTATTATTATAAATAGAACAACAATTGTTCTTAAATATAATACCAAATTTTATTGTCCAACAATAAAGTGGAAATAATATTTCTAACAAAAATTGGAATACAATAACAACTTATTGACTTAATAGATTTTCCCGTAGGCATTGATAAACTATAAGTTCCTATAACTAATGCAATAACCTTTTCTTCATTTACCAGACATAGGATTACTTATCCTTTGTTTAGCTTTCTACTTCTGATTGGTCCCTTCATAAATCTATATTTATGATAACCAAAGTCGGTATTCAATACCCAAGTAGAATCATGACTTAAAGAAAAATTTATTTTAAATCATGAACAAAATTGTATTTGTAACCGAAACTTCACTAAGCTTCTTCTGGTTAGTCTCTGCAAGATGTTTCTTGCAGTTTCTTTCCAGTGTTCAGGCTTATTGTAGTGGAAGCAAATTCATTTGCTATCCGTATCAGTTTTGTTCTTATTATCCTTTATTTTTGCCCTTTTTTTATATTTACCTTCTTTGAATTGTTCTTCTTTTTAGAAGATCTTTTGGCCCCTACCAGTAAGACTTGGCCTTTCTTGGTTGGAAAGTGACTCTCAATATTTTTTAACATGTTAAGCAAATCAGCGAAGCTGATATCTAGCTTGTTCATATAAAAAATTCATAACAATTGTGAAAGGAGTCTGGGAGTGAGTGCAAGATCAAATCTTGGCTCAACTCTCCATCCATGACAAAACCTGTTGTCCTAATTGATCAATCAAATTGATAATGTTAAGGACTTTTATCTGTACTGTAGTGTCATCAGTCATTCTAGATTGGAAGAGCTCCTTAGATATCTGATATCTATTAGTCCTACTTTCCTCACCATCAACTACTTGATGTGCATGAATATAATAGGAGCATTCATAGTTTCATGCTGACGCTGAAGCTCGTTACTCATGGATGCGAGCATGATACATTGAGCTAACTGTGCATCATCTTGCCACTTTCTAAAGGTAGCAATCTCTTTCTCAGAGGCATTGCCTGCAACCATTGCAGTGATAGACATATTAAGGACATAAGATAACTTTTCAGCCATGAGAACTATTCTCAAATTCCTTAACCAATTCGTTTAATTCGGTCCGGTTAAATAGCATCTAATATGCTTTGCAGTGATAGTAATTTAGACATTATAAAATTCTGTAAATGAATTTGTAATTAATAACATTTTAGCATACATTCTTTTATTAATTACCAAAATAAATTAGGTCTTATTTTAAATTGGTATCTCTCACTATTTTCATCAAACTATATTACCCTCAATATATATAGTTCGACAATATCTAATTAACGATATGCTAGTGAGAATAAGGATCCCATTTCAAATGTATATAGTCTTGTGTGTGCACAACAAACTATATATAAATAAATAGGTAGACAACTCTTGTCAATTACATCAACTATGTTACTCCTTGTATTTTACCTCTTAAATCATAATGGTCAAGTGTGTGCACATCTGAACTAAAATAATTTAAGTTAAGTCAGACCCAGCATTTCTATATAAGTGAAGAGAAAATTACAGCCCTTGTGTGTGCACAACAAAACAGTAATGTTCAATTCCTTATAAACATCATATGTAATAAAAATAACATCTTAAATATTTAATACTTGCCTTGTGTGTGCACAACAAACTCATATTAAATATTCAATACTCTATTGTTTCTATCATGCTAGAAGGCGGCGTTCGATATTCCAAATATCTTTAAACGTTACAACTTAATATAAAATAATTGAGGGGTTTGTTATTAATTTGTCTCATCTTATTTAGCGCATGTACATATATATATAAAATACGCGTCATATTAATTAACATGCGAAGCATGTTTGCATAATATATAATATATATATTATAAGCATGCACATATAGAATACTATATTATACCCGAATTGATTATGGACTTTTATTCTAATTTGGTTCACTAGAGCCACCAAGTGAACCAAAAGGTCAAACCTAGGAGTGTAAAAATTAATATTTAAATATAACTATTACATTTAAATCCGGACTCCAATACAAACGGGTCTTCAAGTGCTCCTTGCTCCTTGATCTCTAATTTTTTAAAAATTAATTCTAACTATTCCTATTACAAAACTATTTAATATAAATAAAAACATTGATCAACAGTCAAGGGGAAGTACATAGGAGGGAGATAGAATTTATATTAAGAAAAATTAGAAAAGACGAGGTACGCAGACCACATTTAATAAAACACATACATTCATGCATCTAACTAAAATAAAATCCAATCACATTGGTCAATAGTCCATAATCAATCTCATTTATTATCATACACATCACTATATGCATCAATAAATAGCATTCATCTCATAAATAATAAATATTAAATATATATTGATATCATTTAATGGACAGATTTAGTTAGTATAAAATCTAATTTTGAATCAAAATAAACTGCTTTTATATTAATCCAAATTTAAATCAAAATAAACTCCTTTTATTTTAATTTATCCTATTTTGAATAAAATAAACTATTTTATTTTAATCAAAATCTTTAATCAAAATAAACTCATTTATTTTAATTAATTATGGAATCTAATTCCAAGTAAAAAACAAAAACTCCTATATTAAAGGAATCACGGATTCTTTTTCCTATTCACAAATAAACTCTTTTATTTTGAATAATATGAAATCTTAATTCATATTTAAATAAACTCCTTTATTTAAGGAAACACGGATTCTCTTTCCTATTCACAAATAAACTCTTTTATTTTGAATAATATAAAATCTTATTCCATATCTAAATAAACTCTTTTATTTAAGGAAATACAGAATCCAATTTCAATTCTAATTAGTTATCATGAAATTCAATTCCAACTCTAATTAGTTAGCATGAAATTTAATTTTAAGATTAAAATAAACCTTTTATTTTAATTATAAAATAATTAAAAACTTATATTTATATATATATATATATATATATATATATATATATATATATATATATATATATAAGTAATCATATGATTACTTCCTGAATCACGTGAATGCACCGTAGTTTATTATAGTATATTATAACGTGACTTATATTATATATATGGACGGGCCAAGCCAATCTAGATCACTTTGCAAATATATTATATATTTTAAATCAGCCATACAACACGGATAATACAGATTAACCACGGGCTAAAAAAAAACAGGATTCGCAAATGCTTTTTCTTCATAAAAATAAATTTTATATAATAAAATTATGCTCAATTAAATTGTTCTAAACACATATCAATATATATATCAAATTTGAACAATTAATAATTCACATAAAAATTTGGCTCTGATGCCACTGTTAGGTTTGTAATATTCATGAACGCAATCAAATTGCATAAAATAAGCGGAAACGTGTAAAAATCAGAGTTTAAAATTTTACAAACCATATACCCGGATCATCCTTTATGCAAAATTATTAATTAAACGAAAAGATATGAAGAACAAGAATCATACCCTTGAAGATTCGAGCTTCCACAGGTAAAAGTTCACCTCCAATTATTTTCGCGTTCAACTTGAATCCACCGAGTTTTGTTCCTTCCTTTGATCAACGTTAGCCACCCAAGTGTTTGGCCTCTAAAGGTGATCCACCAAAGAAAAAGAAAGATTCAAGAAGATCGGTATTTGGCAAAACCTAATTTTCTATCTCTCATAGAAAAGAATCGTACTATCCAACAATTAGAATCACGTCTATTGTGACTCATAATAAGACTCCTCTTATTTATAGATGTAGGCAACTCTCCTTAACAATTAAAGAATTAGACTTTATTTTAATTAATTAAACTCCTTTAATTAATTAGGATCCTAATCTTATTAGGAATAATTAATTAAATTCTTAATTAATTAGCCTCTTAATCTTATTAGGAATAAATGAGAGTACTTTTATTAATTGATTTTTAAATTCCTTTAGGAATTAAATAATAATAATAGTAATAATAATAATAAGACTCCTCTTATTAATTTATATTTAATATTTCTAAAATATTAAATAATAAATATTAAGCTATTTAATTTATTCTATCACCATAAATCAAATTAAATATACTTAACTTATTATTACAATTATGTCATTAACTTCTTAAATAATTATTCTTCCTTTTATGGTGTGACCCTTTAGGTTCTCCATATTAAATCGGTTGTGAATACATCAATTAGAACAATTCTAATCTTATTTAAATAAATAATATTTATTCTACAATAGGGATAAGTCTCCCTAGCGATCAACGACTTTCCAGATAATATAGATTTCAACATTAATAATAAAAAAACCTTTGAGTAAATAGTTACCGTACAATTTAATCCTTCCACCATATAATGTCCCAATTAAATATAAGACATGAAATTACTGTCAAGTCTTATTTATTTAATTATATGTATTTCGATTCTTAAATGCACAACTCCAAATAATACAAATTAGAAACTCCTTTTTAATTTCATTCTGCCTTGGCCAAGGACTACTGGGTTGTCATTTATCGAATCACATAGAATATTTTTCTTCTTTTAATAGAAGTGGTAGATTCTTTATTGATCATACATTATCTTCATAATAATACCAATAAAACAAAACTGAGTGACTTATCACGTAAGCATCAATAATCAATACCGTGTGCTACTATGCAACCATGCGTATTACTGTACTTTTACTACCGAGTAGTTCAATAGTATTAATGGTAAAACTTCTGCCGTTATTTTTATAAAGTATTTTTGTCGTTTTCTCAATTCGACAATAATTTCGTTATGGGGTCCACCAATGATTGTGTCGTCGTACGAATATTCCCTGTTAAAACGAATATTTCCCGACCAATCGAATATTATATAGCAACTTGCGTACTTTGCAAAATTTATAAATATTACCCACAACTATAACATTATATCAATTTCACTCCTTGATATTCAAAAATGTTATTTATAGAAAATTCATCTTTATTTATAAAAGTTGGGGTCTTACAACCTCCCATTCTTATGAAATTTCGCCCTCGAAATTAGGGTACGTACCTGGTATATCGAAGAGGTAAGGATACCTTGACTTCATTTCAGATTCTAACTCTCAGGTCATTTCCTCAACATCGTGGTTTCTCCACAAAACTTTGACTTGAGGTATAACCTTGGAGCGTAGAATATGTTCCTTCTTATCCAAGATTTGGACATGAACCTCTTCATACGTTAAATCTTCCGCTATTTCGTCCGGTTCTAACTCAATAATATGGTTCGGGTCATCCATATATTTACGTAACATAGATATGTAAAAAACATTATGAACACGAGACATACTTGGCGGTAAAGCGAGTCTATAGGCCACAGTTTCTACTCGATCGATGATTAAAAATGGGCCAATGAATCGAGGATTGAGCTTTCCTCTCTTTCCAAATCTCGTAACTCCTTTCCATGGAGCAACTCGTAATAACACATGATCTCCTATATCAAATTCCACGTCCTTTCGATGAAGATCAGCATAACTCTTTTGTCGATCTTGTGAGGTTTTTATACGTTGCCGGATCGTTTGAGTCTTTTCCGTAGTCATACGTACCAACTCCGGTCCCAACAACGTTGCTTCACCCACCTCATCCTAACATACTGGAGAACGACACTTTCTTCCATACAACGCCTCGAATGGAGCCATGCCAATACTTGCTTGATAATTGTTGTTGTAGGAAAACTCCACCAATGGTAAGAACTTATCCCAACTTCCCTTGAAGTCAAGGACACAGAGTCTTAATAAATCTTCAAGAGTTTGAATAGTCCTCTCTGATTGTCCGTCCGTCTGGGGATGATATGCTGAACTAAATCGTAAATCTGTGCCCATAGCTTTTTGCAAACTAACCCAAAATCGTGAAGTGAATCTTGTGTCTCGATCAGAAACTATGGATACTGGCATACCATGCGGTCTTACAATCTCGTTTATGTACATACGAGCAAGACGTTCAAGTGTATAAGTTTCTCGTATTGGTAAGAATTGAGCAGACTTGGTCAATCTATCAATAATGACCCAAATTGCATCAATGCCTTGAGAAACCTTGGGAAGACCAGTAACGAAATCCATGGTAATGTGCTCCCACTTCTATTCTGGAATTTCAAGTGGTTGCAATGGACTTTTTGGTACTTGATGCTCCGCTTTGACTCATTGACAAGTTAGACACCTTGAGATAAACAGCGCTATCTCTCTCTTCATATTGCTCCACCAAAATATATGATGAAGATCACGATACATTTTGGTACTCCCAGGATGGATTGCAAACGGTGTGTTGTGCGCCTCCATCATGATTTTATACTTTAAATCAGGGTCGTTAGGAACACAAAGTCTGGAGTTGACTCGAAGTATTCCTTCTTCATCGATTCTTGCTTTCGGCATAACACCTTCTTGCACTTTCTTCCTCATACGCATCAGCTCCAGGTCTGTAGCTTAAGCAGCCTTAAATTTATCAAATAAAGTCGGTTCTACTCGTATATTCGTCATCATCACATGGGTCCCTGAAGTCTTTAACTCTATCTCCATCCTTTGAAAGTCACACAAAATGGGCCTTTGCATTGACAATATCGCACTCGTACTTGCATATAATCTTCTACTCAATGCATCAGCTACCACGTTCGCTTTTCCATGATGGTATTGGATGGTATGATCATAATCTTTCAACAGTTCCAGCAAACGTCGTTGTCGCATGTTGAGTTCTTTTTGATTGAAAAAATATTTGAGGCTTTTATGATCCGTAAAGATCTCCACTTTCTTCCCATATAAGTAATGCCTCCAAATTTTAAGTACGAAAACAACAGCTGCCAACTCTAGATCATGAGTAAGATAATTCCTCTCATATTCTTTAAGTTGTCTTGAGGCATAGGCTATGACTTTTCCATGTTGCATGAGAACACATCCCAACCCTTTGCCCGAAGCATCACTGTAGATGACAAATCCCTCCGAGCCAGATGGTATTGTCAGAACAGGTGCTGAAATGAGTCTCCTATTGAGTTCTTGAAAACTCTTCTCACATTCTTCGCTCCAACAGAACTTTGTATCTTTCTGAGTCAGCTGAGTTAATGGAGTAGCGATTCGAGAAAATCTTTCCACGAATCTCCGATAATAACCAGCTAAACCGAGAAAGCTACGTACTTCGGTCACTAATTTAGGTTGCTCCCAGCTTTGAATTGCTTCAATCTTTGTCGGGTCAACAGATATTCTATGACTTGATACCACGTGTCCAAGGAATGCTACTTCCTCAAGCCAGAACTCGCATTTCTTCAACTTGGCATAAAGCTTGTATTCACGAAGCTTTTAGAGTGTCAGCCTCAAGTGTTGCTCATGATCTTCACGGCTTTTGGAATAAATAAGGATGTCATCAATAAAGACGACCACAAAGTGATCAAAATATTCCTTGAATACTCGGTTCATCAAATCCATGAAGGCAGCAGGAGCATTAGTCAATCCGAAAGGCATGACTAAGAATTCATAATGCCCGTACCGAGTTCTGAAGGCAGTCTTTGGAATATCCTCAGTTCTAACCTTCAGCTGATGATATCCAGAACGAAGATCGATTTTTAAAAAGAATTATGCTCCTTACAACTGGTCAAACAGGTCATCAATACGTGGCAATGGGTACCTATTTTTTATGGTGACATGATTCAACTCCCGATAATCAATACAAAGTCGCATACTCCCATCTTTCTTCTTCATGAATAGAACAGGAGCACCCCAAGGAGAAGTACTAGGACGAATAAAGCCAATGTCTAACAATTCCTGCAGTTGGGTCTTTAACTCCTGAAGTTCAATAGGAGCCATTCGATATGGGGCTTTGGAAATGGGTTTTGTACCGGGTTCAAGATCGATACAAAATTCAATTTCACGCTCTGGGGGTAGGCCAAGAAGTTCTTCAGGGAATACGTCAGGAAATTCATTAACAATAGAAATATCATTCAAAACTGAAGTATTTTTGTTTAGATCCGTGACATGAGCTAAGAAAGCTTGACATCCGTTTTTCAATAAACGAATAGCTTTACGGCTTGAGATAACAGTGATTGATTTTAATGGTTTGGTTGTTTGAATTTGCATAATAGATTGATTAGGAATATGAAAGCTAACAACCTTACGAAAATAATCAATTTTTGCATGATGAGTAGTTAACCAATCAATCTTTAGAATTACATCAAATGCAAGTATTTTCAATGAAATAAGATCGACAGGTAATGTGAGGGTACCGATTTGAACCAAACAAGACTTATAAAAAGTGGATGTAATGAAGGTTTCTCCCAACGGAGTTTCCACAGATAAGTCAAAGTCTAATTTCTTCGGAGTCAAATTTAATCGTTGAGCGCAAATAGGAGAAATAAAAGAATGGGTAGAACCGGTATCAAATAAGGTATAAACTTCGCTAAAGTTTATGATAAGCTTACCCGTGATGACTTCATTCGGGTTCCTTGCTTTCTGGGAGGTCACAACAAACGCTCTCCCTTGCACTACCGGTTTTGACTTTTCTGGGACGTCCTTTGGTGCCTCCATCCTAGCTGAACTTGTCTTCGGTGAACGACAAAATCGGGTTAGGTGACATTCTCTTCCATAATTATAACATGCTTTGGACGGCATCCCGCAGTTTGGACTGATGTGTCCTTCCCCTCCGCATTTAAAGCATATGATAGGTGGTCGTTCTCCTTCCTTAACCACGGGTGCTGGTGCTGACGTCTTTCCATCATTGTTGAATCTCCTCTTCTTGAAATGTCCATTCTTATTATTTTGGCCATGATTACCACCAAAGTGGTTACCATTTCTGGCCTGCTGATTCCTTCCATGCTTGTTGTCACCGCTTCGATGACTGCTTTCACTGGTATTATCATTTTGCCGGTTGCTCTCTTTTGGTTGCGTTGACTCGTTATCGCGCTCCACTAACTGAGCCCTATTTACAACATCTGAATACAAACACAGTTTATGAGAAATAAGATGTTGACGTATCTCCGGCTTCAAACCTCTTAAAAACATCCGCGTCATTCTCTCTTCATTATCCACCAAGTGGGACGCAAACCGGGACAACTCGACAAACTTAGCTTCGTACTGCGACACGGTCATATTATTCTGCTCCAACTTGATGAATTCTACCTCCTTCATGTGACGAATACTTTCAGGAAAGTACTTGTCATTGAATAGTTCCTGAAACTTCTCCCAAGACATCTTAAGTGCGGCAGGTTGAGTATGCTTTACTGATTCCCACCAGTAATCTGCCTCTCCTTGCAACATAAAGGTTGCAAAGGGAACCTTTTGCTCCTCGGTGCATCCTAAGATATCAAATATCTTGGTGATCTGCTTGATCCACGTTTCCGCCTTAAGTGGTTTTGGCTCTCCAATAAACTCCGGTGGTCCCAGCTCCTTGAACCGCATAGCGGTGACCATCCGAGAGTTTTCAGTGTTTCCACCTATATTTTGGACAGGAACCTCTCTCCCCTGATGTTGTATGAATTGCATAAAGCCTCTGAACATTCCATCATTCATCATTTGGTCAGTGTTGTTGTTTGCATGAGGATTGTCGCCTTCCTGATGCACATTATCTTGATTATTGATATGTGGAACCTCAACGGTCTCATGTGCTCCATTGCTATTCTCAACATTCTCGAATGTCATTTCAGATACTGCCACAAAATAAAGGTTAATTGACATGTAACATAATATCCCTATACTTTGACTGACCAATTAAATAAGAAGTAAACTTAGGTATGTCATACTAGCGAAGGAATTCCCCGTCTCTCCCCTCCTAGTTCTTATCTCACATCTCAGCCAGAGATCATATCCCTAAGCTCTGATACCAACTGTGACGCCCCCAAAATAGGTATACATCACCTATTCTGAGTCGTCAACTACATGGTATAAAATACAAATAAAACTTAATTATACAACTGTCGTGTAAAATACGACAAAACATAAGCTGTGAGTTTAAATACAACACTTTCTTCTAAACAGGATTTAAACTCAAAATAAGTCCTCAATACATTTATTTTCACATTATTTTATAGAATAGTGAGGACTAATAATGCTATCCTCTGAATCGTCACTCCGTTCCCCGACTAGTCCCCGCTACGTTCTCATTTCCTTAAGAGAACAACGAAAGCAAAAGGGTGAGCTCAACTAGCCCAGTAAGAAATATTATGACTAAGATAATGCAGAATAAATTATCGTTAGCCTTCAACAGTGTTAAACTGATAAAATATAACAAACATCAAGTTTAACTGCAGCGGAACAAGCAATCCATTAAAAGAGTAAGTAGAGAATAAAATCTACTATCTTTTATGATTTAAAAGGTTTTTCATCACTTTTATCGCTGAGACTCAGCTTAATAAATAATCAACATCATCCATGCACTACGGCCAAGGATATTCATTAGTATCACAACCACAAATTATCCATGCATCACAGCCAAGGATATTCGTGTATTCATCAATGATCATGATCATGCCAACCACTGTCCATCAATGCACTACGGGCCAATGAGAACTTTTACCATATCATTTGTAACATTACGGTCATGATTATACCGAATAATCCCTGGTCATAAACATACCAAGTCCATCTATGCACTACAGGCCACAGATGACTTTCAACATAATATAAACATGAGGATGATGACAATGACATAATAATTCAATAAAAACAAGTTCAAGAATTAATTAATCCAAGAACCAATAACGTCCAAATTGTCAACATGATACTGTTTTGTGGAGTAAAATTCAAGAATGCTCGGAAGAATATTTCCATGAAAAGATACTGGATGAAGCGCAAATATCAAGGATATTCCACTAATTTTATGGAGTATAAAAGTCAAAACTTTAACCAACTGAATATAATAAAGAATGGAATAACAAAAGAAATCACCATGCATGCGATAGACCGCACAGACATGTTATTCCAACAGGAAAATAAATAATGGAACCAGGTCATGCGTAAATGCACCGACAGGATATTCTGACAGAATAATAAATAATGGAACCAGGTTATGCGTAAACGCACCGACAAAATAATAAATAATGAAACCAGGTCCGGCGTAAACGCACAGACAGGATATTCCGACAGAATAATAAATAATGGAACCAAGTCCGGCGTAAAATGCACAGACAGGATATTCCAACAGAATAATAATAAAGACGGAATAATAGAATAATGTCACCAAGTATAGGGTAGCCCGCGTATACAGGTTATTCCAACAGAATAATAAAGAATGGAATAACAGAAGTTCTCTTCATGAATAAGAAAGAAAGAATACCCTTTACGAGTACAACAAATAATATCCCTTACCTTAAGAAGAAGAATACTGGATATATGATTAGTGCAGTAGCAGAATACTTTTCTTCTTCCTCTCTATAACTTCTCTCTCTAGAGTTTCAGTGAATTCGTAAGAAATAATGAAGGAATGAGCTTCTATTTATAGAAGAATGGACTGCATAGTAACTAATTCATGAACGGTCCAGATTGATTTACTTTAATCTGACGGTCCATATTTAACGCAAAATCTTTTAAAGAAAATATAATATATTCTATTTATAATCTAATAAAACGAATAATTTTATAAAAGATTTTACTATGCAAATACTATGCAGGCACTATGCAAATACTATGCATAATAAAATATAATATATTCTAATTATTGTCTAATAAAATAGATAACTTTATAAAAGTATTCTGTTTTATATAAAAAGATTTTACTATTAGCCTAATAAAACGAATAACTTTATAAAAGGATTCTGTTTTATATAAAAAGCTTTTCTGTTTTATTACATTAATAATACCAATAAAACAAAACTGAGTGACTTATCACGTAAGCATCAATAATCAATACCGTGCGTTACTATGCAACCATGCATATTACTGTACTTTTACTACCGAGTAGTTCAACAGTATTAATGGTAAAACTTCTGCCGTTATTTTTATAAAGTATTTTTGTCGTTTTCTCAATCCGACAATAATTTCATTGTGGGGTCCACCAATGATTGTGTCGTCGTACGAATATTCCATGTTAAAACGAATATTCTCCGACCAATCGAATATTATATAGCAACTTGCGTACTTTGCAAAATTTATAAATATTACCCACAACTATAACATTATATCAATTTCACTCCATGATATTCAAAAATGATATTTATAGAAAATTCATCTTTATTTATAAAAGTTAGTGTCTTACATACAAGAACTAGTCCATATATTTTTGCTTAGCTAATATGACATGTTGTATTTGACCTGAATTGAATTGTTGTACTGGTGTTGTAATCAATTCAAATCGTGTTGTAACTGAATTGTTGTACTGGGTGTTGTAATCAACTCAAATCGTGTTGTAACTAAATTGCTGTATATTTTGTATTGTGTTGTAATGAATTGTATTACTAGCTGTACTGGGTGTTGTTGGAGAGGAATTCGTGTTGTAATTGAATTGATGTTGTTGTTATAGGAATTTGTCGTCCGCTAATAAGTCTAGCGGATGATATGGATACTGTTATTTCGAATTGGTCTTCTGGGCTAGGTGGGGGTAAAAGTGGCAAAATATTTCATTAACCACGTCTGCTAGTACTTCTAGCGGACGACGTTTTCCCAATTCAAATCGCAGCCATTCATTTGTTAAACGGAAGGTGTAGATGCTATATGCCACTTTTTATTCCATAGCAAATACATGATATGGATCATTTTCCATATATATATATATATATATATATATATATATATAACTGTGTCATTCAATGCCACCCCAACACTCACGCAAAAAAAAAAACCCTCTTTTGAGGTAAATGCAGATCGAGACGAAAATTATTCAATGAATGCTGATTTCAGATCAAATAAATAACTACTCTTTCCGTTTCTAAAATATTGTCATTTTTTAAAATAAATTAGTTTCAATTTATTTGTTGTTTACAACTTTCTAGGAGAATAAATTATTCACTTCCCTATATCACCCCTACCTTCTTTCATTGTTCCAAGAAATTCTATCTCTTGTATTAATAGTTTTTAACTTCCCATAAACGGGTAGTGATGAAATTTCAAATAAATTTTAATTGTTAAATAATAGTATTAAATGACTTTCTTAATCTACATGCAAAAATCTAAAACGACAATCTTTTAGGAACGGAGGTAGTATAAAAGAAACACGAAGTTGGCAACAACCATAAACCTGAAGAACATGCTTATTTTTGACTAAATTCAACAACAAAAAAATCTCTAATTTTTGTTGTGGTTAGACATAATTATTTCAAGAGCAGCAATACATACATACAGTGGCGGAACCAGAACATTTTTAGAAGGGGTCAAAATATATCAGTAAAAAAATTTATTTATTGACGATTGGAGTGCTTCTTTCAAATTTATTTTACCCAATTATAATATTTCACAACATCATATTCCAACTCTTGTCAACTTTTGAGTTACGAGTTTAATAGCTTTAAATACACACACACACACACACACACACACACACACACACACACACACACACACACATATATATATATATATATATATATATATATATATATATATATATATTAATTTCTCCCGAACTATGGGACTATTAATCAAACTTTGAAGTTTTTAGTCAACTGATTAGTTATTTTTATAGATAAATTATAATATTATATATTCAAAACCTTATATTGTGGTTCATGGGATTAATTAGCTTGAAAGAATGAATTCATGCAACAAAAAAATAAATAAAAATAGAAGAGAGATTTAATAATCATGATAGGATAGAACTATGGTGCACTTATGGTCACTATAGTGGGATCTAAAAAAATTTATTTTATTTCTTTAGTTTTTTATTTTTAATTAGTTTATGGAGAAAATTCCTACCACCTTTTTTTGTCCCACTTTGATGATAAAGCAAAATCAAGAGAAAAACAAAGGAGAAGAGAATACATAAAAGAAAAAGGAAGGGAAAGGAAAGCAAATAACCCACAGAGATAGGACTAATCATTTGGTTATAACCGAACCGAATATCATTTGGTTATAACCGAACCGAATAGGCTATTCGGTTATAACCAAAAATTGATATTTATACAATTTTGATATCCGAATAAGTAATCGAATTACCGAATTTACTATTTGGTTGTTTGGGTAATAACCAAAAAAGTTTCAAACAAAACCCAACAGTGCAAGCATCATACATACTATAAGGTGATCTAAAGAGAAGCAAATACATAAAGGGGGAAAATAAGCGATCGCATGACAAAATGCATAGTTCTCTAAAAGAAATAAAATACTTGCAAATATTAAGTAAGATAAAAGTTTGAGGGGTCAACCGAATACAACCCCTGAGTACAAAAATGTTCAATTTAAAAATTCAAAACAAAACACCCAGTAGCCTCAAGCCAATCACTAACCATGTCAGATTTTATTTTTTTCTTGAAAAATATCGATAAGCAACCAAACAGGGGAGAGAAATAAAGCAAATACCTCGGAGTCGATAAATACCGTCGGAGGCTCGGAGATGAGGTTCCGTCAATATTTTGATCCGCCGTTCGGAGGCCGAGCAAAGTCGCGACTTGCGATTTAGGGACTGGGGAGGCTTTTGGGTTTGGGGCAGATCGAGATGAGAGATTGATAAGTGGTCCAGATATGAGAGATTAGAGATTAGAGATTAGTGATGAGAGATGGAGAAATTACACATGAGAGACTGATGACAGTGATGACTATTGAGAGTGAAAGAGTTTATATTCGGTTATTATGACTTATGAGAGTGAGAGTGAACTTTAAGCCTTCACTTTTTTAAAGGTCATATTCGGTTATTCGGTTAACCGAATAACACAAAATCGAAACCCAAACTCGTAAACTGAAAAAAATATTCAGATATAACCGAATTATAAAAAATACCCGAATTATCAGGAAATTCCGGTTAAATTATTTCAATTCGATTCGATTATTCGGTTAAATCCGTTTTTTGTTCAGTCCTATCCAAAGATTCTAGGGTGCGGGGTCATATGACCCCCCGGACTCCTTGGTTCCGCCTCTGCATACATGTATTCTTCAGATCAAGTTTAAATTTGGATAATACTGCCTCTGGATTTGAAAAAAAAAAAAAAAGGAGCAACAATTTTTAGTTAAATACAACAAACAAGGGAATAAATTGTAAGTCTTAAGGATCAGTTTTTCTTTCACCAAATTTCCCATTTTTTATCCACTCCTCCAGACTTCCATTAGTTGCTCCAGCATAATTTGAACAATGAAAAACAGGACACTTCCAAATTACTAGGTCTCTTCATAATCTTCAAATGGCTAGCAACTCCATCTCAAAATAATTGCCCAATTTAGACTATTTTGATCAAATTGACTAATTTAAGAATTAATAATTAAGCATATTTAAATACATTTTTGAAATAGGTTTTTTATGGTTATAATCCCTTCACCGTCCTCAAAAGGATAAGCAACGGTACAATTACTTTTGTTCTCGAAAGGATAAGATAAAATATATAAAATAAATGGTAATTATGTCGTTTAGTGAGAATGTGAGATCTATTAGTATAATAAATAAATAAAATTACTCGTCACTTTATGAATCTTGTGAGACCACTAAGGATAAATTTGAAACTTTATTTACTCTTTTTCCTCTACTTTTGCTTCTTTTTTTTAATGTTTGAAATTTGTATTTTGTTCATCCTTTTGAGAACCGAGAGAATATTTTATCAAAAATGGTACCAAAAAAAGAAGTTTTAAAAATGCTCAATTAGGTCAAAAAAGTCTAAAGTGGGCATATATCTTGGGATTAGACATGGCAAACGGGCCGGGCCAAATTTGGACCGGGCTAAAATGGTCTAACTTTTCTTGGGCTAGAATCGTGGCCCGTGGCTCGGGATGGGCCGGGTCGAGCCGGGCCGTGCCAGCCCACGGGCTGTGCCAGCCCACGAGCTTCTTTCTCTTTTTTTTTTTTGCAAAGTCGTGTTACACAATTTGTTAATTTAACTCAAAGTAAAAAAATAAAGACCATATAGTTCTGTTTCGCTTGAGCTTTTAACAGCCGATGATAAGTATATTTGGTGATAAGTAGATAACAACAATCAAGATGAACAATAAAAATACAAGCAGTTAAAAAATAAAAATATATTACTTTCTTTTTCCTCGAAAGTAGGGGCAAAGTTGGAAATATATTTTTTATTATATTTAAATTAAATAATTTAGGTACTTCGTATGTCCATGCCCAAATCAGTAATATTATTACAACATCCGATTGATAGAAAGAGTTATTTTAACTTATTAAAATAAATATATGATATGATTAAATTTAGGATTAATATAAATGTATTTAATTTTAATTAATATGGAGTACTGTGAATGATATAAAACTATCTAAAATTTTTATTAATCTCAAAATTTTATATAATTTAGAGTTAAATAAATACATTTTCCAATATAATTTTTAAAGTTAAATAGAGAATCTTTTTATAAATGATATTGATGTTTGAAAAACTTATGTATTGGATAGAATTAAATTTTAAATAATTTAAATTGAATATTTTTAATTATGATTCAGGTTTAACTCATTTAAAAAGACAAGCAAATTAAAACTAGATATTGTACATTTTGTTTAAACGGTTGTCTTTTTATTTTTTATACTTTTATTTAGACACATGTTAAAACAAGTAGCTATTATAGTTTAGCTATATTGAACTCTTATTTAATGACTTGAAGGTCTTGTGTTCAACCCACACAAGCAGCATTGTTTTTGTTTTTGTTAAAAAATAATTCACGAGCCTGGTCAAAAACGGGCCCGCGGGCGCAAGCCTCTTTTGCCAGGTTTACTTGGGACGGAGAGAGTATATTAATATTACCTTGAGTCCAGGTAATCAGAACAAGAGTTTTGAAGTTAAATGGAAATTCATGTCACACAAAAACACAGACAGAGACTAGTTTTCGCAAAAGTAGTCAGCCAACCTACGAAGGATGTCAGTTTCTACAACCCACTACACGGCCCTTCTAAGACCCTTCAAGGAATTAAGTGGTACGCTGCTTAACAGTTAACAAAATGAAACAAAAGTAAGCTACAACAGCAGGATGTCTAATGGACTATATCCCACAAAAATTACCATCTCTTTTAATTTCCCAGCAAACAAAGAGAGGACTCCAAAAATCATTTGGACTAGTACAACAGATTAACAGTTCACTTAACAGGTAACTGAGTTTGCTAAGGAGTTACCAAAACAGCTGTGTTTCCAGATATAGGCTGTCGACTGGCTGCATTCTCGAGGCGCTTCCATGCTTCCTTCCGCTTTTCTGCCACAAAGGTTAGTTTCGATTGTTCCTCCTTGAAATGGGAATGGCAGGTCATGAACAGCATATCATCCATCTCTGTGAACAGTTTTCTCACATTTAGAGTTAAGTTAAGAACTGATTGGTTCCAGTGGCTTTGCATGTTGTTTTCCAGGGATGGGAATATGATTGGCAGGATCACATGCCGGTTATGTGCAATCAGATTGACAATCTGGTCATTATTCCAAAGGAACAGTGCTCTTTCAGCCACCTGGGATGAATTTTTTATAGATAAATTATTATTCTCTGAACCAAACCAAGGCTAATTACAAATCAAAAAGATGATTCAAAGTGACAAAGAATTAACTGCAGCATACTGCATTGGCAGTGTAAACCAAACCTACTGGACACTTATGACTTGCAAAATAAACTAGTTGCAAGAGTTGATATAATAACTATAACAACCGGAGCCATCAAGAAAAGAGGTCTTCGGAATTGTTTCCAGGACAAAATACATCTGAGAACCTGAAGAATGGTTTCTAACAGCTCTTTTAAATATTTTATCTTTTATTTCTTTCTTTACCATTATAGGTATATTATTTATCTAATAATAAACAGTGGTTCTGAATTTTAATTTATACTCATCTCCTTTCATATTGGATTCATCTTCAACCCACCCCAACTATTTTGGGATGGCGTAGGTGAGTTTAGTTGATTTAATTATGTTAGCAGTATCAACCCTCATTTGAAAGTTTCAAGGAAAACTTTACATATCTCAAATTAATTTACGTTGAAAGTATTATAACCACGTAAGATTTCTTGAAGCTTCTTGTTCATAACACTCAATTCTCATCAAAAGGCACTATTTGATAATGTCTATCTAGCAAACCCCCCTACTTAATACATTTTTTTTATGTCATTAAGATGGAAGTAACTTAAGTTTTGATAGAGACTCTTGTATTGCACTTTTACTGGCTTTATTTGCCTATCAAAAAAAAATTAAGAAAATGGATGCATATCATTTATGCATGACTTGGAAACCAGAACAGAGTTACTTGATACTTTGATTGACCTAGAGAACTGCGTATTGATACTTGCGTACCCAAACACGATATTCTTACGTACCAATACTCTAAATTTAGCGTACCAAAAAAAAATCTTTGTTATTTTACCTATAATTGCAAATATCAATATTCTAACTAATTGAATGCTCAAACATTACATTTGTCCTAAACTATTTATAAAACAACAAACTTGATTCAACTAAAAATTTTCTATAAAATTTACGTTTATTTTATTTAAATTCTAACAGAATTCCTAACAACTTGTATAAAGACACCCTAGCATACCGCATTTTAACTATATAACCGAAACGAACCACGTTCCACTGAGCCAGACAATATTGACCTACTCAGGAAGTTTATCCCCTGTGAAAATTACTGTCAAGCTTTGAAAATGAGACTCAAGAACCATTACCCCCCACCTTGAATTCACTCCACAAACCGGAAAGTAAGCATTGGGTGGCCACTACCCAAACTTTTTTTCCTGTTCTTTCTATTGGTGACCACTAGGTCCACTACCCAAACTATGAAAATGAGGACTTGGCATCTGGAATATTGCATACCTACCAAGGTGGACCAAATCCAAATCATTTCAAGATTATCAAAAAAAAATAAAATTGAAACATGCCGAAGATTCAAAAGAAAATTCTTCAACTACAAAACAATAAAAAAAAAATCTGGAAAACTATTTCAGCGCATAAACTGCCCTTGAACTCTTCCTCAAAAGCAAGAAGTCCTCCGCCCACTAATTGAGCGCAACAAAACACTAACTGGGTGACCATTGCCACCACCCAAACTTTTTTTTCTTTTGATAAGTGACCATTCCAAATTATGAAAATGATGAGTTGGCATCTTGCATACCTTCCAAGGTGACCACTAAATCTGAAGTACTACAAGGATATCAAAAAGAAAAGATGAAACATGCCGCAGATTAAAAAGAAATGCTTCAGCTCTAAAACAATTAAAAAAAACTGCAAAGTTATTACACCACAAATACTGCCCTTTTTAACTCTTCCTCAAAAGCAAGGAATTCCTTCCCCCCACTAATTGAGCACAACCGTAGCACCATCTATAAAGTTTTGAGTCTTGACGGTGATATCCACCAGGTTTAACAGAATCTTGAACTGATCTACAAATTAAAGCCCTGCAAAGATTTTAGAGTTCCGAACTTCTAGTTATTTAAACACTAGTCTATATAAGCTGGTGGTTCAAACAATATCTTACACATTGGATTCATTTCAGCCTAACCCAACCAGTGTGAGATAAAAAGCATTTTTGAGGTTCATACTATACTTAATTAAAGATGATGAGTGATAATCCATATGAATAATTCTTTGAATATATTCTCTTAACAGTTAACTCCCAGCAACTGATTATACTTTTCTACACAGTTAGTAGCAATGATGACAACTAAAGCTCTATGACTCGTCACAATTTGACTTAAACTTTCACTAACCAATTCATCTCTATTTTTGTTGATAAATAAAATTAGCTTCTACCAAGCTTCGAACTCCAAACCTCTGACCTCACATTCTGGTCTAGCTAAGTCGTCTCTCACACATCCAAAGATATCAATACTAAAGAGAAAACAATCTTCATCTTAGACTTGAGTTTAGGGCCTTTAGGATCTGTTTGCAAAATGATAGATAAACAGGATAGTTATGGGAGTGGGCTCCAGAACTTATGGCAAAAAAAGAATCACTAAGTTTACTGTGGAAGATAATATATGAAAAAATATTCTGCCAGCTATAGAACCTATATGTTATATATGAGAACTTTTGCAGCTTGAAATTAAAAGGGAGGTTAAATCGACAAATCGCAGTATGGCACCTTGAAAATAAGTGACAAACGTCTGAAACATCATTGTCTCAAGAGAGTGTAACATGTCCACAACTTCAGCTGATATTGTGTAATTTTATAATGATACAGACAAGACTCAAGCTCGGATCTCCATTAAGAATCTCAGGAAGCCATCTATTGAACTACTGAAGCGAAAACTAGCTACATGCTTATTAAAGTTCCAAACTATATAAAAGAATTTATTGGATTATTTCTAAACATAAATTCATATATATGTATACAAGGAAACATCTTCCATTTGTTTTTTATAAAAGTTACAGCTGAAACTGATGCCATGACTCCCACTAGAGACACCAGTTAGCAGTAGAACATATGCTTCTCTCCTGCAGGCTTTAACATCGATTATTTAAAGTCAAATCAATTGTGATGGAAGAAACAAGAGAAACAAAAATGTATAAATAGAAATAAATGCTCATCGATTGAGATCACAGTTTTCAAATTGTGTTCGTATGAACTCAAGTTGTCTCTCTTCCATAAAATTAAGACAAATAATTGGGTAGTGGGATATGGAGGAAAGAAAATGCCTAGAAAAAGGAGATAATCCATGCCATTGATTTATAACAAGCAAGCTACGAGAAATCTGTGTAACAGAGAAGAAAATCGGAAAAGATACCTGAAAATGGAAACTGTTGATGCAGCATCCAATCCTCCAGAACAATGGAGCCATAACCTTCTGAAACTCAGCCATGTTAATTGTTTCCAGAATCTCTTCTAACTCGCCTAAGAACATCACCTCCTTTTGGCTATTGGTAATTGGCCAGTATTTCAACAACCCTCTAATCACCGTGCTAGCTAACTTTGGCTCCTTCTCAATAAACTGAGTAACACAATATGACAACTGTTGAAAGTAAGCCCCTAACGCTTTTGGCTTGTGCAGAGGAATCAAAGCCCTCCACAGAAAGATCTTGTGTTCCTCCTTCAAAGGTAAAGCAAACCCAGTTATCACACTGCCAAAAATCTCTAACAACTCAGCAATTCCATTGCACCGATCAGCTTCATTTACAAATCGATAGAAGATATTGCTTATGCTCTTTCGAATAAAAGGCCGATGCACCATAAACTTCCCATAAATCCTATGCATTATAGCTTTCAAACAATCTCTTTCCCGAGGATCATCAGAATCAAAGAGGTCAAGCAATCTCAAGATGAACGAGTGATTTATGTACTTTTTTGCCACCTTAGCTTCTACTGAAGAAGAAGTTACAAACTTGAGCAATATATCATACACAAGCTGTAAATGTGTCCAAGCAGGATCAAAAGTAGGTTCATCATCATCATTTTCACCATTATGTGAATTAGACCGATAATTTGGTGGAAAAACTCGAAACAAATTAACAGCACACATTTTGCACATTGCTACAATTGCGGGTTCAGTATATCGTGAAGGATTGGAAGCAACAAAATCAAGAAGCTCAATCAATGTAGCACGTTTAAGATCTTTCTCAGTTGTATTCTTACTTGGCTCATTGAAATCAAACACCACACAGCAGAGACTTAACTTACTGATAAAAAGATTCATTTTTTCTGAGCTTGGTACATCTTTGAATGGTAAAAGGGGCTCAATTCCGGTAGCCAAACCAGCCGGAAATACTGCAGATGAAGTCCGTTTAGCCGAGTTTAATCGGCCAGAAGCAGCATTCCCACCGCTTGGGCTAAATGGACCTGACCCACTTCTTGGAGAATCAAGGGATTCGGATTTCAATGATGACTTCCTAGGAAGTTTACTGAGAAGTTGCTTCCACATTTTGAACACACTCAAGCAATACAGCTATAAGCCCTCAAATCAAAATAACTACCATTGATTTTTATAGATGTAATAACTCAATCAAAACCCTTAAAGGGATAACCAAAACCCTAGATTATTGTCATGGGAGGTTAAACAACTCAAGATCTGGAAGAAAATGCCCCAGATCATACTGCAAATTACACCATGAGTTGAATAACATCAGATCTTACAAATGTAGGCCACGCCAATGATTGCAAACGAACAAATATTCAAATAATGTATCCCAATAAAAGATTAATACAAATGCACGAAACCCAAAATTCTAATCCATAGAAATCAATCATCAGCCATACCAAACAATAAATAGCATTAAATATCCCAGATTTTTTTACAAAGAGACTAAATTTTAGATCTTGACATCAGAATTGGAACCTAGGACACCTGAAGGAAAGATCTTTATCATGAGAGAGAAAGATGAAAATTGTAGAAAAGTATAAAGGCTAATGAAAATGTTGCAAATTTAGACTCATTCAAAGATACCCCAGAATCTAAAAAAGGATAAAGAGATAGTTTAATCATTCAAATAAAAATATATTATACAGAGAGAAAAGGGGACGAGGAGAAAAATTCAAATGATGATTACAAAGCTGAATTTTTTTAAATCATAGAGTGCAAAAAGGAAGATATATATTTATATATGTAGAGAAAAAGAGATGGGTACAGAGAAATTTGATGAAAATTTAAGAAGTGGGTTAGAAAATTTGTAGATTGAAGAACTCAGAAATTCATATTTCTAGCTTGAGAGAGAAAAATAATAATGGGGTTATCTTCTTTTTTCTTCTCCGTTGAAAGGAATGCAGAAAAAGAGTTTTGATTGATTGATTTCTCGATCGAAGAGATGGTTATGGCGTTTTCTCAGACAATGCAGGTGACTCTCTCAGGTGTCCAGAAGAAAGAAGTGAACAAAAATAAGATTGAAATTGCCCAAATACATTTCGTGAAAAAGCAAAAACAAAATTATTATTCCCTCCGTATCAGAATAAAAATTTTTATTATTATTTTAAATAATTATAAATTAAATATTTATTTATTTTAAATAATTTATTTTTTATAATAATTTATATATAATACTTTTATTATTAATTATTATATTTTTATTCTCTATACATATTAATATAGCATCATCACTAGTAATATACAAAAAATTATGTAATTAAATAAAAATTTAAAAATAAATAATTTTATCATTTTATCTTCTTTCTTAATATGAATAAAAAATCAACCAAAACTTTTAATATGAGATAGAGAGAATATTAAAGTTAAAATTTATTTTCAATATCTAACATTCCCTACTCCCAAAATTTGAGAAACGTATTATATATATATATATATATATATATATATATATATATATATATATATATATATATATATATATTATAGAATTATATAATTTTTTTATTAACACTAGCACCCAATGGATGTGTTTAAATTACATGGAGTAAAATAATTATTTTTAAAATTTGGATGGCTAAATAAAAAGATATAAAAAAAATAATTTTAAAAAGATAAAAATAGTAATATAGTTAAAATTGTAGGGTAAAAGAGAAAAATAACAAGTGGGACACATTCTCCAAAAAATCTATGCATATAGATAAATTATTATTTCATAACTGATAAATTGAATACTATTATACCATTATTATAATTTAACAATTATTAAAAAAATAATTTATACGTTGACTAATTTTTATGTTGAATGTGAGTTGAAATTAACATGAAAATGTAAAAAAATGGTACTCTGTCCGTCCTAAAAAAGGCGAGTTAAGAACATTTTTCACACAATTTAAGTAAAAAGCATGCGGAGGAAAGAGAAAAAAGAAAGTTTTAAATTTATTTTTAAATTAGTTCGCGTCAAATTAATCTAATATCTTTGTAACGTAATAGAGTCTTTCTACATTGCATGTTTATTGGATATGAATATTAGATATTTTCAATTTATTTTTTTTAATTGTGACTCGCAAAAAATGTATACTATTTATTTCAACTATAATTTTTACAAATTATAGTATTTTAGGTGTAATTTAGATACATATACAAAAATATGGTTATACAAACTATATAACCATGTTCTTATATATATATATATATATATATATATATATATATATATATATATATATATAAATTGCACCTAAAACACTATATTTTATAAAAATTTATGTTAGAATAAATACTATACATTTTTGAATAATACTAGAGACACAAACTATTCATAAATATTTTACAAATTGTTGATGTGACATACTCCATGTGACGCCCCCAAAATAGGTATACATCACCTATTATGAGTCGTCAAATACATGGTACAAAATACAAATAAAACTTAATTATACAATTATCGTGTAAAATACGACAAAACATAAGCTGTGAGTTTTAATACAAAATTTTTCTTCTAAACAGTATTCAAACTCAAAATAAGTACTCAATACATTTATTTTCATACTATTTCATATAATAGTAATGTCCCCCAAAATAGGTATACATCACCTATTCTGAGTCGTCAAATACATGGTACAGAATACAAATACAATCGTTAATATACGACAAGAGAGCTGTGAGTTTTAATACAAATATTATATTCTAGACAATATCCACTCTCAGAATAAGTCCTCGTTACATTTATTGTCACACTATTTAACAGAATAGTGAGGACTATTAATACTATCATCTGGTCCATCACTCCGTTCTCCGACTCGTCTCAGCTATATTCTCATTTCCTGAAGAGAACAATGAAAGAAAGGGTGATCTCAACTAGCCCAGTAAGAAATATTATAACTAAGATAATACAGAATAAATTATCATTAGCCTTAAACAGTGTTAAACTGATAAATATAACAAATATCAAGTTTAACTGCAGCGGAACAAGCAATCCATTAGAAGAGTCAAGTAGAGAATAAAATCTACTAACTTCTATGATTTAAAAAGTTTTTCATGACTTTTATCACTGAGACTCAGCTTAATAAATAATCCACATCATCCCTACACTACGGCCAATGATATTCATTAGTATCACAACCACAAATTATCCATGCATCACAGCTAAGGATATTCGTGTATTCATCAATGGTCATGATCATGCTAACAACTGTTCATCAATGCACTACGGGCCAATGAGGACTTTTACCACATCATTTATAACATTACGGTCATGATTATACCGAATAATCCCTGGTCATAATCATACCAAGTCCATCTATGCACTACAGGCCACAGATGACTTTCAACAAAATATAAACATGAGGATGATGACAATGATATAAGAATTCAATAAAACAAGTTCAAGAATTAATTTATCCAGGAACAAATAACGTCCAAATTGTCAACATGATACTGGATGAAGCGTAAATATCAAGGATATTCCACTAATTTCATGGAGTATAAAAGCCAAAACTTTAACCAACTGAGTACAATAAAGAATGGAATAACAAAAGAAATCACCAGGCATGCGATAGACCGCACAGACAGGTTATTCCAACAGAATAATAAATAACGGAACCAGGTCATGCGTAAACGCACCGACAGGATATTCCGACAGAATAATAGATAATGGAACCAGGTCCGGCGTAAACGCACAGACAGGATATTCTGCAGGATATTCCGACAGAATAATAGATAATAGAACCAGGTCTGGCGTAAACGCACAGGTAGGATATTCCGACAAAATAATTGATAATGGAACCAGGTCCGGCGTAAACGCACAGACAGGATATTCCGACAGAATAATAAATAATGGAACCAGGTCCGACATAAAACGCACAGACAGGATATTCCAACAGAATAATAAAGAATGGAATAACATAAGAATTTCACCAAGTACAGGGTAGCCCACGTATACAGGTTATTCTAACAGAATAATAAGTAATGGAATAACAGAAGTTCTCTTCATGAATACAAAAGAAATAATAACCCTTATGAGTACAACAAATAATATCCCTTACCTTGAAAGGAAGAGTGCTGGATATAAGAATAATGAAGTAGCAGAACACTTTTCTTCTCTCTCTATAATTTTCTCTCTCTAGAGTTTCAGTGAATTCGTAAGAAAATAATGAAGGAATGAGCTTCTATTTATAGAAAAATGGACTGCATAGTAACTAACTCATGAACGGTCTAGATTGATTTACTTTAATCTGACGGTCCATATTTAAAGCAAAATCTTTTAAATAAAATATAATATATTCTATTTATAATCTAATAAAACGAATAAATTTATAAAAGATTTTACTATGCAAACTGTAAGACCCCAGATTTTATGAATAAATATTTAATATTCTCGAAATATTTTTATTTATTTATTTATTTTTTTATATTATGGTATGGATTTGATATAATATTATAGTTGTGGGTAGTATTTATAAATTTTGTAAAGTATGCAAGTTGTTATATAATATTCGATTTGTCGGAGAATATCCGTACGACGGTATAATCATTGGTGGACCCCACAACAGAATTATTGTCGGATTGAGAAAATGATAAAAATATTTTATGAAAATAACGACGGAAGTTTTACCGTTAACTGTTGAAACACCCCGTGTTAAAAGTACAGTAATACGCGTGGTTGCATAGTAGCACACGGTATTGATTATTGATACTTATGTGAGAAGTCACTCAGTATTGTTCAATCGAGTATTCGAGACACTTTTTGTGTCGGAGTACTATTCACGAGTTACTATTCATAAGTTACTATTCACGGGTTACTATTTACCTAAATTACTATTCACCCGAATATTATTCACTCGGGTATTTGGGGTACTTTTTGTGTCGGAGTACTATTCACGAGTTACTATTCACGAGTTACTATTCACGAGTTACTATTCATCTAAATTACTATTCACTCTAGTATTGTTCACTCGGGTATTTGGGACATTTTTCGTGTCGGAGTACTATTCACGAGGTACTATTCATGAGTTCTAATATTAATGATGAATGTTGTTCGGAGTTGAATTTGGAGACGCAGATGTGATATTTGATTCCGGAACGTCGAAATTAATAAAAATAGTCTATAAACACAAAATTTTTCGAAATTCACTATCTGGTCAAAAAGTCAACAGTTGACTTTTTCAAAAAAAGTCAAACTTCAAAATTTCAAAATTTATATTTTTGATAAAAATTGTTTCATTATGTTGGAATTGTTTGTGTTAGTGAAAATCGACATTTATTTCGATAATAATTGATATCTGGAGGTTATATTGACCAATCAGGTATTTAACCGGATAAATGAGCAATTGATTGCTATTATTTCACATGATTATAACTACTTGTTCACATGTTATACTATTGACTCACATTCTTGTTACTATTAGGGGAGTTGGTGCAAGATTGATAATACTTGCATGATTAAGTTAAAACTAGAGGTATAAAGGGAGGTACTATATTGTAATTAATTTTTCACATGTTTAGAACTATTGAGTCACATGATTTTACTATTGATTCACATGAATTACTATTAGGGGAGTTGGTGCAAGTTTGATAATACTTGGATGATTGAATTAAAAATGAAAGAAAAGTTAGAGGTATTGTACTATAATATTTCGAGCCCCAAAACGTGCAATTATCGAAACTATGTTTTCCTATAAATAGAAGCTCATTCTTCCTTCATTTTTCACCAATTCACTAAAGCTTTAGAGCCATTATTATAGAGAGAAATTATAGAGAGAAGCTATAGAGAGAAAATCTATAGAAGAAGAGAAGTCTACTCCCTCACTACTCCTATATCCAGTTTCTTTCAAAGGTAGAGAATATTATTTCTTTCTTTCATCTTCATGAAGAGAACTTCTGTTGTTCCATTCTTTGTTATTATGTTGGAATAACCTGTTTATGCGAAGTACCGCATACTTGGTGAAATTCTTCTATTATTCCATTCCTTATTATTTTGCTAGAACATCATGTCTGTGCGTTCTACGCCGGACCTGGTTCCATTATTTATTATTCTGTTGAAACATCATGTCTGTGCGTTCTACGCCGGACCTGGTTCCGTCTTTTCTATTATGTTGAAATATCCTGTCTGTGCGTTCTGCGCCGGACCTGATTCCGTCTTTACTATTTTGTTGGAATATCCTGTCTGTGCGGTTTACGCCGGACCTGATTCCGTTAGTTATTATTCTGTTGGAATAACCTGCCTATACGGTCTATCGCATGCCTGGTGATTTCTTTTGTTATTCCATTCCTTATTATACTCAGTTGGTTAAAGTTTTAACTTCTATACTCCATGAAATTAGTGGAATATCATTTATATTTGCGCTTCATCCAGTATCTTTTCATGGAAATATTCTTCTGAGCATTCTTGAATTTTACTCCACAAAGCAGTATCATATTGACAATTTGAACGTTATCAGTTCCTGGATAAATTAATTCTTGAACTTGTTTTATTGAATTCGTATATCATTGTCATTATCCTCATGATTATATTTTGTTGAAAGTCATCTGTGGCCTGTAGTGCATAGATGGACTTGGTATGATTATGACCAGGGATTATTCGGTGTAATCATGACCGTAATGTTACAAATGATGTGGTAAAAATCCTCATTTGTCGTAGTGCATTGATGGACAGTTTTTGGTATGATTATGGCTATGGATTCTCTTTGGCCGTAGTGCAAAGATGAATTGTTTTATGACATGATCAGGACCGTTGATGAAAACATGATTATCTTTAGCCGTAGTGCATGGATAATTCGTGGTCGTGATACTAAAGAATATCCTTGGCCGTAGTGCAGGGGTGATTCGATGATGTGGATTATTTATTAAGCTGAGTCCCAGCGATAAAAGTCATGAAAAACTTTTTAAATCATAAAAGATAGTAGATTTTATTTTCTACTTGACTCTTTTAATGGATTGTTGGTTCCGCTACAGTTAAACTTGATGTCTATTGTATTTTATCAGTTTAACATTGTTGGAGACTAATGATAATTTATTCTGCATTATCTTAGTCATAATATTTCTTACTGGGCTAGTTGAGCTCACCCTTTTGCTTTCATTGTTCTCTTCAGGAAATGAGAATATAGCTGGGACGAGTCGGGGAACGGAGTGATGGTCCAGAGAATAGCATTAGTAGTCATCACTATTCTGTAAAATAGTGTGATAATAATTGTAATGAGGACTCCTTTTGAGTTTGTATAATCTCTAGTAGACAATATTTGTATTCAAACTTATAGTTTATGTTTTGTCGTGTTGTACACGACAGTTGTATTAGGAAGATGTATTTGAATTCTGTACCATGTATTTGGCGACCTAAGATGGGTGATGTATACCTAATTTTGGGGGTGTCACACAAACACTATGCAGGCACTATACAAACACTATGCATAATAAAATATAATATATTCTAATTATTGTCTAATAAAACAGATAACTTTATAAAAGTATTCTGTTTTATATAAAAAGATTTTACTATTAACCTAATAAAACGAATAACTTTATAAAAGTATTCTGTTTTATATAAAAAGCTTTTCTGTTTTATTACATTAATAATTCCAATAAAATAAAACTGAGTGACTTATCACGTAAGCTTCAATAATCAATACCGTGTGTTACTATGTAACCACGCGTATTACTGTACTTTTACTACCAAGTAGTTCAACAGTATTAATAGTAAAACTTCTGCCGTTATTTTCAATAAAATATTTTGTCATTTTCTCAATCCGATAATAATTCCGTTGTGGGGTCCACCAATGATTGTGTCGTCGTACGAATATTTCTTGTTAAAACGAATATTCCCCGACCAATCGAATATTATATAACAACTTGCGTAGTTTGCAAAATTTATAAATATTACCCACAACTATAACATTATATCAATTTCACTCCATAATATTAAAAATAATATTTATAAAAAATTCATCTTTATTCAAAAAGTTGGGGTCTTACAAGTAAGGACTACTAATGCTATCATCTGAACCGCCATTCTGTTCCCCGACTAATCCCCGCTACGTTCTCATTTCCTGAAGAGAACAATGAAAGCAAAAGGGTGAGCTCAACTAGCCCAATAAGAAATATTATGACTAAGATAATGCAGAATGAATTATCGTTAGCCTTCAACAGTGTTAAATTGATAAAATATAACAAACATCAAGTTTAACTGCAGCGGAATAAGCTATCCATTAAAAGAGTCAAGTAGAGAATATCATCTACTATCTTTTATAATTTAAAAAGGTTTTCATCACTTTTATCGCTGAGACTCAGCTTAATAAATAATCCACATCATCCCTGCACTACGGCCAAGGATATTCATTAGTATCACGATCACAAATTATCCATGCACTACGGGCCAAAAATATTGGTGTATTCATCAATGATCATGATTATGTCAACAACTGTCCATCAATGTACTATGGGCCAATGAGGATCTTTACCACATCAGTTGTAATATTACGGTCATGATTACACCGAATAATCCTTGGTCATAATCATACCAAGTCCATCTATGCACTACAGGCCACAGATGACTTTCAACCAAAAATAAACATGAGGATGATGACAATGATATAAGAATTCAATAAAACAAGTTTAAGAATTAATTTATCCAGGAACCAATAACGTCTAAATTGTCAACATGATACTTCTTTGTAGAGTAAAATTCAAGAATGCTCAGAAGAATATTTCCATGAAAAGATACTAGATGAAGCGCAAATATCAAGGATATTCTACTAATTTCATGAAGTATAGAAGCCAAAACTTTAACCAACTGAGTATAATAAAAAATGGAATAACAAAAGAAATCACCAGGCATGCGATAGACCGCACAGACAGGTTATTCCACATAATAATAAATAACGGAACCAGGTCATGCGTAAACGCACTGGCAGGATATTTCGACAGATTAATAAATAATGGAATTAGGTCCGGCGTAAACGCACAGACAGGATATTCCGACAGAATAATAAATAATGGAACCAGGTCCGGCGTAAATGCACAGACAGGATATTCCGACAGAATAATAAATAATGGAACCAGGTCCGGCGTAAACGCACAGACAGGATATTCCGACAGAATAATAAATAATGGAACCAAGTCCGGCGTAAATGCACAGACAGGATATTTCGACAGAATAATAAATAATGGAACCAGGTCCGGCGTAAACGCACAGACAGGATATTCCGACAGAATAATAAATAATGGAACTAGGTCCGGCGTAAATGCACAGATATGATATTCCAACAGAATAATAAAGAAAAGAATAACAGAAGAATTTCACCAAGTATAGGGTAGCCCGCGTATACAGGTTATTCCAACAGAATAATAAAGAATGGAATAACAGAAGTTCTCTTCATGAATAAGAAAGAAAGAATACCCTTTACGAGTACAACAAATAATATCCCTTACCGTAAAAGAAACTTGATATCGGAGTAGTGAAGTAGCAGAATACTTTTCTTTTTTCTCTCTATAGTTTCTCTCTCTAGAGTTTCAGTGAATTCGTAAGAAAATAATGAAAGAATGAGCTTCTATTTATAGAAAAATAGACTGCATAGTAACTAACTCATGAACGGTCTAGATTGATTTACTTTAATCTGACAGACCATATTTAAAGTAAAATCTTTTAAATAAAATATAATATATTCTATTTATAATCTAATAAAACGAATAACTTTATAAAAGATTTTACTATTCAAATACTATGCAGGTACTATGCATAATAAAATATAATATATTCTAATTATTGTCTAATAAAACAGATAACTTTATAAAAGTATTCTGTTTTATATAAAAAGATTTTACTATTAGCCTAATAAAACGAATAACTTTATAAAAGTATTCTGTTTTATATAAAAATTATTACATTAATAATACCAATAAAACAAAACTGAGTGACTTATCACGTAAGCATCAATAATCAATACCGTGTGCTACTATGCAACCATGCGTATTACTGTACTTTTATTACCGAGTAGTTCAACAGTATTAATGGTAAAACTTCCGCCGTTATTTTCATAAAGTATTTTTGTCGTTTTCTCAATTCGACAATAATTCCGTTGTGGGGTCCACCAATGATTGTGTCGTCGTACGAATATTCCCTGTTAAAGCGAATATTCCCCGACCAAGCGAATATTATATAGAAATTTGCGTATTTTATAAAATTTATAAATATTACCCACAACAATAATATTATATCAATTTTACTCCGTAATATTCAAAAATGATATTTATAAAAAATTCATCTTTATTTATAAAAGTTGGGGTCTTACAATAATGTAAATAATAATATGAATAATTTTATCGTCTTCATTATTGATTTAATAATATAAAATATTGTGCAAATGATACTGTGACAATAATTGAATCAATAATATGAGATACTATGCATCAACTACTGTTGTAATAATTGAATAAACTGAGTGACTTCTCACGTAAGCATCAATAATTAGAGATATTGTATAATACCGTGTGCTACTGTGCAACCACGCATATTACTGTACTTTTATCACTTGATATTTTAACAGTTAACGGTAAAAGTCTTATCATTATTTTTATAAAAATGTTATTTCTGTCGCTTTCAAAATCTGACAGTAATTCCGTTGTGGGGTCCACCAATGATTGTGGCGTCGTACGAATATTCTCCGACCAAACGAATATTTTATGACAACTTGCTTACTTTGTAAAATTTCTAAATATTACCCACAATTATAACATTATATCAAATCCACACCTTATTATTCAAAATAATATTTAGAGAAAATTAGATCTTTATTCATAAAAATTGGGGTCTTATATTATTTATATCACTTGTACGTACTAGCGACGTGAAAAATTTATTTTAAGAAAAATAAATGATAAACTTTTTAATAGTAAATGTAAATGTATTTTCAAAATAAATTTTTATTCTCATAAAAAAATAATTACAACTACGAAAATGTTGAAGTGTATGAATACATTGATTACTACATTTATTAATTTGATGTTTTAATCAATGTATTACTTTTTATTACATTATTTTTTATTATGTTCATCACAGGAAAATAATATTATCTATATTTTAAAATAAAAGATATAATTTGACTTTTAAAATCAAACGCATAAAAATTTAGAATAATATATATAAATTTTTAATAGACATACACGCTATTAAAAAAAATTGATGTGCTTGGATAAAGTGATGGGAGAAGGAGAGAAAGCTGATACACGCTATTAAAAATTTCATAACATACACGCTATTAAAAAAAATTGTCCAAGATTATTGTTAATTTCTATTTATTAATACACCGCTAGTCATATTAAAAGAAATAAAGGTTAGTTTTGTCCATAAATTTTTAATCCCGCATGATGAGATTATAATATCTAGCTAGACATGATATTAAATAGTCCACCATCTTAAGTCATTTTATAATCCTTGGACTAATAGTCCCAAGTTCAAATTTAAAAATAAACAAGACAATTGAGATTAATAGTCCTATTATATTTCAAGTATAATACTTGCAAACAAACATAACCTAAAAGAAAAATTGCATAACAATTTTCGACTAATAAATAAATAAATAATACTTTTGGCTCAAATTCTCACACTGTCACAAGTTGATGAGCTCCCTTGAACCCTATAAATAATTCTCATTTTTTCTTAAATTTTTTATTAATAATAAGAATCATAATAAATATTGCGAATGCTTATGTCGTTTTTTTATTGCCAGTTAAGTGGATAAATATTAGTGATATTTTTTTTAGATAAATGTGTAGTAATTTGGACTCTTCTATAAATCCTACCTATCCCATGTATTGACAAGTTTAATTGTATTTTGATATAAATTTATAGCAATACATAACAGAACTCTAATAATAATTTGAAATGAATAATAAATGAGTATTACAAAAGGTGAGGACGAATCCAAAGCACTCTCTCCTAAATAGCACTTTTTTATTAAAATTACGTCGTTTTGGAGATTTTTTTTAAAAAAAACAAGCGGGGACGCATGTGACATTTTTTTAAATAAAAGTAAAGCAAGTGAGACCGCTCTATTTTAATTTTATTTTGTACTATTTTAAAAGAATCTCCAAAACAACGTAATTTTAATAAATGAGTGTTATTTAAGAGAGAGTGTTATTTAAGAGGAGTGCTTTAGATTCGTTCTTTACAAAAGGTAGTGTTTTAGGTGTGTAAGACGTTTTATTTTTGCTTTTAGATTATACTTGCAATGGGATGGGAGGGCTGAGCAAGTAACTAAATTGGAACCGAAACCACACCAAAAATCGCACAAACCGCAGCAATTAAAACTGCACCAACGGTTCTGGCGTATATGACAGTTTTAGGTGAGTTGAAAACAATAATTCTACAGCGACATTGGTTTGGGGATAGGGTTTGCGACCGGCTGATGTGGCTGTGCCACATGGAAGAGAAAAAAAATTAGAAGCTTACTCATCACCCAGAACAAACCTTCTCTCTCTAATAAACACTAAATAAACACTCTCCAATAAATACTCTCTCACACACCAGAACAAACATTCTCTATCTCTCTCTCGTAATTCCCTGCTTCGCAGCCGCTGGAGTAAGCTTCCTCCTGGAACAAGTGAGATCCAAAATCACAAGCTTTCAAGGTATCATTTTTCTATTTCGTATCCTTCTCCTCCTGCCATTATTCTCTCGTACGCCTAAATTCCCAAAACCCTAAAATTTGTGCAAACTCTTGTTTTGGTTAAAATTCTTGTTTTGGGTGAACAATCTATGACTAAATCAAGGATTCTGTAATGACTAGTGACTAGTTGTGCAAATAATTTGTGTCCAGACTTTATTGGTAAAGAAAGCCCTAAATTACTCTGTCACAAAAACTCTATACCTGAGCAGTAAAATGGAATTTGTACATTTAGTGCCTTTTATGAGTAAAGAATATTGATGAGTTCTTCTCTCACTAATATTGATTACTGTATTTTGTAGACCAAAATGCCTTCAGTGGGTACAAATTGGTCTTTCAAAATTTTATTTTGATTCATTTACCACCTCTTGATGTTCATTTTTACCAGGCATTTCAAGAGATCATTTTTACATGCTTTTCATATACACAAAAGGCTCCATTTCATATATAGACCTTGTTATATTCTATGAGTTGAATACACTGATCCCATAGTCTCAAAAGGATGTTTGGGATGTTCCAAAATGTTTCTCATTATTAGAATCCAATACACTTACAATTTAATTTGTTAACATTCTATGGCATGTAATTAATATATTTTTATAAATTTGCAGAAATGACATGTAGTGATGAGTTTAATTCAAGTATGAGAATGAATGATATTGAGGAATGTGTTATGGCAGAGGATTTAGTAGAAAGTGAAGAAGTTAATGAAGTTAATTATTAGAGATTCGGAAGTAGGAATGAAGTTTGATTCCGTTGATTTATACATGGAATATTACACTAATTATGGTAACCAAAATAGATTTCCGTTGAAAATAAGATCAATGGAAAAAGGAGAAAATGGAGAGACTAAATTTGTGGTTATTGCATGTGCTCGGTCAGGATGTTCAATAAGCAAGTCAAAGAATGCCTTTAACTTACGCCCTGTTAGCAAAACTGGTTACAATGCTAAGATTAGGGTTGCAGTAGTCGAAGACAGAAAAGTGCGAGTAAAGACTCTAACACTTGATCATAATCATCAGTTGAGCTCGGGAAAATCTATATTTTATAAGAAAAATCGGATTATGAGCAAGTATGTGAAAATAAGATTTGAACTTAACGATAGAGCTGGTATTAGACCAAATAAAAATTTTAGTTCTTTCTTGGTTGAAGCTGGTGGGCATGAGAATGTGTCCTTTTCACAGAAAGATTGTTACAATTATCTTGACAAAGTTAGGCGGTTAAGACTTGGTGATGGGGATGCTATGACACTTCAAAACTACTTCCAAAAAATGCAAGCTAATAATACAAATTTTTATTATTTTATGAATTTGGATGATGATGGGAGACTACGAAAAGTCTTTTGGGCAGATGCAAGGAGTAGGGCAGCTTGTGAGGTGTTCGAGGATGCCATTACCTTTGACACAACATACTTAACTAATAAGTATGACATGCCATTTGCCCCATTTGTTGGAGTTAATCATCACGGTCGGTCAATACTTTTAGGTTGTGGATTAATATCTCATGAGGATATTAAGTCATTTAGTTGGCTTTTTAAAACTTGGCTTGCATGTATGAATGGTCGTGCTCCTTCCGTAATAATGACTGACCAAGATAAAGCAATGAAGAAGGCTATTAAAATTGTGTTCCCAAATGCGCGGCATAGGTGGTGCCTGTGGCATATTATGAAGAAGTTACCCGAGAAATTAAGCGGTTGCAATCAATATTAATCTATCAAATATTCAATGCAAAAGGCAGTTTATGACTCATTAACTTGTAAAGAATTTGAAGAGCGATGGGTTAGTGTCATTGAGAATTTTAACTTGAAAGAGAATGCATGGTTGACTAGGCTATACGACGAAAGAAGTCGTTGGGCACCGACATTTTTAAAGAATACTTGTTGGGCTGGAATATCCTCAACTCAAAGAAGTGAAAGTATGAATGCTTTTTTTGATGGTTATGTGAATTCAAGGACAACCTTGAAACAATTTGTTGAGCAATATGAGAATGCATTAAGAAGTAAGGTGCAAAAAGAGAATGAGGCAAATTTCAATTCCTTCGACCATTAGATTCCATGTATTACTGATTATCCATTTGAGAAACAATTTCAAGATGCTTATACCATAACAAAATTCAAGGAATTATAAGAAGAGGTAAAAGGAAAGCTTTATTGTGCCATTGATTCAGTTAAAGTAGAATGTGATTTTGAGGTATACGATGTTACACAAGATATGTTTGTAGGGACTCGAGAAGTCACTTTTAAAGTTTATTTTAAAGAAGATGAATGTACCATTAAGTGCAATTGTCAATTTTTTGAGTTAAGGGGAATATTATGTAGACATGCCCTTACGGTGTTGCTGAAAAATCGAGTTCGAACCTTACCGAATAAATTCATTCTTCGAAGGTGGAGGAAAGACGTGAAGAGGTGTCATAAGAAAGTTAAGATAATATATTCCGACTGGACGTTGTATCCGAAAAATGAACGTTTTGATAGGATGTGCAACTCTTTTTATGAAGCGGTAGACTTGGCGACAGATAATGAAGATAAGACAAAAGTTTTTATGCATTGGATTAAAAAACTTGTTAATGTACTATCAAAAGATGATGGAACATGTGGAACTAATCAGTCGACTCCTTCCAGACAAGGCACTATGTGGGTAGTGGTTGTAAAGAAAGCAACACTATTCGTAGTCCTTTGTTGGTTCATCGTAAAGGTCGACCTCGTTTTAAAAGGCTTCAATCTAAGATTGAGAAGGTTGTTAGAAGCAAAAGAGTGAGGAAAGGGAAAAAGAATGAGAGAGAGAGAGAGAGAGAGAGAAAGGAAAAGACAAGGCCATTGAACATAACATGAATTTCACTAATTTGGTAAACCTTTTTCTTTAATTTTTTCAAATGTAAAAACTTATTTATTTAGATTAAAAGTATGTCTTATTTTACTGCTTTTTTTGTGTAGAGTTTTCAAGATGACTATTTTGTAAGCGTACTCAATAACCCATATCAAGTCGAACATCAAGTTGAACATGGTCCAGAAGACTACATGAGACATGGTGCAATAGATCTTAATTTAAAGGTTTGTCACTAATTTATATGAATAAATCATATTCTTAAAGGTTTTAATTTATATGAATGATCATTATTTTATACATTTCAGGCTGGAGACTTCTCCACCAATGCAAATCTGCAATCATCACATGTTAATGACTTTCCATTTGCCACAAATCATGATGTCTATTATGGAGGGGGTTTCCCCATTCATTTTCAGGTATAATGTCTTATTTTATTAATTTCTCTTTCATTTTGTGGTGTCTTATTGGATGTTATTTGTTACTAAAAACCACCATTTTATTTTTCTTGTTGTAGGATTACTATAATCCATATTGTAGGAGTGGTGAAGGATGTGATCCGAACAATAGGAGCAATTAGCATGATTCAAAATGATTTTAGAGTGTCCGCTGTGGTGATGAGATATGCCAGTTAAGTGAGGAAATATATTATATTGGCCATATAATGCAGTCTTTTATATAACAATATATTATAGTGTTATTTCCCAGTAGACACACAATAGATCTAGAAGGGGGTTGAATAGATCATTTTTAATTTTAAATATTTTTCTCGTTTATTTGTATTGCTAATGACTTAGCATATGACAAACATAAGAATCTTTTCAAGCACAACGAAATAAGTAAAAGATCTCCTTCATTGATATAATCATGATCATACATACATTGTTCGTAGAGTTAGTTCAGTTGTAAGCAGTTAATACATACATAACATTTATAGCAGTTAGGTACATAATGTAAATGACAGTAAGTAAATGACTGAATGTAAAAGACACAAGGGATTTTAAGTGGTTCAGAGATGCAAGCTCCTAATCTACTCTTCTGCTTTTAACTAGCAGGATTTCCACTAAGGAAGGGCAGCACCCTGAATCACTAAGATTCCTTCAAGGCCAGCAGCCTTGGAACTTCAGTTCACTAAGAACTCTTCAAGCCCAGCAGGCTTGGAACTCCTCTAGTTCCCTAGGAACTCCTCTAGTTCCCTAGGAACTCTTCAAGCCCAGCAGGCTTGGAACTTCATTTAGTTTCTCCGGACAAGGACCCCTCAGGCCCTGGCTACTTGTTGTTGTTGCTGTTGTTATTGTTGGTGCCTTGCTGCTAAGATGTCTTTAAGCTTGAACATCTTCTGTACTTAGCAGCTTGGCGTGGTCCTCTTTGTATTCTGTATAGAGTCTGGACCACATCTTCTCTGGTGCAGCTAATCTTCATTCTGTTCAGCTCATCTCATCCGATGTCAGCTGTGCACCATCACCATTTGGGTTTACAAAGTGTTTGAGCTTTTGGTAGACTTCGTCTGGCACTTAGAATTCCCTGAACCCTTCTCGAATGGTTTGCAGACATGGTTCTACATCTGTTCTGTTTCAGCTTTTGGTTCATGGTGATTCGTAGAGTGGCTCTCTGGATTTTCTTTGTGCTATGCCACTCTTCTGAATGCTATTTTCTTGGCCTTCTCGGCTCTCAGCTTAGTTGCCATCTTCAGTGGCATTCTCATTCTTGTTGAGTGAAGCTTTAGTCTGTTTAAGTTTTTCTTCAAATCTGCTTCACTTCCACCTTCGTAGTCTCACTGTCACTGAGACTTGTTCTGTTCAGCTCTGGTGGGACTTGTAGAGTCAATAATATAGCATTTCAATAACTCAATGATTCTGCAACTTCAGCAATATCGGTAACTCTTGATCTTTGAATCTCTAGCTGATATATACTCCTTCCCAATCTTCTTGTTGGGATATAGCCGTTGAAAGCTATTTGAATTACTTTGCAAATCTCGAGTTATTTGGTGTAGACTGTAGATGTGACATGAAATCCCCTTTTTCATCTTTCTGACACTGCAGTCTACTGTTTTACCTACCCCATCAGAGATGTCACTTTGATGTCTTGGGAAGGTAGTCAACTTTATTTCTCCTTTCTGATTTCTCGATTAGAGCATCAGAAGTTGTCCTTTTGTATCGATGCTCTCAACTAATAATGTTCGAATTTTCAGTCTTCAGATTGAACCGTTGCCAATGCTTTAATCTTTAGATGACCGAACTCTACGATTCTGATGTAGATGTTCTTGGACCTGATCGTAGTGTGTCTTGTTGAATGTTGCTCATTGACGAGTTAAGACAACACTACGATCCTGAAGAGTGTTCATTGGATCTTCAATGTAGAACATCTCTTCCTTCTTTTATGCAGTGCTTCAACACTTCTATTTTCTTCGACTGATCTCAGGAACTGATAGCTTGACTCCTTATTCTGGCCTCTTCTAAATAGCAAGACACTTTAGATTTGTGGCATGCCCAGCTCCCTGTTTCCTTGTGATCTCCCGTTTACTTATCATCAATGGACTGACCCAATGCTTAATCACTTTAGCCTTGTTCTTCATCAGCTGACCAGTATCTATGTGTACACTTCATCAGTTCTTGCTTTGTTTGGCAAACACTACGATCCTGGTTACTCCCAAGATTGCTATCTTTCGTTCTCTTGACAGCTACTGCACTTGCTGACTTTCCTTAGTCAGTTACTTTTACTGAAGTCTTCTTCTGATTAACTTGTGGAAGACTTCATCTTAAATGGCTTCACAACTCAATCTAGATGTTGATTGGATTGGTGCTTAGATCTTCTGTTAGCTTGCAAGCCATTCGTTGAGTGCTCTCTGGTTTCCTTCAGGTGGAATGTACCTTTACAGCTCAGACCAAAGGCTTCGTACTTTGGATATTTTGGGAGTGCTCATTTTTTGAGAATCGTGTTTGCTCTACGATTCTGCCTTGGCATTGTGAGCACCTTTATTGAAGCCTTAGTTCTGCACTCTACGATTCAACTTTGGTTTTGTAGACACTACGACTCCGAGATCAGATCTTGACACTCTACAATTTTTGTCCTTAAGCTTGTTGTCTTCATCTGATCTGGATCGACTACGATCTCAGCGTCTGATGTGATAAGTAGACTCTATGAATCAGAGTATGGTCTACGATTCCTAACTTGGCTTCGGCAGATGCTCGGTAGGCTCGTAGACAGGCTGTCTCTATGATTCTGAACATGACTTCCTCAGCAGACTATGGCTCCGAGGAAGTTCATCTTGACACACTACGATCCTTCCTCGTCTCTCCTGGTAGTCTACGAACTCCGAGATCTACTATCTTACAGACTACGATTCTTCCTTGATAGTTCTCGAGTTTTCCTTGACTTTCCTGGTAGACTATGATTTCTAGTGCAGTGCTCGACGATCAGACAAGCCTATCTATTACATTATAAGATCAACCTAACAAGCTTGATCTTTCTATATTTATAGTCCTTGTACATCATTTCTTTTTAAGGACTTTACAAAGTTGTTTTGCTTATTTAGGATCAACCTAACATATTTGATCAATTCATTCTAAGTCCTTGTACATATGTTCTTATTATCTATCAAAGGACTTTACAGCCTTTCTTAATGCAAGCATTCTTTTATATTCATTCATTTATATCATAATCAAATCATACATAAATAGGAATATCATTCACATGCTTATTCCTAACAATCTCCCCCTATTTGATTTTGTCAAAAACAATTAGTGCATATTCATGATATGAATGAATCTTATATACAGTGAGCAGCTGTATTTCTAAAATAGATAATTATGAATGTTATTGATAATAATATGGAATTACATAAACTATGACACTTTACATCCTGGATCCAGAACATACCTAACTGGTTAGAGATTTACCTTTTTGGCCTCATGTGTGTCTCCAGAATGTCTGTTGATCAGCTACTTATCTGCTTGTCTTTTTGCTCCTGCTCCCCCTCGGATGGTGACTTCATTTTTTTTCTTTGCTCCCCCTCAGATTCTGACTCTGCTTTTGCTGTTGTTGTCTTCTTCTTCTCCTTCTTTTCTTCCTTCATTCTTTTCGCCTTACTCCTCCTTGAGTGCCTCTTCCTATGCCTCTTTTTCTCCCCCTTTTTGTCATTAATCACTTGGTAAAGCTGTCCCATGTTTGACATAAGTTGCTCCATGAGATAAGATCAGTTCCCAACCTCAATCTTGAGTTCTTGTTGGCTCAACTCAAGTTGTAGAGAGAAAGACTGATTCAGATTGTCAATCTTGTTATAGAGGACTTGGATTTGCTCTTCATTAGCCTTTTGTGCTCGTAGAGCTTCTGCCATCTGTTCATTTATAGCCTTCTGATAGATTTGATCTCTTTCTTCGATCTTGAGAGATATATCAGACATAGAGGCTTGGAGTCTATTTTGAAACACTTTTTCTCCTTTTTCTGACAACGTCTTTGCCTCTTCAGTGATGATAGATATCTTCTCAACCAACTCATCAGAGTTCTTCAATAACCCCTGCTCCGTAGAAGTTTGGTCATGTGATTGGGCAGGCTCTTGTTGAACACCAGATTGGACTCCACGATTTTCATTCTTGGACAATTTTTCGAAAGCAGTGAGAATCTGATAAATTGTTGAGTACCAATCACTGTTGGAGGATGAAGGAATATCAGATAATTGAGCTTGGATAGAAGGAAGCTTCACATTCTGAACTTGATCATCTTTAGTAGTAGAGTGAAGGAACTCTACGATCATCCACTTGGGCATAATCCTTCTGCCATCAGAACCCACTCTACAATCGTAGGGAATATAGTGGTTACCAGCATGTCGGTAGACTTTGAAGTGAGACTGGTCTTTGATCATCTTGGTTGCAAACTTTTTTACCCTTGGAAAATTTTGTGACACCAGCTCCAGGTTAGGAAACTGTGAGTAACACCAACTGAAGTAACTCCTATCTTTTTCAGTATATGCCTTTAACCAGGGTATCCATGGGTGGAACCATCTCATCAGAAGATCATCAGGATTGTACATTATTATTGTGTAGTCTAACTCTATGTTGTTCTAGTTGTTGAACACCTCATTTGTAGTCATCTTTACAACTTTGAGTTGTTCATTTCCATAGCTTATCCAACTTTCTGGTGGTGTATCTTGTGGTTTATCAAGGACTTCCACCACTATTCTATTGCGAACTCTCGCTGGAGAGAGAACAAGATAGTCTGCTGATTCCTCTGCTTCTTGATTTGTAGAACTAGAATCTTTTTCCATCTCTTCACCTTCTGAGCTTAATTCATGCTGACTTCTTTTATCTGATTCATTAGTGAATCCTTCATGCTGATTCTCATCACTAGTACCTTCTTCAGCATCTTCTCCCTTGGATTCAGACTTATCACCACTCAATTTGATGATTGTAGTAGAAGAGTCTCCTTTCTTCTTTAGAAGAATTTTGACAAGCAGTCAGTTACTTTTTCTTCTCCTTGGAGGTTCAGCAATAGGAGTTTCAGACTTTTCTTCTTCTTCAGAATCTGAAGCCTCTGTATCAACAGATAAGCTTGCTTGTTGTTTAGCAACAATAGGGACATGTCCTTCTTTTTTGGACTCAACATCTTTTGATTCATCATCTGAATTTGTTGGAGTTTTAGCAGTAGGAGTTGTAGTTGTTTCAGCTCTCAAACTTTCTTTAGCAACACAGTTGCTGCTGTGAGTGTTAGCCATAGGACTTGCACATTTTTCTTCACCACCAGATTTAGCTATTTCTTTCATAGATTCAGCTTCTTCTTCACTGCTGGACTTGCTCTTTGAGGGTTTATCTTTGAAGCTTTCAGATCCCTTCTCAAATTTTGACTCTACATTTTCTCTTTCTTCTTGAGTAGATAGGCTTCTTTGGGGAACTGGGGCTGATTTCTTCATCACCTTTTCTTTATCTTTGGATGGCCCTTGGAGTAATCTGTTACTCCTTCTCTTTGGGGTTTTTGCAGTTGATGATTCTTCTATTTCTACTCCATATCTCTTTTTGTCAGTGGAGAGACTGATTGGTATAGCCTCTGCATTCTTCACACTCTTAGACTTCTTCTTTGTTGGTGTGGCTGCTGCAGATACAGAGTCATCAGAATGAGATGGCTTGCTTTCTACCTCTTGTTCCTTTCTTTTCTTCACCGAGACCTTGCTGCTGTTGCTAGAAGTTATTAGCCTCTTATTTTCCTTAGGATTTTTCTTCTAGTTTTCAAACAGTTGTGGGGACATCACTTTGTGGACATTCAGTGATTCTCCCTCATCATCCCTTATCTTGTTTTTCAACTTCTTCTTTAGTACAATGCTCAAGAGTCTTCCATAAAAAACCTTTGTGAGTGGTTTATCTATAGACTTCTTCATCTCAGCCTTTTCCAACCATTTGGTCCACCAATCAATTAGAAAGGCTCCAAAGTTCATCTGCTACTTCATGACGATTGCAGTCATAATTCTCAATTGCAGATCACTGACAGTATCATGTGTAGTGTCCTTGCACATGATGTATTTTCCTGTAATCTCAGCCAGAAATTCAAACTCTTCAGGAAACTCCTTCTTCTTTATATCCTTCAGATTTACGTTCCTCTTGTAATGCATTAACCTCTTTCCTTCTTCAATGTCAATTTCCTCGAGGTTAATCAGACCTTGGTCGGGAAACCCTAGACATTGGTTGATGTTTGATGCCCTTATCTTCAGGCTTGCTCCTTTGATCTTTGTGGACTGAAGCCTAGAATCTATCGATGTATTGGAGTAGAATTACTTCACCAGCTCCGTATAGACTAAAGTGTTGGTTTCCAAGCATTCAAAGAATCCATCATCCTTTACAATCTCAAGTATATCCTTGAACTTCTTTTCTAATCTCTCAACTTCTTGAAGCCGAGTTGGATTCTGATTATAACGCGTCATTCTTCCATTTTGAGGGTTCAAAACAAATGGGTATTTAGTTTCAGACTTCCTATGAGAGATAGTTAAATGCGATTTGGGCGAATCTAGAGGTTTAATGGATTCAAGCTGTGAAGAGGATTTTAGGGTTTGAAAAAGAGAGGGAGAGAGGTTTGATAGCTTCTCATAACTATTTAGATATTTTGAATTTATCTTTTTGATAGTTCCTTCTGAATCTGCATAAGTTATGATGTGTCAACCAGTCATTGGTTGCACGATGCCCTGTAAGAAACTGTAACTCCTCATAAACTTTTCATTTTGATGTTCCTTTTAAGAAAATAAGCATTACTAACGTGGATTGACCGTTGACCTTTTCAGTACGTAGAGTAGCTTGGTGAGGTAGCTATGGACTCTACGATTTTCTTTGTCGATTCAACGATCGTCTTCTGAGAGATGCTTCAGTAGATGATTTGACACTAATCTTCATCTTGAAGTTGCATGGCTTAACCACTGATGTACACCGAGATAGTTTGAGCACTGGAATTCTGAGGTGAGTTTGCTGAGCTTCTTTTCACACTGTATTCGAACTTATCTCCACATGATCTGATAGTTGGGCAAGTGTCTAATTCTTCCGAGCTCTTCATGAGCTAGTATATCCTTTGGGAAGACTACCGATTGTCGAGTCTATTCTACGATCGTTGAGGTTTTACTACAATCATCGAGTTCACTTCAGAATCTACTCTACGATCGTTGTCTGACTTGGTCCTTGAGATGAACTTGATTAAGGATTCCTTTTGGGTTAAGGTAGCTCAGGAAGGGCCAACCTCTTAGAGTGAACTAAGGGTTAGGTTTGTCCCTAAGGCGCTTTTCAGAAGAAAAACTTTAGAAGTGATTTGCACTGATCTCTCATTTGACCTTTTCTGTTTGGGAGTTCCTCTACCAACTTTAGACATTTGGCTGTAATCGTGTTGTCCTCATGCTCTTACACTACGATCAGATGTTTGATCGTAGGCGCTCCACGATTTTGAGTTGGGTGGTTAACAATGTTATCAGTAATACATTTTGAGACGTTCCTACTGACTATGGATCTTCATTTGGTTAATCAGCCACAAAATTTTGGGACTTTGTAACTGGTATATTGGTTCATAGTGTATTTCTGATACTTTCAGTGCTGCTGTTCCTTAACAGATCACTGCTCTCCCATGGTTGATACTGTCTTCTCAGAGAGGTGTGAGTTCTTCTTCTTCATGTGCATCAAAAGGCAGCCTTGCATATCTCTTTCTGACTGAAGTCATCATTATCAATTAAATCTTCTTATATCATAGAAATGGATATCTTCAGGACTAATCACTCTGCGATCATTTGTCAGAACTACGAACGTAGTCTTCTTTGACAATTGGTGCTTGCGGAGTTTTGCTTCTAAGATGAGTTCCATGAAGGTTCTTCTCAGATGATATGCTTCGGAAGATTGAGCATATAAGACCCTTTTTATCTTAGGTTGAATGGTCTGCTTCCATATGGAGATCAGCAACCATGTGAGCTTCACTCATGTTAGCTCAGTAAGTCCTCAAGGACAGGCTTTGACAAATAAGGATTTTGTCAGAAACATTTCTGAAATGTCTTAAGCCTTGTGTTTTTTGAATCTTATTGACTAAGGTCATCTGCTTCAGCATTCCTTAGTGTGATTAGATAGACCATGTACCTACAGGTTAGATAAATTTCTATTTTTGGTACCCATAGTTAAATGAGTCCTGCCAGGTTAGTTTTCACAATCCCTATTCCTCATATATTTGAATTATCATCATATTGATCACCAACAATCATATTCATGCATGACTCCAATTTAGATGTTACATTTTGAGATGCATGATGATGAGTGTGTGTAAGATTAACCATTTTAATAAAACACTCTTTTTCTTTTATGGTTTCAACATTTGCTTGGTTATGTTCACAAAGTTTAAATGTTCATAGAGTAAGAATCAACTCTATCACTTATTTGTATCTGGTTGATTCATGGAGGTGATCAGTTTCTACAAATCTTCAAGATACTCTTATAGAACCGATCATACTCTATGTATTATCAAAAACTTAGAACATAGGTTTGTACATACATACTCACCCATCAACAAAAAATACTCCACTTAGGATAAATTAAATCCTAATATGCTTATGAACTATTTCATACTTCTTTCAAGATGTAATCTTCAACCTAAAACATGGATGGAGAGAAAGTTTATTGACATTAGATTTTCCAACCTCAGTGTACTTTCTCTGTTCCCCTTTTTAGGTAGAGTATGGTCTCTTGACATAATACTGTTATAGTGCATAAGGTGATGCAACATGATGTATATATTTATTTTTATGAGGAACCGTACCTTTCCACTGTCAGTTTCTTGACAGTTATTTATCTTGATATTATGAGATTAGGCATTGATGTGCATAATTTTGCATTCACTCCTGACAGTTTGTTGCTCCAATTGTCCTTCAATCAATCAACTATAGTCTTGAAGATGTAAGCTAAGAGAATCTTGGCATCTTTAGTTCTTTGACAACCTTGAGAACTCAAGGTTCACATCCAGCTGCTGGTTGGCCAAATACAGATTTGAGAAATTCTTCTTTCTTCTCTGGATAAGTACTTCTTAGCATATACGACCTTTTCATCTTTTAGATTGGAGAAAGCTTGACTCTTTGCTGTTGACCCCTTGTCTGGTCTTCAGACTATAAGATTGACTGTGGCCAAGGATTGGTCTTGTTGTCATGGCATTTAATAACATGGACCAATCTGAGCAGCTTCAGGTGTATATACACATTTACCTGTGCACAATATTTCCAACGTGTGAGCTCATCTACATTTACAAGTGACTTACTACTAAACTAAGTTTAGAACAATGTTTGTGCCTAGGATCAGACTCAAAGCGATTAGCTTTTGAATATAGCATGAGAATCTGATTTGATACCAATTGTTAGTTCCCAGTAGGCACACAATAGATCTAGAAGGAGGGGTTGAATAGATCCTTTTTAATTTTAAATATTTTTCTCGTTTTTTTGTATTGCTAATGACTTAGCATATGACAAACATAAGAATCTTTTCAAGCGCAGCGAAATAAGTAAAAGATCCCCTTCATTAGTATAATCATGATTATACCTACATTGTTCGTAGAGTTAGTTTAGTTGTAAGCAGTTAATACATACATAACATTTATAGTAGTTAGGTACATAATGTAAATGACAGTAAGTAAATGACTGAATGTAAAAGACACAAGGGATTTTAAGTGATTCAGAGACTCAAGCTCCTAATCCACTCTTCTGCTTTTAACTAGCAGGATTTCTACTAAGGAAGGGCAGCACCCTGAATCACTAAGATTCCTTCGAGGCCAGCAGCCTTGGAACTTCAGTTCACTAAGAACTCTTTAAGCCTAGTAGGCTTGGAACTCCTCTAGTTCCCTAGGAACTCTTCAAGCCCAGCAAACTTGGAACTTTATTTAGTCCCTCTGGACAAGGACCCCTCAGGCCCTGGCTACTTGTTGGTGTTGTTGTTGTTGTTGGTGACTTGTTGCTAAGATGTCTTTAATCTTGAACGTCTTCTGTACTTAGCAGCTTGGCGTGGTCCTCTTTGCATTCTGTGTAGAGTCTGGACCACATCTTCTTTGGTGCAGTTGATTTTCATTCTCTTCAGCTCATCTCATCCGATGTCAGCTGTGCACCATCACCATTTGGGTTTGCTAAGTGTTTGAGCTTTTAGTAAACTTCGTCTGGTACTTAGCATTCCCTGAACCCTTCTCGAATGGTTTGCAGACATGGTTCTGAATATGTTCTGTTTTATCTTTTGGTTCATGGTGATTCGTAGAGTGGCTTTCTGGATCTTCTTTGTGCTCTGCCACTCTTCTGAATGCTATCTTCTTGGCCTTCTCGACGCTCAGCTTAGCTGCCATCTTCAGTGGCATTCTCATCCTTGTTGAGTGAAGCTTTAATCTGTTCAAGTCCTTCTTCAAATCTACTTCACTTCCACCTTCGTAGTCTCACTGTCACTGAAACTTGTTCTGTTCAGCTCAGGTGGAACTCGTAGAGTCAACAATATAGCATTCCAACAACTCAACGATTCTGCAACTTCAGCAATATCGGCAACTCTTGATCTTTGAAGCTCTGACTGATATATACTCCTTCCCAATCTTCCTGTTGGGATATAGCCATTGAAAGCTTTTTGAATTACTTCGCAGATCTCGAGTTATTTGGTGTAGACTGCAGATGTGACATGACATCCCCTTTTTCATCTTTCTGACACTGCAGTCTACTGTTTCACCTACCCCGTCTAAGATGTCACTTTGATGTCACGGGCAGGTAGTCAACTTTATTTCTCCTTTCTGATTTCTCGATTAGAGCATCATGAGTTGTCCTTTTGCATCAATGCTCTCAACTAGCAATGTTCGAATATCAGTCTTCAGATCGAACCATTGTCAATGCTTAATCTTTAGATGACCGAACTCTACGATTTTGATGCAGATGTTCTTGGACCTGACAGTAGTGTGTCTTGTTGAATGTTGCTCATTGACGGGTTGAGACAACACTACTTCTTCCTTCTTTTGTGCAGTGCTTCAACACTTCTGTTTGCTTCGACTGATCTTAGGAACTGATAGCTTGACTCCTTGTTCTGGCCTCTTCTGAATAGCAAGATACTTTAGATTTGTGGCATGCCTAGTCGCTTTCTCCTTGTGATCTCCCGTTCACTTATCATCAATGGACTGACCCAATGCTTAATCACTTTAGCCTTGTTCTTCATCAGCTGACCAGTATCTCTGTGTACACTTCATCCGTTCCTGCTTTATTTGGCAAACACTACGATCCTGGTTAATCCCAAGATCGTTGTCTTCTGTTCTCTTGACAGCTACTGCACTTGCTGACTTTCCTTAGTCAGTTACTTTTACTGAAGTCTTCTTCTGATCAACTTGTGGAAGACTTCATATTGAATGGCTTCACAACTTAATATGGATGTTGATTAGATTGGTGATTAGATCTTCTGTTAGCTTGCAAGCCATTCGTTGAGTGCTCTCTGGTTTCCTTCAGGTGGAATGTACCTTTGCAGCTCATACCAGAGACTTCATACTTTGGATATCCTGGGAGTACTCGTGTGTTTAGAATCGTGTTTGCTCTACGATTCTCCTTTAGAGTTGTGAGCACCTCTGTTGATGCCTTAGTTCTGCACTCTACGATTCAACTTTGGTTCTTCAGACACTACGACTCCAAGATCAGAACTTGACACTCTATAATTTCTTTCCCTAAGCTTATTGTCTTCATCTGATCTGGCTCGACTACGATCTCTGCCTCTGATGTGATAAGTAGACTCTACGACTCCGAGTGTGGTCTACGATTCCTGACTTGGCTTCGGCAGATGCTCGGTCGGCTCGTAGATAGGTTGTCTCTACGATTCTGAACATGACTTCCTCAGCAGACTATGTCTCCGAGGAAGTTCATCTCGACACACTACGATCCTTCCTCGTCTCTCCTGGTAGTCTACGAACTCCGAGATCTACTATCTTGCAGACTACGATTCTGCCTTGATAGTTCTCGAGTTTTCCTTGACTCTCCTGGCAGACTACGATTTCTGGTGCAATGCTCGACGATCAGACAAGCCTATCTATTACATTATAAGATCAACCTAACAAGCTTGATCTTTCTATATTTATAGTCCTTGTACATCATTTCTTTTTAAGGACTTTACAAAACTGTTTTGCTTATGTAGGATCAACCTAACATATTTGATCAATTCATTCTAAGTCCTTGTACATATGTTCCTATTATCTATTAAAGGACTTTACAACTTTTCTTAATGCAAGCATACTTGCATATTCATTCATTTATATCATAATCAAATCATACATAAATAGGAATATCATTCACATGCTTATTCCTAACATATAGTTTCTCTTCTATGTATGACACATACTGACAACTCTAAAATTCAATATTTACTTGAACCACAACGTGATACAATCATAGTCACAAGCTGTATTGTGTTTTCTATGGCTGTTGGCATAGCATTTTCCATGACTATTAAATCCATATAATTTGAGAATGTGATATGTGAAAATGAACAACTATATTGGTATGGGCCTATATGATATAAGAAACCTTGTTTATTACCAAGGTAACAAAAAGAGGTATGAGTCTTGTTTACTTTGCACAAGGCTCATCTCTGATGCACTTGACTTCTATTTGCAGGAGTTATTACAAATGCACGTACACATGATGCAATGTCAGGAAACATGTTGAGAGGGCTTCAAAAGACCCTAAAGCTGTCATAACTTCATATGAAGGCAAACATAATCATGATGTTCCAATAGGTAGGAGCAACAGCCACAACTCAACCAACATTGGTGCGCACCAGCTAAAACCAAAAAAGGTAGAGACTGGGAACAAGCCTTCCATAATTAAAGAACGGGACTTTGGAGTAGACAAAATACAAGTTCTATTACAGAACCGCTTGAACTGCACAACCGCTGAAGTTTGTAACCAAATAGTTGTGTCAACATTTTTGTTTCAGCTCAGCTCAATAGGATGCTAATATTTTATTCCAATGGTTGCCTCTTGTAGGTTGGATTTAGGGCATGATGTTCGATGTTGCTTATGCTTGTAATTTATTCATACAATTCTTATACAAGTTTGAGCTAAAGTTCCTTCTAGTCTGTACACTAAGTGTTAATGTTCCGTCTTGTATACAATATGTTTACTGTAAGAAACTAAGAGTACACATCTTTGGGAAATCATTTTTGTTCAAGCTAGTTCCTTTTGTTTAAGCAGATTATGGTCTTTTATGTAAAAGACAACAAGGTTTTGAAATTAAGGTAGATTATGGTCAGCTAAGAAACAGGAAATATCAAATAAGTAAACATAGGATTTAGTTCTTTCAAAATGCCATATAATTGCTTATAAAAAAGCCAAGCTTAATGAGAACAAATGGTCTTGATGAATACCATGAGAACAAAACCACACACTTGTTCAACCAATATATAGTAGTGCATAAGAGATAAATATGTGATGTTAAACTGCATTAGATTTAACCAATTACAATTTCTTTCACAACTTCACCTCTATTACAACTTCCAACAAAAGACAACTAGTTTTTCATAATAACAAACAAACAGAGAATAAGTATTAGAAAAACTAATTTCTTTAATAATTTCATTTCTTGTCTCATTTCAATGCATAATGAAATTATTTGGCAGTTGCGTTTCAATAGTTGCTGATGATTTTTCTTCATTTATGGCTTTGCACCATCCCAAGAAACCGCATTTTCCATTCGGGCATGCATAGTAGATTTGACCTTCATTACCATTCTTATTGGAGCGGGTAATTTTACAAATCACAAATTGTCCATAATGACATTACTTACTTTGAATCCTTAAATCAAATTCATTGCTCTCTATCATGCTTCCTGATGCCATGTTGTCCTTCTACAAAAATAATAGATAAACAAAAATCTCTAAGCTGTTTCAGAAGTATGAGACTGAAATTACAAACTACATCTAGCCAAGATGGTGCAGTAAGGAAGAAATGAAGATCACTATAAAATACACAAGCTTCTATTTGAAATGAGAACAAATGAAGAATTATGCCAAAAAGCTTTTATTTGGAATTTGATTCCCATTTGGAATGTAAACAGTAGGCTTGTTATGATTAATGACAAACATACTAGACAAGAAATGCAACAAGGCTGGGCATGACTAATTGGAATCAGTTAAATTAGATACATACAAATATCCATCCCCTGATTTTTAAGCTATAAATGCCACACTCTCACCTCTTCCTCCCAATTCATCTAATGGAATATTTTTTTAGTGTTACAAAAGAGTTCACTTCCCCAGTCCCTCTAAAACCCAGATGCCTATGTTTAATTACCTAATCAGGTTTATAATTGGCAGCATTAATCTTTTCTCGAACTTATTCTGTGTTTTTCAAGTTGTCATCTGTATATTATAATATCCGAATTTTGAACTGTTTGGTACTTTCTCATAATAATAATACAAGTAATCTAACTTATCAATAAGTAGATATTAATAATAATCTTAATAAATATTAACAATATAACTTATCCTCTTTGATGTTTAGTGGAATTGAGGAAATGAACTCTCATTCTGACAATATGACCCTCAGGCAGCAACAAGCACTTATTTTTCTCTCTAAAAAATTAGAGGTATCAATCAATCAGAAGTTTAGAACTCATATGTGTTTAAATGTCACTATTAATAATTTAGTATTGTTAGCATTAATCTTTTAAGTTTGTTGTGTGTTTTCTTAAGCATTCGATGTTTTACTTTTATGCTCATTTTGATTCATCCGATCCACTTGGTTTACATTATAGTACATATATAAATGTCACCTAATTCCAAATATTGAGTAATAATTAGTTTTAAAACACTTGAACATCTTTGAGACAATTTATTAAACACCACAAGTGCACAACTTAAATCCTAGAATACCATAGATGTTTATGTATGATTCTAGCCAAAAAATTTATCCAAGACCAGAGGGGCATCACCACAGCAGGCCAGCAACAAGCTTACAATATACAACTTAATTTAGATAAGGTCATATTCATGAACAAATTTTAGGATTTTGGGAATTTAGGCGTATACGGTAGGAGAAGGAGGAGGATACGAAATGGGAAAATGATACCTTGAAAGCTGCTGATTTTAGATCTCACTTGTTCTAGGAGGAAGCTTGCTCCAACGGTAGTGAAGCAGGGTTCCGGTGTGTGAGAGAGAGTGTTTATTCAGTGTTTATTAAAGAGAGAAGGTTTATTCTAGGTGATGAGTAAGCTTTTTTTTTTCTCTTCTATGTGGCACAACCACATTAGCCGGTCGTAAATCTTGTCCCTAAACCAATGTCGCTGTAGAATTATTGGGTTGAAAAACTAAATTTACGGCTTCAGTTTGGTTACTAGTCAAAACCACACGCATAAAACCGAAACTGCACCAAATAATCATCATGTTTTCTCAAATTTGCTACAAGTATATATAATTTCTCTACTATAAAATATTCTCCTCATTTTATTTTAGAAGACATATATTGCAGGGTTGAATGAAGAATAAATAGTATCAATTATGCTTGCAAATCAAGAGTGGCTTGGTATTTCCTAAATCAAATGTGATAATATAGTATTAATTAATCATATAATTGTTGATGCCTGAATCTATTTTACTAAATTAGCTACATGATTGTGTTCACTGCATAATACGTTTGCGTGAATGATTTTTCTAACTATTTTACGGGTTTGTTATTTCAATTGATTTTGGAATCGAAACCGCACTAAATAAAACCAAACCGCACAGTTCAAAACCACACCGCACCAAAAACAAATGGTTTTGTGACACCCCCAAATCTGGGCACTTCATTCCCACAGAATTTGGTGCTCACTTTCCAAAATATTTACATCTAACTACCCATAAACAAGGATAAAGACATAACTTAAATAACTTAAATAAATATCTTCCCCATTAAAGGGTTACATCAACTTAAAACATTCCTAGGTAATCTAGCCTTTAATTATTACATAAGTCTACGAAATACATCACATAATAACAAAAGTCTTATGACATAATTTAAGTTAAGTAAATTCAAATAACTCTTCATCACTTGGACATCTTGCCCTTTCCTTTGCTAGAAGACAGCTCATCAAATTTCTTAACTTTAGCTGCAGTATTAATTGCAAGAGTGAACAAACAATTGCTCACTAATATAAAGAGTGATAATAGTAGTAACATAAGAGTAAGCAATGAATATTGATTAAATAATAACTTGTTCTTTGAGACAAAACTAGTAAACAAGTTTGAGGTTTATATCTGAGGGTCTTTAAGACCATGAACTATGTCCTGAGGTTGTTAAGTATTTCTACTTCAACCTTTAACAGTCATTACACTATACAGACTTTTTCTTTCGTACTTAGGGGGATCAGCCCTTCGTACCATGTATTGTGCACAAACATCTAAACGCTAATGCGTACATAATCCCCTATGTTAGGGTTGCTCATCTCAGTTTGACTTTAGGATTTTTCGCACTAAAGAAAGTTTAGTTTGGAACTAGCTTATCAGTGGTTCTAGAATTTTAGAACCCTCATCAATTATGGATTAGTCCAACCAATAAAGGTTTATTTGTTATTCAAAAGTTCAACACAATAAGATAAGATTGAACAATAACAATGTACAATTGAGTAGACATGGTATCACCAAAGTACTACATCCAAAAGAGTTAGAAAACCCATTCAGGACAATGAATGTAAACAGTTTATGCTTTGAATAGCATCAATAAGTGTTAGGAATGTGAAACTTACTCGATGTAAAGAATTAGAATACAAGAGCTTACATTATCATAAACAAGATGGAATCAGTAAGCTTGCTCAACTTTAATATAAGATTTAGGAACTTGCATATTGATAAATTAGGGTTAGAAAGCTTGCTTGACAATTAAAGGTAAACATAATTATGAAATTTACATTCATTATAAAGAGAATGAAGTTAGAGAACTTGCCTCGTGTGTAAGCTACACAAGTATAATAAACGTTCGTCAATTACTCTATATATACCATTAGAATCACAATACCAATTAGTTATGTTAACATTAACTTCATGGGTTCACTTCTCATTTTAGTCAAGTCTAAAGTCTCTAGCTTAAGACCTGATTATTTTAATCATTCATGTACCATAAATCTACATCCCTAATTACATAACAGTACCCGACATAGTGATTGCATATCAACACAAATTCTCTTGACATCACATTACAAACCTTCACAACTTACTAATTCATAATCTTTTAGTTTCAACATTGTGATTACTATATGTTATTACATTTTATAACATGTTTTTGGTCCTTTTACAATCATTAAAATATGTTAAGTTAGCATTCTCCAAGCTATGCTGTTAACAGTTCATCACTGGGCCTGACTGACCACTGGCGAGGCCGCGCCATGGTTACCTTTGAATCTGGCGTGCCCGCGCGGCAGCGCGCCCTCGATCGACACCAGAGTCAGTTTCCATTAGCACAAATTCAGCCTCTGCTCTACACTAAAAACCCAATTCTAAAACAACCATAATACACACATATTATCAAGTTCATGCAAATTTTCAACTCTAAAACAACCACAATACACACATATTCCAAACAAACCCAAATTCCTCTTCTTTAACATGTCTACACGAATTTTGATTACTTGAACATAATTTATAAACTTCATATAACAGATTATACACCTTTCATAACATTCATAACAAATATTCTAACAAATCACTAACAAAATTTCCCTTTTTTCCCCAAGAAAACTTAAGAACATAAAACATGATTTTCATAAATTCGATCACTAACATAAGATTATAGATGACAACTAACAGGTTTAATAAGGTTATACATACATAAAATCAATATCTTAACAACAATTCAACAAATCCCAACTTTAGATAATGGAAATTACAAAACTACAAATTAGAATTAGGGGTAGATTATACCTTAATTCTTTGTTTTGCAAGATGATGTTAACAAAGTTCTAGCAATCCTTCCTTTGATTCTCTCTTGTCATTCTTCTCTCACAATTCCTCTAACACTCTGAGTTTTCTTAGTTAGCCACTGATATAGGTCTCCCTTTCCCCCACACACTCTTCAGGTAAGAACCCAAAAAGTTATGTCAGTTGCAATATGCCAAAGGCCACAAGGCCTTGTTTGGCTACTCAAAACTCCCTATTCCAGGTTATTTTAATAACATTTATATTATATAGTTCCATGTGTCACACTTTTATTTAATTCATCTTATGTTCTTACTATTATAATTATAATAATTATAATTTCCATTATAATTATTTTTATACTTACAAATTATTACACATTTAATTTATTTATTAAATTAAACTAGAACATCATTTTATTTATTTTAATTGTTTTCTTAAATATCAAACAATTCATTTAAATATAAAAATAGTTCATTTAATTTAATTATTTCATTAAATTAAATATTCAAATAATAAAATTACCATTCATTAATTTAGTTAACATACACACCTTTAAGTATACAGAAAATATAAAGGTGTCAAACTCTTATCGAATTCTAAGGAATGAATTGAGGAAATTCATTAAAGATAAGCAATAAAAGACTTTATGTGCTATGTATTAATAACTTATGTACTCGCACGTATCGAAGAAGTGCCGCATAATAAATAAAACTTAAAAGATTTTTGTTGTCAGGATGTCTAACGTTGAAGGATCCAGTCAAGCTAGGAAGGAGATACCTCAGGTACCTAGAGATGAGGAACCCCGAGAGGTACATGTGGTTCGAGAACAATTGATTCAGAGGGAGCCTTCTCCGATGGTCGCTGAGGAAGAACAAGAGGATGAACCTGTGTCTAATCCTGAGGAGGAGAACTTTAAGGAGATAGAGGTGGAGGATAAGGAAGAGGATCCTGTGGAGTTTCCAACAAACTCCATATCGGTTGAGATGTATGATGTGCTGTATGACCGTAACATAGAATTACATGATAAGGTTAAGGAACTGAAGGAGTTAGCTGAGATGCGTCAGGCTACTATAGAGCAGAAGGATGCGAAGATTCAGGAACTCGACTTATGTCTTGGAAACCTAGTTCACATAGAGGGATATCAAGAGGAGCTGTTGGCTGAGAATGAGAAGATGAAGACTGAAGTGGAAAAGTTGAAAGATGACTTGAAGGAAGAGTTAGCTAAGCGCGCGAGAGTAGAGGACGCTTGGATGAAAGCTACTCAGCATGCAGATCGTGCTGAAGCTAAGGTTCAAATGAAGAAGGCTAAGATGAACGAGATGGATCATACCTTTCATTCTGCGATCGATACGGCCCAGGATAGAGTCTTTTATTATCCACCTCAATTTGAAGACTTGCCGTGGTTCGTGATGGATCGTAGGACGGTATATCGTATTATGGAAGAGGAGCATAGGGAAGCCTCTCGACGTTTTAATATGCCAAGATAAGAATAATAATAATAATAATAATAATAATAATAATAATAATAATAATAATAATAATAATATATGATTAAGTGTGTGAATAAATAAATTGTAAATCCCTTATTTTGAGATAAATAAAGGGATAGTATGAGTATGTAATCTTGAAACTTGTTTAGTTCAGGAAAGTAGATGTTTATAGCAGAGATGCTATCCTTATTATGTTTGGAAAGTTATGGATGAATAAAAATATCGAAGTTTATTGAAATGTTATGTGTTAAGCTTTAATCTTAGTATGTTTAAAGTTAAACTTTAGAATATTCAAGGAATTGAATATTGATCTAATAAGCATATATGTTAACAGAAAATGCCTCCTAGAAGAAGACAACCACATCAACAACCACCTCCTGAGGGGTCTACTAACAATAATAACGAGGCCAACGCTAACCCGGTTCAGCAGTTGGTGACTCTGTTAATTGGAGCACTTCTGAATCAATCGCAAGCTCAAGCTACGACTTTCAAGGACTTCAAAGCAGTTGGACCGCCGGAGTTTCAAGGATTTATGAATCCAGTGGAAGCCCAAACCTGGAATATGGAAATGGAGAAGGTGTTTGACGTTGCCAGGGTCAACGAGGATCAGAAAATTACTTTTGCGACGTTTATGTTGAAGTTTGAAGCTAGCTATTGGTGGCAGGCGAATAAGGTTCATGGAGGTCAGGGAGTAATAGCGTGGGATAAGTTTAAAGAGATGTTTTTCGAGATGTATTTTCCAACGAGTTCTCGGAATCTGATGGAAGTTCAATTCTTAGAATTGAAGCAAGGAACCATGTCGGTGCCAGAGTATGCTACGAAGTTTAATGAGTTGGCAAGGTTTGCTCCGTACCAAGTCAATACCGATGAGCGTAAGACGAGAAGGTTCGAACAAGGGTTAAAGCCCTGGTTGTATAGTAAGGTTTCGATGTTTCAGCTAAATACGTTTGTGGCAGTACTGGAAAAGGCAATTATATTGGATGGTGGAAACGATGCCTTAACCAAATATAATAAAGAACAAAAGAAGAAAAAGAATGAGAGTGAAAACAAGGCTGGTGTAAGCAATGGTGGAGGTAACAACCAGAAAAGGAAATGGAATGAAAATTTGAATACGGGAGGAAAACAAGGAATTCAACAAAAGAAGAAGTTTGAAGCTTGTGCTACTTGTCGGAAGAACCACACGTGGGTGTGTCTGAAGGGTAAGCGGGTGTGTTTCAACTGTGGCCAGGAGGGTCACATTGCGACAAACTGTTTTAGTCCAAAGAAGGGAGCATGTTTCACCTGCGGGCCGAAGGATCACATGACTCGTGATTGCCCTAAAATGACAGCGGGAAGTGCAAGTGGAGGAAAAAGAAACTACGGTGATGGTACATTAACTATCACTGGACAAGCACAATCAAGCCGACCTACTGCGAGAACTTTCAATATGACCGTGCAAGATGCTGTGCAGTCAAAGGATGTAGTGTCAGGTATCATTCCAGTTAATGGTATTAATGCTTATGTGCTATTTGATTCGGGTGCTACTTGTTCATTTATATCCGATGATTTTGCTCAAAACTTAGATTTGCCTCAGGAAGAATTAGAATTTCCTTTAAGCATAGAGATTGCGAATAGGGAAGTAATTCTTGTTAGATTTATATATAAGAATTGTAGAGTGGTTATAAAGGGTCACGAGATGATGGTAGATTTGATACCAATTAAAATTGGGGAATTTTATGTTATATTGGGAATAGATTGGTTATTCAATTACGGGGCAATAATTGATTGCCAAATGAAGTGTGTTAACCTTATGACTCTGTCAAAGGTTGTGTTTTATGGCAGCAAATCGCCTCGACAAGCAAGTTGTCTGACGGTGATGCAAGCCAAGAAGTTACTGAGATAAGGATATGTAGGATACTTAGCCTACATAGTCGATACACAGAAGGAGAGTGCAAAGTTGGAAGAGATACCGATCATTAGAGATTTTGCAGACGTATTTCCAGACGATTTGACTGGACTTCTGCCAGATCGAGAAATTGAGTTCGTGATTGATTTAGTGCCAGGAACGACCCCTATATCTAAAGCTCCATACAGAATGGCCCCAATAGAGATGAAAGAGTTGATGGTGCAGTTGCAAGAATTACTCGATAAGAAGTATATTCAGCCAAGCGTATCGCCATGGGGAGCGTCGATGTTGTTTGTTAAGAAAAAAGATGAATCGATGCGGCTCTGCATTGATTATCGAGAATTGGATAAGGTCATGAACAAAAATAAGTATCCGTTACCGAGAATCGATGACTTGTTTGACCAACTGAAGGGAGCGAGATATTTCTCAAAGATAGACCTGAGAAGTAGTTGTCATCAGCTGAAGGTAAGGCCAGTGGATGTACCGAAAACGACATTCAGAACTCGGTATGGTCATTACGAGTTTCTGGTTATGTCATTTGGTTTAACCAATGCACCTGCAGCGTTCATGGATCTGATGAACAGGGTGTTTAAACCATTTTTTGATAAATTTATAGTGGTGTTTATTGATGATATCCTGGTGTATTCTAAGACCAAGGAGGAACATGTTGAACACTTAAGAGTGACATTAGAAACATTGAGAAGAGCGAAGTTATACGCTAAATTCTCGAAATATGAGTTTTGGCTAGAACGTGTATAATTTCTTGGGCACGTCATTGACAAGGACAGAATCTCGGTAGATCCATCGAAAGTTAAAGAAGTAATAAACTAGGATCAGTAGAAGACACCGTCGGAATTAAGAAGTTTCTTGGGATTGGCAGGTTACTATAGGCATTTTATTCAAGACTTTTCCAAGATTGCAACTCCATTGACGAATTTAACTAGGAAGGCAGTTAAGTTTGTTTGGACGGAGAAGTGTGAGGAAAGTTTCCAAGAATTAAAGAAAAGATTGAGTTCAGCACCTGTGTTATTATTGCCTGATAATACAGGGAATTTTGTAGTGTATAGCGACGCATCAGATAAGGGACTAGGCTGTGTGCTTATGTAGAACGACAGAGTTATTGCGTATGCATCACGTTAATTGAAGGATTATGAGAAAGGGTATTTGACTCATGACTTGGAATTAGCTGCAGTAGTGTTTGCTCTGAAGATTTGGAGACATTATTTGTATGGAGAGAGGTGTGCGATATATACAAACCATAAAAGTCTGAAGTATATATTTACACAGAAAGATTTGAATATGCGATAGAGGAGATGGCTGGAATTGATTAAAGATTACGATTGCGAGATTCTTTTTCATCCTGGAAAGGCGAATGTTGTTGCTAATGCCTTAAGTAGAAAGGGTCGGGAGAAATTAATGTTGTTGACTGATCAGGAGAAGCTAGAATCAGAAATGGCAAAGATGGAATTGGAAATTAAATATCCGATAGAATCAGATGAAAAATTATTCCAGATGGGAAACAGTTCAACGTTGGTAGATAAGGTGAAGAATGCACAACTCCAGGATGAAAACTATGAGGAAATAAGAAGAAAAGTGTCTAACAGTGAGGAAAATAAATTTAAAATTGATTCGGAAGGTTTACTTCGATTCGAAGGGAGAATTTGGGTTCTGCCAGTACCGAAAATTAAAGAGGAAATTTTGAGTGCTCATAACTCACGATATTCGATTCACCTTAAAAGTATGAAAATGTACCAGGATCTCAGACATCATTTCTGGTAGTCGAATATGAAAAAGGACGTGGCTGAATGCGTGGCGAAATGTTTAACATGATAGAAAGTTAAAGCTGAACATCAAAGGCCAAGTGGATTGTTGCAACCGTTAGAGATACCAGAATGGAAATGGGAGCATATCACAATGAATTTTGTGGTAGGTCTTCCAACGACTCAGCAAGGTTACGATGAAATCTGGGTGATTGTCGATCGATTGACGAAGTTGACACACTTTTTGCCAATCAAGATTAGATTTAACCTAGATCGGTTGGCAAAATTGTACGTGAAGGAAATTGTTTCAAGACACGATATTCTGGTGTCCATTGTATCAGATAGAGATCCACATTTCACATCAAATTTTTGGAAACGACTACAAGAATGCTTGGGAACGCAGTTGAGAATGAGCACAACGTACCATCCTCAAACCGACGGACAAAGTGAGAGGACCATCCAGACACTAGATGATATGCTCAGAGTATGTATTATAGATTTTAAAGGGAATTGGGATGACCATTTACCGTTGGTTGAATTTGGCTATAATAGTAGTTATCACGCTAGTATTGGCATGCCGCCTTATGAAGAATTGTACGGCAGGAAATGCAGAACTCCGGTATGCTGGGATGAAGTTGGAGAAAGTCAGCTGCTAGGTCCAGAATTGGTACAACAGACCGTCGAGATCATCAAAGTGATTCGGGCAAGATTGATAATTGCACAGGACAAACAGAAGAAATATGTCGATCAACACCGACAAAATCAGGAATTCGATATTGGTAGTTTTGTTTTGTCTCCCTGGAAAGGAAAAATTAGGTTTGATAAAAAGGAAAAACTGAGCCCTAGGTTTATAGGACCTTTTGAAGTGCTACGACGAGTTGGTGAAGTAGCGTATGAGGTATCTTTACCTCCGAAATTAGAACATATTCACAACGTTTTCTATGTTTCAGTATTAAGGCCATATAAGTTCGATTATAAACATGTTATAAAATATGAACCATTACAGTTTGACAAAGAATTGTCATATGAAGAAGTCCCTGTTCAAATTAACGACAGGAAAGAGCAAGTACTAAGGAATAAAGTGATATGCTTCCGACATGGGTCCTTGCTTCAATTCTGAGAATTGAACTTCCATCTTATTCTGAGAACACGTTGGAAAATACATCTCGAAAAATATCTCTTTAAACCTATCCCACGCTATTACTCCTTGTCCCCCACGAACCTTATTCGCCTGCCACCAATAGCTAGCTTCAGACTTTAACATAAACGTCACACAAGCAGTTTTCTGATCATCATTGACTCTGACAACGTCGAACACCTTCTCCATTTACATGATCCAGGTTTGGGCTTCAACTGGATTCATAGATCCTTAAAACTCCGGCGGTCCAACCGCTTTGAAGTCCTTGAAAGTCGTAGCTTGGGCTTGCGGTTGATTCGCAAGTGCTCCAGTTAACAGAGCCACCAATTGCTGAATCGGGTTAGCGTTGGCCTCATTATTATTGTTAGTAGACCCCTCAGAAGGTGATTGTTGACGTGGTTATCTTCTTCTATGAGGCATTTTCTATTAACATATACGCTTATTAGATCAATATTCAATTCCTTGAATATCCTAAAGTTTAACTTTGAACATACTAAGATTAAAGCTTAACACATAACATTTCAATAAACTTCGATATTTTTATCCATCCATAACTTTCCAAACATAATAAGGATAACATCTCTGCTATCAACAACCACTTCCCTAAACTAAACAAGCTTCAGGATTACATACTCATACTACCCCTTTATTTATCTCAAAATAAGGGATTTACAATTTATTTATTCACATACTTAATCATATATTATTATTATTATTCTTCCTATCTTGGCATATTAAGACGTCGAGAGGCTTTCCTACGCTCCTCTTCCATAATACGATATGCCGTCCTACGATCCATCACGAACCACGACAAGTCTTCAAATTAAGGTGGGTAATAAAAGACTCGATCCTGGGCCGTATCGATCGCAGAATGAAAGGCATGATCCATATCGTTCATCTTAGCCTTCTTCGTTTGAACCTTAGCTTTAGCACGATCTACATGCTGAGTAGCTTTCATCCAAGTGTCCTTTGCTCTCACACGCTTAGCTGACTCCTCCTTCAAGTCATCTTTCAGCTTTTCCACTTCAGTCTTCATCTTCTCATTCTCAGCCAACAGCTCCTCTTGATGTCCCTCTGTGAACTAGGTTCCACTTCGTGTTTCCAAGACATGAGTCGAGTTCCTGAATCTCCATATCCTTCTACTCTATAGTAGCCTGACGCATCTCAGCTAACTCCTTCAGCTCCTCAACCTTATCCTGTAATTCTATGCTACGGTCATACCGCGCATTATACATCTCAGTCGATATGAAGTTTGGTGGAAACTCCACAGGATCCTCTTCCTCATCCTCCACCTCTATCTCCTCAGAGTTCTCCTCCTCAGGATCAGACACAGGCTCATCCTCTTGTTCTTCCTCAGCGACCATCAGAGAAGGCTCCCTCTGAATCAACTGTTCCCGAACCACATGTATCTCTAGGGGTTCCTCATCTTTAGGTACCTGAGGTATCTCCTCCCTAGCTTGATTGGATCCTTCAACGTTAGACATCCTGACAACAAAATACTTTTAAGTTTTATTTATTATGTGACACTTCTTCGATACGTGCGAGTACATAAGTTATTAACACATAGCACATAAAGTCTTTTATTGCTTATCTTTAATTAATTTCCTCAATTCATTCCTTAGAATTAGATAAGAGTTTGACACCTCTATATTTTCTGTATACTTAAAGGTGTGTATGTTAACTAAATTAATGAATGGTAATTTTATTATTTGAAGATTTAATTTAATAAAATAATTAAATTAAATGAACCGTTTAATATTTAAATGAATTGTTTGATATTTAAGAAAACAATTAAAATAAATAAAATGATGTTCTAGTTTAATTTAATAAATAAATTAAATGTGTAATAATTTGTAAGTATAAAAATAATTATAATGGAAATTATAATTATTATAATTATAATAGTAAGAACATAAAATGAATTAAATAAAAGTGTGACACATGGAACTATATAATATAAATGTTATTGAAATAACCTAGAATGGGGAGTTTTGAGTAGCCAAATAAGGCCTTGTGGCCTTTGGCATATTGTAACTGACGTCACTTTTTGGGTTCTTACCTGAAGAGTACGTGGGGGAGAGGGAGACCTATATCAGTGGCTAACTAAGAAAACTCAGAGTGTTAGAGGAATTGAGATAGAAGAATGACAAGAGAGAATCAAAGGAAGGATTGCTAGAACTTTGTTAACATCATCTTGCAAAACAAAGAATTAAGGTATAATCTACCCCTAATTCTAATTTGTAGTTTTGTAATTTCCATTCTCTAAAGTTGGGATTTGTTGAATTGTTGTTAAGATATTGATTTTATGTATGTATAACCTTGTTAAACCTGTTAGTTGTCATCTATAATCTTATGTTAGTGATCGAATTCATGAAAATCATGTTTTATGTTCTTAAGTTTTCTTGGGGAAAAGGGAAAATTTTGTTAGTGATTTGTTAGAATATTTGTTATAAATGTTATGAAAGGTGTATAATCTGTTATATGAAGTTTATAAATTATGTTCAAGTAATCAAAATTCGTGTAGACATGTTAAAGAAGAGGAATTTGGGTTTGGTTGTAATATGTGTGTATTAAGGTTGTTTTAGAGTTAAAAATTTGCATGAACTTGATAATTGAGTCCTTAAAATTGGTTGTTATAGTGATTTGTGAAACTAGAATTTCTTTATAAATATTTAGTTTTGAGTTTATAAAGCTTATAAACATTTGGGTTTGGTTAATTGGGTGTTGGGTGAAAAAAATTGGGTTTTTAGTGTAGAACAGAGGCTGAATTCGTGCTGCTGGAAACTGACTCTGGTATCGAGCGCGGGTGCGCTGCCGCGCCGGATTCAAAGGTAACCATGGCGCGGCTGCGTCAGTGGTTAGTCAAACCCAGTGATGAACTGTTAACAACATAGCTTGGAGAATGCTAACTTAACATATTTTCATGATTGTAAAAGGACAAAAAATAAGTTATAAAACGTAATAACATATAGTAACCACAATGTTAAAACTAAAAGATTATGAATTAGTAAGTTGTGAAGGTTTGTAATGTGATATCATGAGAATTTGTGTTGATATGCAATCACCATGTTGGGTACTGCTATATAATTAGGGATGTATATTTATGGTACATGAATGATTAAAATAATCAGGTCTTAAGCTAGAGACTATAGACTTGACTAAAATGAGAAGTGAACCCATGAAGTTAATGTTAACATAACTAATTGGTATTGTGATTCTAATGGTATATGTAGGGAAATTGGCGAATGTTTATTATACTTGTGTAGCTTACACACGAGGCAAGTTCCCTTACTTCATTCTCTTTATAATGAATGCAAGTTTCATAATTATGTTTACCTTTAATTGTCAAGCAAGCTTTCTAACCCTAATTTATCAATATGCAAGTTCCTAAATCTTATATTAAAGTTGAGCAAGCTTATTGATTCCATCTTGTTTATGATAATGCAAACTCTTGTATTCTAATTCTTTACATCGAGCGAGTTTCACATTCCTAACACTTGTTGATGCTATTCATAGCATAAACTGTTTACATTCATTGTCCCGAATGGATTTTCTAACTCTTTTGGATGTAGTACTTTGGTGATACCATGTCTACTCAATTGTACATTATTCAATCTTATCTTATTGTGTTGAACTTTCGAATAGCAAATAAATCTTTATTGGTTGGATTAATCCATAATTGATGAATGTTCTAAAATTCTAGAACCACTGATAAGCTAGTTCCAAACTAAACTTTCTTTAGTGCGGAAAATTCTAAAGTCAAACTGAGATGAACAACCTAACATAAGGGATTATATACGTGTTAGCATTTAGATGTTTGTGCACAATACATAGTACGAATGGATGATCCCCCTAAGTACGAAAGTAAAAGTCTGTATAGTCTAATGACTGTTAAAGGTTGAAGTAGAAATACTTAACAACCTCAGGACATAGTTTATTGTCTTAAAGACCCTCAGATATAAACCTCAAACTTGTTTACTAGTTTTGTCACGAAGAACAAGTTCTTATTTAATCAGTATTCATTGCTTACTCTTATGTTACTGCTATTATCACTCTTTATATCAGTGAGCAATTGTTTGCTCACTCTTACATTTAACACTACAGCTAAAGTTGAAAAATTTGATGAGCCGTCTTCTAGCAAAGGAAAGGGCAAGATGTCCAAGTGATGAAGAGTTATTTGAATTTACTTAACTTAAATTATATCATAAGACTTATGTTATTATGTGATGTATTCCGCGGACTTATGTAATAATTAAAGGCTAGATTACCTGAGAATGTTTTAAGTTGATGTAACCCTTTAATGGGAAGATATTTATTTAAGTTATTTAAGTTATGTCTTTATCCTTGTTTATGGGTAGTTAGATGTAAATATTTTGGAAAGTGAGCACCAAATTTTGTGGGAATGAAATGTCCGGATTTGGGGGTGTCACAGGTTTCATGTGCGGTTTTGGATTTTTCAAATCGCACCTAAGCGGTTTCGTGTGCGGTTTAAGTTTCAAACCGCACCATGCTCACCCCTAGATCGGACTAATGAATTCATTCAAAATTGGATTCGAAAATTGCCAACTGGGAAAAGAGTTTTTTTTTTAACTTCCTGCAATTGAATTGATATTAAAATAAACTGTAATTATATGACGAAAATTGGTTATGTAAGTGTGGTACCATTTTTAAGGTGAGATAGAGTCTAAAATATATGAACCTCAATAAGAAATTTTGAATTAGTTTAGAAAACAACTTTTTGCCTCCCCCACGGCCCACCCCAAAAAAATAAAAATAAAATCACTTAAATTTGCTCAAAAGTTGAAAAACACACCCTAAACCACTAATTGCTTAGGAAAAACAACAACAACAATAATAATTTAGATCTAAATTAGGTTTTCAAACAAAAATTTGCAGGTGACAAGCTGGAAATTGGAAAGAAAAAACTTACTTCCTATAAAAATTAAGTTGTTTCCCAACAACAAGAAAAACTTGCCAAAAATAAAAAATGTTTGTTGTGTGTAGTTTAGGGTAAATGAAGCTAAAAACCAACCAACTTACACTTATTTTCTGTTTTAGCTAACTAAGTATAATTTTTTCACGTCAAGAGAGAGAATTTGTTTTTCCTCATTTTTTTGACAGAAGTTAATTGACTTTTTTTGACCGTTTCTTTATTCTTACGTGACATTTTATTGTATATTTTTCGCAACTAAAAATGATATGTAATATAGGACATGGAAATTACTTATTCCCTAATCAAACCCAAACACTTTCCGCATCACCATTCTCTCTCTAAAAAAAGTGACAACAATTCAAAATTTTGACTATCAGCTCTAAGGTTTGTTATCTTCCTCCTTTCTTTTCTCTTGTCAAAGACCCATTGCCCTTTCAATCTCTATCATGTCTTGGAGGTCGATTTTATCGCCAATCCAAAAACAAATTGACATATTACAACCACCAAATAGAGAGTCGGATGGATGGATTGCAACCACCAAAAAAGTGAAAGGGAAAAAGAAACAACGCATAGTTGCACGCACCTTCACTAAAGCCAAATATCATTCTGTTGCTGCTATAGTTGCTGAGTTATGTTAGATTTGTTCTCTTCTATTTGCGCTTGGTGTTTTTATTCATGTTGCTCAGGTTATCTATTGTGATAATGTTGGTGCAACTCATCTCTTTTCCAATCCTGTCTTCCATTCACGGATGAAACATGTTGCGATTGATTATCATTTTATTCGGGATAAAGTACAAACTGGAGCTTTACGTCTCACCCATGTGTCCTCAGAAGATCAATTAGCCGATGTCTTGACCGAACCTCTCCCACACACTCGTTTTTAATTTTTGAAGATCAAGATTGGACTCTCCACAGGAACTCCATCTTGAGGGGGCATATTTAAGAAATTAAGTTTGTATCATGCTATTATCTCATTTAGGTGTGGTAAATAATTTGAATTGACAACAAATCCCATAGATTAGGTAATTAACTAGATTTAGAATATTTGATTGATCATTAATCAAGATTAATATTGGGAAAACAACCCAATTTCAGCTTATACTTGTATGTGTACTCCTCACCTTTATTCAATGTAAACAAGCCACTGTTTTCTAATTTTATTATTATATGCGACATCAATTCAATCGTGAAGAATTTTAATGAAATCAAAACCTCTAATTTAAACATCCTAGTAACGAGATAGGGGATCGATGATGGAAATTTATTAAAATAGAGGGTTGATATTTGGTTAATCATCTCTAATTATTGGGATTTTTTGGGAGTTGCATATTTAAATTTGATGTTGGAATAAATAAATATGCATGCATTATCAAAAGATGTAAAGTCCTTATTAGATCATATGTACAAGAACTTAGATTAAAGATCAAAATTATTAAGTTGACCTGAGCTTAATGTTTATCTTTTTATAAAATCTCTTGTAGTAGAAAGATTAAACTTGTTTGGTTGATCTTATGAGTTGTAATAGATAGGACCAGGACAAAATCATAGTCTAGCAAGCAAGCAAGATGTTGTAGAAGACAAGGCAGAATCGTAGTCTTCCGAGCAAGCCTCTCGGGATCGTAAAAGCAGTTTACAAAGTCCCTGTCGAGCTAAGTCAAAAATCGTAGGTGCAACTCGAAATTGTGGAATCTTCAAGGCGTCACTTATTAAAATCATATTCTGTTAAGCGCTATCAAAGCTAAGGCAGGCAGTTCAGAGTAAATCGCCTACAAGCACTTATCAACAGACCACGATCGTAGTGTTCATCAGTTAGCATCAGAATCGTCAAAGTTCGATTGTCTGATGAACAAAAATTTCTGACAGTAACGACTGATATTTGAACGTTGATGTTTGAGAATCCCAATGCTCTCACCAACATCCTTGACCTAAATCGAAAAACCAAAAGGAAAAAGAAAGGTGACTTCCAACTGGTCTGATGAAAGTGTTCAGAGGTGGTAAGTGAGAAAGTAGTCTGCTGTGTCAGGCAAGTCAGAAAGGATTGTTCACATAATCCTAGGATGTTAACATCAAGATCCTATAATATCTAAAGCATTAAATGCTCCAATAAAAGCTTCTCAACGAGAAGATTTCAAAGGCTCTTACATAAGGCAAACAGATTAAAGATTACAAAAAAAGCAAGAACGCACAAATCATTAGAACATCTATCAAAGCCTCACTCTATGAATTTGAAAAGAAGTCTTGCTCAGATACTAAGTTCTTCAAAACTTATGTTTAAGGCAACTTAGTAGCACAACATCAACAAAACTTTCATAACAGAACTGCCAAGTCTGCTGGACTTGAAGAGTACTCAGTGTACTAGTGATCCAAGTCTACTAGGCTTAAAGAGTTCTTAGTAAACTATTGTTCCAAGATTGTTGGTCTTGAAGGAATCTCTATGGTTCGAAGATTGTATCAATATCCTTAGTGAATTTTCTACTCGTGGAGTAGAAGAGTGGACTAAGATTCTTGAGTGCTTTGAACCACTTAAAACACTGTGTCATTTACTTTCAGTCTCTTTAACTACTATATCTGCTATAACTGTTATTTAGATTATAACTTTTGTTTTATCTTAAAGGGGATAATTAATTCATACATTCCGTTGTGGTTAATTAATTATTTAATTAACAAATCTGTTAAGTTACTCTTTGAAAAGAAAAAGATTTTAAATATCTATTAACCCCCCCCCCCTTCTAGATAACTTTCATGCCTCTTGGAACTAACAAGATTCTTGAAGTATATTTTATGATTCATCAGCTCTTTCTCTATAGGGTTAATTGTAAATTCCACCCAAAGTATACACCCTTTTACCATTCGTACCCGAATGTTTAAACGCTCTCATTCTGCCACCCAAAGTACATATAAGTAAGCACGATGGACCCTATTGGAACATTCTGATCAAATTATTCGGCGGAATATGGCCACGTGTGATAATTTAATATTTTAATAATGTTTATCATATAAATATTATACTTCAAGTACTCAATTTGTACAAATACAAGAGAATGGTCGATTAGCAAAATAAAGGTTCAAAATAGAGGGATTAACTGTTGGTGGCTTCAATTAGAGTGGTCGTTCATCTTCTAGGGCTCAAAGTAACGCCAGTGCGATTTATAGAGTGATGTGAAGGGAGGTGATGATTTGGCTTCGATTTTTGCTATCAAGAAGGCCGAGATCGAGTTTGAATCCACACTGACCCACTAGAATACAATAAAAAATGGTTTGGGTACTGAGGTTGTTTGATTTTTAAGGTTTTGGCACCCTTTTATATCTAGGTATGTTCTTTATTCTTATCTGAAGTGTAGAAACAATATACATAGATTGTCAAGAAGCATATTTGCATGAATTAGTTGATAAAGTTTTTTGCATGCTCAATTTTGGCCGACAATGGTGGTCCCGTTTGTGTCTTTTTTGGTTTTTCTACTTTATTTTTTACATAAGTGGCAATTAGGAATAGTCAAGTAAAGTTAGAAAAGTTATTTGTTATTTTTTGTCTGTGGGTATAGAATTAAATGATTAAATTTGTGTGCAGATGATCCAGATCATCCCATTTTTTCTATTAAAATGGTTTATGGTGGAAAGTTTGACAAGAAAGGGCATATAGGGGGATCAATTAAGTTTTTTGATTATGTCGAGTTAAAGGATCTGAGTTATAGGGAACTGAGAAATATGGCAATGAAATTAGGCTTTGCTGGGGATTTATCATTTTACCACTTTGTGCCTGAGAAGGGTTATAGATGCCTTATCACTGTAAAAGATCTGGGTTTCATTAAGTCTTTTATTCCCGAGTCAAGAGAAGTAGAAATGTGTTTGGTTAGTGAAGAGGTAGATAATGCAGAGGTAGGTAATGCAAAGGCAGGGGAAGAACAAGTTGGGAGCAATGCTAGGACATCTGATAAAGGGAAGGAAAAGGTTGATGACTTCAGTTGTGGTGATTTTGGCAATGGGAAGGACCACCTGGATGATGACTTTAGTGGTGGCGATGTTGAGTGTAGTGACACTAATAGTGAGGACTCTACATATGTGACTTCATTTAGTGATAGTGCATATGAGGAAGATGATAAAGACTATGAAGAGAATGTTGATAGTGATATTGAGTTTGATGGAGTAGGTGTAAATGATAAGGGGAAGGGGAGGGGAAATGAAAAGGGAAGGGAAAAGGTTGTTGCCAAAGGGAAAGAAAAAGAGGCTGTTAGTGAACTGGAATCTGATTTTGTTGAAGAAGACCTCATGAATGAGGACATACCAAGAATGCAGATAAATGATGATGAGGATGGACCTAAATGGCCTGTATTTAATCATGCGACAATGATGGATGATTATTTGCAGACAACAAAGTTTTAAAGAAAGTTGTGGTAGCACACTCAGTGAGACATGGGAGAGCAGTAAATGCATACAAGAATGAGAAATATAGGGTGGGGTTCATGTGCACTCCCCCATGCCCATGAAAAATATATGCTGGGAAATTACAAAAAAAGAACACCCTGCAGATTAAGATCATCAATTTGACACACACTTGCCCTAGGATCCACAAAGTTAAGGGTATGACAGCTACTTGGTTAGCTGAGAAATACTTAAATGAGTTTAGAAGAAATCCAAAGATGCATGCATCAACTTTTGTGGAGACAGTATGGAATGATCACACCATTCAAATATCTATATTCCAAGCATTTAGAGCTAGGGTCAAGGCTATGAAGATGATTGAGGGCAATCATCTGGAGCAATATCATAACTTGTGGAAATATGTTGATGAGTTAAAAAGATTGAATTCTGGGAGCACTTTTGAGCTACAAACTGAGCTTGATACCTTACTTGGTGGGAAACCTTTGTTCAGGAGGATTTATGTATGTTTGGGTGGGATGAAGGAAGGATTTAAGCACTGCAGGCCTATAGTTGGTGTTGATGGAACATTCTTGAAAAGTACAAATGGAGGTATCTTGTTAACAAATGTGGGTATTGACTAAAATAATAATATGTATCCAGTAGCTTATGCAGTGGTAGAGGGAGAAACATATGACATTTGGTTGTGGTTTTTAGGATTATTCAAAGATGATGTGGGAATTGTGAATGACTATGGTTGGACATTTATATCTGATAAACAAAAAGGATTGACTAAGGCATTTAAGGAATTAGTCCCTAACTCAGAGAATAGTTTTTGCTTTCAGCATTTGCATCAAAATTTTACAAATACAAGGTATAGAGGAATGGGATTGAGAGATTTGTTATGGGATTATGCAAAAGCAACACATCCTAAAAGGTATAAGGACAACATGGAGGCACTAAGGAAAAAGAGTCATGAGGCTGTAAACTGGCTATAAGATAAACCTACAAGCCAATGGTCAAGATCACATTTTAGCATATACCCCAAGTGTGATATCTTGACAAACAACCTATGTGAAAGTTTTAACAACATGATTTAGGGGGCAAGAGAAAAACCAATTCTTAGTATGCTAGAAGATATCAAAGATTTGCTAATGAAGAGATTAAACATTAACAGTATAATATGCCAAAGATGGTTTAGGGACCTTTGTTCCAATGCACTTGAGAGACTACAAAGAGCTAAGAAATATGCAGGAGATTACATTTCTACCCCTGCAAATGACCACCTGTTTCAAGTAATTAAGGACAGTGTATGGGGACCAATATACAGTTAATTTAGATGCAAAGGGTTGTAGTTACAGAAAATGGGACATGACATGCATACCTTGCAATCATGCCATCTCATGTATGGTTTTCAAAAACCTGGACCTTGTAAATTTTGTGAATAATTTATACAAGATAACCACTTACAAGAAGATTTATGAGCCTTGTATAACACCAATGTCAAGTGCAGACACGTGGGATGATAGCCAAATGGAAAATAATCTCAAATTGATGCCTCCTAAGTTTAATAAGATGCCTGGTAGGCCAAAAAAGCTAAGGAAGAGAAACAAAGATGAGCTTGCAACTGGTTCTGGTAACTTAGGGAAAAAATTCCAAGACTCTCTCAGATGCAGAGTGTGTTGGAAGTATGGACACAACTCTAGGACTCATAAGAAGAAACAAACACATACTGAGGGAGTTGCAAGGGAAGATGCAAAAGTAGAAGCAAGAGAAGATGCAAAAGTAGACATAAGGGAAGCACCTATTGAAGTGGAGCTAACTCAACCTAGCACTGGTGAGTTTTCAGAGTCACAGTAACACTCAATACCTCAACTGCAACAAAGAGTAAAACTGCAAGTATGTAATCCTAAACAGCAACACTATATATTTACCTTTGTTTTGGGTCTATTTATAATTTTTGTTAATTAGATGTAGGTGAGAAGGTCCAATCCTCATAATGAGTTACAGAAATCAGTAAGGGCATAATTACTGTTATGATGAATTTACTTACTATGTATATTTATTGTGAAATTAACTATGACAACCTTACTCATGTAGGTTGGGAGTAATAAGGGGGGTTCTAATGCAATTAATGCTTTAAGACTTCAAAGTCATGTCAAGTTTAGAATGCCTCCAACAGGTATTACCATACCAGACAGGAACTGGTTGATGACTGGTGTAACACAAACTTAGTGTGGCGCCCCCAAATTTAGAACACTCATATCTCGAATTCAATTCGCCACGTGCTACAAATCTAATGACTAAATACATCTCATGCAACGAAAATAACAGAATAGATTACATTTATTTAATATAATCATTCATGTCCCAAGGTTTCGTAACTTAAACATCTCTTACATACCTTAAACATAGTGTAGACACTCGAAATTTTGAATTCCTGTTACTAACCTTGCAAGAGGGTAAAAACGTCTTCCATAGATAACCTTGGAAGTCAAATTATCTCAATCCCGGAGACAACCCCGAGGGAAGCAGTTTCAACCCCAGATAAGTCAGTTTTAACCTCAGAGACAGCCCCGAGGCAATTAGTTCCAGCCCCTGAGATAACTCCGAGAGGTCAAGGCAATCTCAGAGATAACCCTGAGGACATCCAGTACTCCCAGTAGCTCAATCTCAGAGATAACCCTGAGCAACGACTGCTACATCAGCCCAGAGCCAGAGATAACCCCGGTAAATTCGTATTATACATAAACCACCGGAACACGTGGCAATTTCTGGTCAGTTTTTTGGCCTAAAAATACAAAAGGGTCACTTATGCTTACTTATGTGTACTTTGGGTAGCGGGATGGGAGCGTTTAAATATTAGGGTACGAATGGTAAAATGGTGTATATCTCGGGGTGGAATTTGCAATTAACCCTTCTCTATATGTATATACATATGTGTGTGTATTGTATATACCTAGTTAAATTTATGGGTTTGCTTTTCTCTCTTCAAACATATCTATATTTGATTTAAATAGACTTGGAAGAGATCAATTGAAGGAAGAGATCAATTTCTATTGGGTTGAATTTGAATATTTTAGGAGAATTTAGGGATCGGCATGGTGGCGGAAGAGTATTAGGGGTGTTTAGTTGTGGATGGGGGAGTGGAGGAGAGAGAAAAATGGGGAGTTAGTCCACTCAAGAGGGTTGTCAGGTGCAAATTGTTTTAGAGATGTTGGTAATGAATGCACGAAAACCAAGGGTGGCCACCGGTGCTTGGGATTCGGTCGACCTGCCGCTGGCGGTGGTTATGGATTGGGGGTTTGTTATCGAGAATATCGCCAATTGTGATTGAGAAGTCATTACTAACAACTGATGATTTGATTGGAGGGTTAATTGATATTTTGGTCACTGTACTAAGGGTTGATTTTCATTGTCTTTACCGAATTTTTTTTTGGTACAAACACATTACTATACTCAAAAAATGTTATAAAATGGTCATTACTTAACATTCCGTCCAAAAAAGTAAACGAAAATGTTGACTAGACTAACGGTTAACACGTGTTAATTATGTGGCATGTGATGTGAATCGAGTTAATTGATGTTTTGGTCATTGTACTAGGGGTCAATTTTTTTTTGGTTACTGAAACTTTTTTGTTGCATTCTCGCTATCGAAGTACCAAAAATATTACAAATTAGTGATTTTATAATTTAAATCCATAAAATTTTCAAAATCATATTTAATTTGGAACCTTCTAAACACTAAACCAAATTAAATAAAGGAGAAAATGACCTAATAAACCTTATTAGATCTGTCGACTACTGCAAAAATCGATTTAATAGAAACTATTTCATTCTCATTTCAAAGTGAAATAAGTAGTTTTGGATGCCGCCATCATCAATTTGCCACTCTTCTTTTCTCCGTTTTTTTCCGGCAAGTATACAGAGGTATAAGAGGGACCAATTTTTTAAGCTAGATTTTTGACGAGAGGATGTAGTTCCGACTTGATCCCTGGTGAGAGAAATAGTTGATGTACATAAGGTGTAGAACACCATTTTTTTCGATAAATCCGTCGTTCATGGTTAGAATAGGAAGATGTGTGACGCCCCCAAAATTAGGTATACATCACCCATCTTGGGTCGCCAGATACATGGTACAGAATTCAAATACAACTTACTAATACAACTGTCGTGTACAATACGACAAAACATAAACTGTGAGTTTGAATACAAATACTGTCTACTAGAGATTATACAAACTCAAAAGGAGTCCTCATTACAATTATTATCACACTATTTCACATAATAGTGAGGACTACTAATGCTATCCTCTGGACCATCACTCCGTTCCCCGACTCGTCCCAGCAATATTCTCATTTCCTGAAGAGAACAGTAAAAGAAGGGTGAGCTCAACTAGCCCGGTAAGAAATATTATGACTAAGATAATGCAGAATAAATTATCATTAGTCTTCAACAATGTTAAACTGATAAAATATAATAGACATCAAGTTTAACTGCAGCGGAACAAGCAATCCATTAAAAGAGTCAAGTAGAAAATAAAATCTACTATCTTTTATGATTTAAAAGGTTTTTCATCACTGTTATCGCTGAGATTCAGCTAAATAAATAATCCACATCATTGACCCACCCCTGCACTACGGCCAATGATATTCTTTAGTATCACGACAACAATTATCCATGCACTACGGGCCAAGAATATTTGTGTATTCATTAATGGTCATGATCATGCCAACAACTGTCTATCAATACACTACGGGCCAATGAGGATTTTTACCACATCATTTATAACATTACGGTCATGATTATACCGAATAATCCTTGGTCATAATCATACCAAGTCCATCTATCCACTACAGGCCACAGATGACTTTCAACATATTATAAACATGAGGATGATGACAATTCAATAAAACAAGTTCAAAAATTACTTTATCCAAGAATTAATAACGTCCAAATTGTCAACATGATACTACTTTGTAGAGTAAAATTCAAGAATGTTTAGAAGAATATTTTCATGAAAAGATACTGGATGAATCGCAAATATCAAGGATATTCCACTAATTTTATGGAGTATAGAAGTCAAAACTTTAACCAACTGAGCATAATAACGAATGGAATAACAAAAGAAATCACTATGCTTGCGGTACTTCGCATAGACAGGTTATTCTAACAGAATAATAAGTAACGGAACCAGGTCAGGCGAAATTCGCACCGACAGGATGTTCCAACAGAATAATACAGACGGAACCAGGTCCGGCGTAAAAAGCACAGACAAGATATTCCAACAGAATAATAATAAAGACGGAACCAGGTCCGGTGTAAAACACACAGACATGATATTCTAACAGAATAATAATAAAGACGGAACCAGGTCCGGTGTAAAACACACAGACAGGATGTTCCAACAGAATAATAATAAAGACGGAACCAGGTCCGGTGTAAAACACACTGACAGGATGTTCCAACATAATAATAGAAGAATGTCACCAAGTATAGGGTAGACCGCGTATACAGGTTATTCCAACAGAATAATAAGCAATGAACTAACAACAGTTATCTTCATGAATAAGAAAGAATAACACCCCTTACCGTAAAAGAAACTGAATATAAGAGTAGGGAAGTAGCAGAATACTTTGCTATAGTTTCTCTATAATTTTTCTCTCTCTAGAGTTTCAGTGAATTTATAAGAAATAATGAAGGAATGAGCTTCTATTTATAGGAGAATAGAAGGGGTACTGTTTAGAAAATAATACGGATGCAACAATTTTATAACTTACGAATGCTTGACTGATGCATTAATTCACGGATGAAAAAAAATATTGCTAACTCATGGATGCAAAAAGTTCATCCTTCAACCAATAAGAATTAAGCAACAATATAATATATATATATATAAACCAAACATGTTTTCAATTTATATATAACCATATTATATAACCACCACTTGATTTTTATCCCCCCAAAACCAACATCAATCCCCAACACCCCCAAAATCACTTTCACTACACTCTTACACCTTTCACTATCACACACCCACTCACATCTTACACCCATCACTATCATACTAACTTTCCCACCATTTTCCACTTACACATATATTATATATATACACACATCATATATATATATATATATATATATATATATATATATATATATATATATATATATATATATATATATATACGTAACTCTCTCCCACCCCCATTTCAAAATTAGTTTTTCAACATATATGGGCCCTACATGTGGGCCCCACCTTTACATAATTTTCTACCGATTATTTTGAAATATGGGTAAATGGGGGTCCATATAATAATCAAAATTGACAACAATTACTATAGCAATAATTGAACAAAACTAAGTGACTTCTCACGTAAGCATCAATAATCAATACCGTGTGCTACTATGCAACCACGCGTATTACTGTACTTTTACTACCGAGTAGTTCAACAGTATCAATGGTAAAATTTCTGCCGTTATTTTCATAAAAATATTTTTGTTGTTTTCTCAATTAGACAATAATTCTGTTGTGGGGTCCACCAATAATTGCGCCGTTGTACGAATATTCCTTGCTAAAACGAATATTTCCCGACCAATCGAATATAATATAACAACTTGCATACTATGCAAAATTTATAAATATTACCCACAACTATAACATTATATCAATTTCACTCCATAAGATTCAAAAATAATATTTATAGAAAATTCATCTTTATTCAAAAAGTTGGGATTTTACAATCTCCCCTTCTTAAGAAATTTTGCCCTCGAAATTAGGGTACGTACTTGGTATGTCGAAGAGATAAGGATACCTTGATTTCATTTCAGATTCTAACTCCTAAGTCATTTCGTCAACATCGTGGTTTCTCCACAAAACTTTGACTTGAGGTATAACCTTGGAGCGTAGAATATGTTCCTTCTTATCCAAGATTTGAACAGGAACCTCTTCATACGTTAAGTCTTCCGCTATTTCATCCGGTTCTAACTCAATAATGTGGTTCGAGTCTTTCACATATTTACGTAACATGGATTCGTGAAAAACGTTATGAACACGAGACATACTTGGCGGTAAAGCGAGTCTATAGGCTACAGTTCCTACTCGATTGAGGATTAAAAATGGGCCGATGAATCGAGGATTGAGCTTTTCTCTCTTTCCAAATCTCGTAACTCCTTTCCATGGAGCAACTCGTAATAACACATGATCTCCTATTTCAAATTCCACGTCCTTTCGATGAAGATCAGCTTTTGTCGCCCTTGTGAGGTTTTTATACGTTGCCGGATCGTTTGAATCTTTTTCGCAGTCATACGTACCAACTTCGGTCCCAACAACGTTGCTTCACCCACCTCATCCCAGCATACTGGAGAACGACATTTTCTTCCATACAATGCTTCGAATGGAGTCATGCCAATACTTGCTTGATAACTGTTGTTGTAGAAAAACTCCACCAATGACAAGAACTTGTCCCAACTTCCCTTGAAATCAAGGACACAGAGTCTTAATAGATCTTCAAGAGTTTGAATAGTCCTCTCTGACTGTTCGTCCGTCTGAGGATGATATGCCGAGCTAAATCGTAAATCTGTGCCCATAGCTTTCTGCAAACTAACCCAAAATTATGAAGTGAATCTTGGATCTCGATCAGAAACTATTGATACTGACATACCATGCAGTCTTACAATCTCGTTTATGTACATACGAGTAAGACGTTCAAGTGTATAAGTTTCTCGTATCGGTAAGAAATGAGTAGACTTGGTCAATCTATCAACAATGACCCAAATCGCATCTATACCTTGAGAAACCTTAGGAAGATCGGTAACGAAATCTATGGTAATGTGTTCCCACTTCCATTCTGGAATTTCAAGTGGTTGCAATGAACCTTTTGGTACTTGATGCTCCGCCTTGACTCGTTGACACATTATACACCTTGAGATAAACAACACTATCTCTCTCTTCATATTGCCCCACCAAAATGTATGTCAAAGATCACGATACATTTTGGTACTCCCAGGATGGATTGCAAACGGTGTGTTGTGCGCCTCCATCATGATTTTATACTTTAAATTAGGGTCGTTAGGAACACAAAGTCTGGAGTTGACTCTAAGTATTCCTTCTTCATCGATTCTTGCTTCCGACATAGCACCTTCTTGCACCTTCTTTCTCATACGCATCAGCTCCAAGTCTGTAGTTTGAGCAGCTTTAACTTTGTCAATTAAAGTTGATTCTACTCGTATATTCGCCATCATCACATGAGTCCCTAGAGTCTTTAACTCTATCTCCATCCTTTGCAAGTCACACAAAATGGGCCTTTGTGTTGATAATATCGTACTCGTTCTTGCATATGATCTTCTACTCAATGCGTCAGATACCACGTTCGCTTTTTCAGGATGGTATTGGATGGTATGATCATAATCTTTCAATAGTTCAAGCCAACGTCGTTGTCGCATGTTTAGTTCCTTTTGAGTGAAGAAATATTTGAGGCTTTTATGATCCGTAAAGATCTCCACCTTCTCTCCATACAAGTAATGCCTCCAAATTTTAAGTGCGAAGACCACAGCAGCTAACTCTAGGTCATGAGTAGGATAATTCCTCTCATATTCTTTGAGTTGTCGTGAGGCATAGGCTATGACTTTCTCATGTTGCATGAGAACACATCCTAACCCTTTGCCCGAAGCATCACTGTAGATGACAAATTCCTCCGAACCAGATGGTATTGTCAGAACAGGTGCTGAAATGAGTCTCCTCTTGAGTTCTTGAAAGTTCTTCTCACATTTCTCGCTCCAGCAGAACTTTGTATCTTTCCGAGTCAGCTGAGTTAGTGGAGTAGCGATTCGAGAAAACCCTTCTATGAATCTCCGATAATAACCAGCTAAGCCGAGAAAGCTACGTACTTCGGTCACTGATTTAGGTTGCTCCCAGCTTTGAATAGCTTCAATCTTTGCTGGGTCAACAGATATTCCATGACTTGATACCACGTGCCCAAGGAATGCTACTTCCTCTAACCAGAACTCGCATTTCTTCAACTTGGCATAAAGCTTATATTCACGAAGCTTTTGGAGTATCAGTCTCAAGTGTTGCTCATGATCTTCATGGCTTTTGAAATAAATAAGAATGTCATCAATAAAGACAACCACAAAGTGATCCGAATATTCCTTGAATACTCGGTTCATCATATCCATAAAGGCAGCAGGAGCATTAGTCAATCCAAAGGACATGACTAGGAATTCATAATGTCTGTACCGAGTTCTGAAAGTCGTTTTTGGAATGTCATCGGTTCTAATCTTCAATTGGTGATATCCGGAACGAAGATCAATCTTTGAAAAGAATTTAGCTCCTTGCAACTGGTCAAACAGGTCATCAATACGTGGCAATGGGTACCTATTTTTGATGGTGACATGATTTAACTCCCGATAATCAATACAAAGTCACATACTCCCATCTTTCTTCTTCACGAATAGAACAGGAGCACCCCAAGGAGAAGTACTAGGACGAATAAAGCCAATGTCTTACAATTCCTGCAGTTGGGTCTTTAACTCCTGAAGTTCAATAGGAGCCATTCGATATGGGGGGCTTTAGAAATAGGTTTTGTACCGGGTTCAAGGTCGATACAAAATTTAATTTCACGCTCTGGGGGTAGGCCAGGAAGTTCTTCAGGGAATACGTCAGGAAATTCATTAACAATAGAAATATTATTCAAAACTGACGTATTTTTGTTTAGATCTGTGACATGAGCTAAGAAAGCTTGACATCCGTTTTTCAATAAACGAATAGCTTTATGGCTTGAGATGACAGTGATTAATTTTAATGGTTTGGTCGCTTGAATTCGCATAATAGGTTGATTAGGAATATAAAAGCTAACAACCTTACGAAAATAATCAATTTTAGCATGATGAGTAGTTAACCAATCAATCCCTAGAATCCCATCAAATGTAAGTATTTTCAATGAAATAAGATCAACAGGTAATGTGAGGGTACCGATTTGAACCAAACAAGACTTATAAATCGTGGATGTAATGAAGGTTTCTCCCAACGCAGTTTGAACAGATAAGTCAAAGTCTAATTTTTCCGGAGTCAAATTTAAACGTTGAGCGGAAGTAGGAGAAATAAAAGAATGGGTAGAACCGGTATCAAATAGGGTATAGATTTCGCTAGAGTTTATGATAAGCATACCCGTGATGACCTCATTCGGGTTCCTTGCTTTCTGGGAGGTCACTACAAACGCTTTCCCTTGCACTACTGGCTTTGACTTTTTTGGGACGGCCTTTGGTGCCTCCATCCTAGCTGAACTTGTCTTCGATGAATAACAAAATCGGGCTAGGTGACCTTCTCTTCCACAATTATAACATGCTTTGGACGGCATCGCGCAGTTTGGACTGATGTGTCCCTCTCCTCCACATTTGAAGCATATGATAGGTGGTTGTTCTCCTTCCTTAACAATGGGTGCTGGTGCTGACGTCTTTCCATCGTTGTTGAATCTCCTCTTCTTGAAATGTCCATTCTTATTGTTTTGGCCATGATTACCACCGAAGTGGTTACCATTTCTGGCCTGCTGATTCCCTCCACACTTGTTGTCATCGCTTCGATAACTGCTTTCACTGGTATTATCATTTTGTCGGTTGCTCTCTTTTGATTGCGTTGACTCATTATCACGCTCTACTAACTGAGCCCTATTTACAACATCTGAATATAAACACAGTTTATGAGAAATAAGATGTTGACGTATCTCAGGTTTCAAACCTCGTAAAAATATTCGCGTCATTCGTTCTTCATTATCCACCAAGTGGGACGCAAACCGGGACAACTCAGCAAATTTAGCCTCATACTTCGACACGGTCATATTATTTTGCTCCAGCTTGATAAACTCCACCTCCTTCATGTGACGAATACTCTCGAGAAAGTACTTGTCGTTGAATAGCTCTTGGAACTTCTCCCAAGACATCTTGAGTGCGTCAGGCTGGGTACGTTTTACAAATTCCCACCAGTAATCTGCCTCTTCACGCAACATAAAGGTGGTGAAGGGAACCTTTTGTTCCTCGGAGCATCCCAAGACATCAAATATCTTAGTGATCTGCTTTATCCATGCTTCTGCCTTAAGTGGTTTTGGTTCTCCAATAAACTCCGGTGGTCCCAGCTCCTTGAACTGTTTAGCGGTGACCGTCCGAGAGTTTTCAGTGTTTCCACCTACATTTTGGACAGGAGCCGCTCTCGGCTGATGTTACATGAATTGTATAAAGCCTCTGAACAGTCCATCATTCATCATTTGGTCAGTGTTGTTGTTTGCATGAGGATTGTCGCCTTCCTGATGCACATTATCCTGATTATTGATATGTGGAGACTCAACGGTCTCTTGTGCTCCATTGTTATTTTCAACATTCTCGGATGTCATTTTCAGATACTGTCACAAAACAAAGGTTCATTAACATATAACATATTATCCATATACTTTGACCGAATAATTAAATAACAAAAAAACTTAAGTAGGTCATACTAGCGAAGGAATTCCCCGTCTCTCCCCTCCTAGTTCTAGTCTCACATCTCCCTAAGCTTTGATACCAACTTTGACGCCCCCAAAATTAGGTATACATCACCCATCTTGGGTCGTCAGATACATGGTACAGAATTTAAATACAACTTACTAATACAACTGTCGTGTACAATACGACAAAACATAAACTGCGAGTTTGAATACAAATACTGTCTACTAGAGATTATACAAACTCAAAAGGAGTCCTCATTAAAATTATTAAAATACTATTTCACATAATAGTGAGGACTACTAATGCTATCCTCTGGACCATCACTCCATTTCCCGACTCATCCCAGCTATATTCTCATTTTCTGAAGAGAACAGTAAAAGAAAGGGTGAGCTCAACTAGCCCAGTAAGAAATATTATGACTAAGATAATACAGAATAAATTATCATTAGTCTCCAACAATGTTAAACTGATAAAATATAATAGACATCAAGTTTAACTGCAACGGAACAAGCAATCCATTAAAAGAGTCAAGTAGAAAATAAAATCTACTATCTTTTATGATTTAAAAGGTTTTTTATCACTGTTATCGCTGAGACTCAGTTAAATAAATAATCCACATCATTGACCCACCCCTGCACTACGGCCAAGGATATTCTTTAGTATCACGACCATAATTATCCATGCACTACGGGCCAAGAATATTTGTGTATTCATTAATAGTCATGATCATGCCAACAACTGTCCATCAATGCACAACGGGCCAATGAGGACTTTTACCACATCATTTGTAATATTACGGTCATGATTATACCGAATAATCCCTGGTCATAATCATACCAAGTCCATCTATGCACTACAGGCCACAGATGACTTTCAACATATTATAAACTTGAGGATGATGACAATTCAATAAAACAAGTTCAAGAATTACTTTATCCAAGAATTAATAACGTCCAAATTGTCAACATGATACTACTTTGTGGAGTAAAATTCAAGAATGCTTAGAAGAATATTTTCATGAAAAGATACTGGATGAAGCGCAAATATCAAGGATATTCCACTAATTTTATGGAGTATAGAAGTCAAAACTTTAACCAACTGAGTATAATAACGAATGGAATAACAAAAGAAATCACCATTCATGCGGTACTTCGCATAGACAGGTTATTCAAACAGAATAATAAGTAACGGGACCAGGTCAGGCGAAATTCGCACTGACAGGATGTTCCAACAGAATAATACAGACGGAACCAGGTCCGGCGTAAAACGCACATACAGGATATTTCAACAGAATAATAATAAAGACGGAACCATGTTCGGTGTAAAACACACAGACAGGATGTTCCAACGAAATAATAATAAAGACGGAACCAGGTCCGGTGTAAAACACACAGACATGATATTACAACAGAATAATAATAAAGACGGAACCAGGTCCGGTGTAAAACACACAGACAGGATATTCCAACATAATAATAGAAGAATGTCACCAAGTATAGGGTAGACCGCATATACATTTTATTCCAACGGAATAATAAGCAATGGAATAACAATAGTTCTCTTCATGAATAAGAAAGAATAACACCCCTTACTGTAAAACAAACTGAATATAAGAGTAGGGAAGTAGCAGAATACTTTGCTATAGTTTCTCTATAATTTCTCTCTCTCTAGAGTTTCAGTGAATTTGTAAGAAATAGAAGTAATGAGCTTCTATTTATAGGAGAATAGAAGGGGTACTGTTTAGAAAATAATACGGACGCAACAATTTTATAACTTACGGATGCTTGACTGATGCATTAATTCACGGATGAAAAAAAATATTGCTAACTCATGGATGCAAAAAGTCCATCCTTCAACCAATAAGAATTAAGCAACAATATATATATATATATATATATATATATATATATATATATAATATATAAACCACACTGTAAGACCCCAACTTTTATAAATAAAGATGAATTTTCTACAAATATCATTTTTAAATATTATGGAGTTAATTTGATATAATGTTATAGTTGTGGGTAATATTTATAAATTTTGCAAAGTACGCAAGTTGTTATATAATATTCGATTGGTCGGGGAATATTCGTTTTAACAGGAAATATTCGTACAACGGCACAATCATTGGTGGACCCCACAACAGAATTATTATCGGATTGAGAAAACGACAAAAATATTTTATTAAAAATAACGGCGGAAATTTTACCATTGATACTGTTGAACTACTCGGTAGTAAAGTACAGTAATACGTGTGGTTGCATAGTAGCACACGGTATTGATTATTAATGCTTATGTGAGAAGTCACTCAGTTTGATTCAATTATTGTCAGTTAATAATATGAATTATTTAGCGATAATGACGTTTTGTTTTATTCGTATTATTAACGTAATAAAACAGAAACATCTTTTTATATAAAACAGAATACTTTATTAAAGTTATTCTATAAATAGAATATATTATATTTTATTTAAAAGATTTTTCTTTAAATATGGACCGTCAGATTAAAGTAATCAATCTGGACCGTTCATGGATTAGTTACTATGCATTCTATTTTTCTATAAATAGCAGCTCATTCCTTCATTATTTCTTACGAATTCACTGAACTCTAGAGAGAGAAACTATAGAGAGAGAGAAGAAGAGTATTCTGCTACTTAACTACTTCCTTATTTCAGCTCGTCTTTAAAACGGTAAGGGGTGTTATTCTTTCTTATTCATGAAGAGAACTGTTGTTATTTCATTTCTTATTATTCTGTTGGAATAACCTGTATACGCAGTCTACCCTATACTTGGTGACATTTTTCTGTTATTCTGTTGGAACATCCTGTCTGTGTGTTTTACACCGGACCTGGTTTAGTCTTGTTATTATTCTGTTGGAACATCCTGTCTGTGTGTTTTACACCAGACCTAGTTCCGTCTTGTTATTATTCTGTTAGAACATCCTGTCTGTGTATTTTACACCGGACCTAGTTCCATTATTTATTATTATTTTATCGGAATATCCTGTCTGTGCGTTTACGCCGGACCTGGTTCCATTGTTTATTATTCTGTCGGAATATCCTGTCTGTGCGTTTCCGCCGGACCTGGTTTCATTATTTATTATTCTATTAGAATAACCTGTCTGTGCGGTCTATCGCATGCATGGTGATTTCTTTTGTTATTCCATTCGTTATTATACTCAGTTGGTTAAGTTTTAACTTCTATACTCCATGAAATTAGTGAAATATCCTTGATAATTGCGGTTCATCCAGTATCTTTTAATGAAAATATTCTTCTAAGTATTCTTAAATTTTACTCCACAAAGCAGTATCATGTTGACAATTTGGACGTTGTTAATTCTTGGATAAATTAATTCTTGAACTTGTTTTATTGAATTCTTATATCATTGTCATCATCCTTATGTTTATAAAATGTTAAAAGTCATCTGTGGCCTGTAGTGCATAGATAGACTTGGTATGATTATGATCAGGGATTATTCGGTATAATCATGACCGTAATGTTACAAATGATGTGGTAAAAGTCCTCATTGGCCGTAGTGCATTGATGGACAGTTGTTGGCATGATCATAACCATTAATGAATACACGAATATCCTTGGCCGTAGTGCAGGGGTGATTCGATGATGTGGATTATTTTATTAAGCTGAGTCCCAGCGATAACAGTGTTGAAAAACCTTTTAAATCATAAAAGATAGTAGAGTTTATTTTCTACTTGACTCTTTTAATGGATCGCTTGTTCCGCTGCAGTTAAACTTGATGTCTATTATATTTTACCAGTGTAACACTGTTGAAGGCTAATGATAATTTATTCTGCATTATCTTAGTCATAATATTTCTTACTGGGCTAGTTGAGCCCACCCTTTCTTTCACTGTTCTCTTCAGGAAATGATAACGTAGATGGGACAAGTCGGGGAACGGGGTGATGGTCCGAATGATAGTATTAGTTAGTAGTCCTCACTATTCTATGTAATAGTGTGTTAATAAATGTAATGAGGACTCCTTTTGAGTATGAATAATCTCTAGAAGATAATATTTGTATTCAAACTCACAGTTTATGTTTTGTCGTATTGTACACGACAGTTGTATTAGTAAGTTGTATTTGTATTCTGTACTATGTATCTGACGACCCAAGATGGGTGATGTATACCTAATTTTGGGGGCATCACAGTTGGTATCAGAGCTTAGGGATATGATCCCTGGCTAAGATGTGAGAATAGAACTAGGAGGGGAGAGACGGAGAATTCCTTCGCTAGTATGACCTACCTAAGTTTATTTGCATGGTATTTAATTGGTCGGTCATAATATAAGGATAATATATGACATATCAATTAACTTTTATTTTGTGGCAGTATCTGAAAATGGCATCTGAGAATGTTGAGAATAGCAATGGAGCACAGGCGACTGTTGATTCACCACATATCAATAATCAGGATAATGTGCATCAAGAAGGTGACAATCCTCATGCAAACAACAACACTGACTAGATGATGAATGATGGAATGTTCAGAAACTTAATGCAGTTTATGCAACAGCAGGCGAGAGCGGCTCCTGTCCAAAATATAGGTGGAAACACTGAAAACTCTTGGACGGTCATCGCTAAATAGTTCAAGGAGCTGGGACCACCAGAGTTTAAGGGAGAGCCAAAACCACTTATAGCGGAAACATGGATAAAGAAGATTACCAAGATATTTGATGTCTTGGGATGCTCCGAGGAGCAAAAGGTTCCCTTTGCCGCCTTTATGTTGCGAGAAGAGGCAGATTACTGGTGGGAATCGATTAAGCGTACTCAACCTGCCGCACTGAAGATGTCTTGGGAGAAGTTCCAAGAGCTGTTCAATGACAAATACTTTCTCGAAAGTGTTCATCAAATTGGAGCAGAATAATATGACCGTGTCGCAGTATGAGGCTAAATTTGTTGAGTTGTCTCAGTTTGCATCCCACTTGGTGGATAATGAAGAACGAATGACGCGAATGTTTTTGCGAGGTTTGAAACCTGAGATACGTCAACATCTTATTTCTCATAAACTGTGTTTGTATTCAGATGTTGTGAATAGGGCTCAGTTAGTGGAGCGCGATAACGAGTCAACGCAACCAAAAGAGAGCAGTTGATAAAATGATAATACCAGTGAGAGCAGTCATCGAAGCGGTGACAACAAGCGTAGAGGAAATCAACAGGCCAGAAATGGTAACCACTTCGGTGGTAATCAGGGCCAAAACAATAAGAATGGTTATTTCAAGAAGAGGAGATTCAACAATGATGGAAAGACGTCAGCACCAGCACCCGTTGTTAAGGAAGGAGAACGACCACCTATCATATGTTTCAAATGCGAAGGGGAGGGGCACATCAGTCCAAACTGCTCGATGCCGTCTAAAGCATGTTATAATTGTGGAAGAGAAGGTCATTTAGCTCGATTTTGTCATTTACCAAAAACAAGTTCAGCCAAGATGGAGACACCAAAGGTCGTCCCAGAAAAGTCAAAACCGGTAGTGCAAGGGAGAGCGTTTGTTGTAACCTCCCAGAAAGCAAGGAACCCGAATGAGGTCATCACGGGTTAGCTTATCATAAACTCTAACGAAGTCTATACTTTATTTGATACCGGTTCTACCCATTCTTTTATTTCTCCTACTTGCGCTCATCGATTAAATTTGATTCCGGAGAAATTAGACTTTGACTTATCTGTTGAAACTCCATTGGGAGAAACCTTCATTACATCCACGGTTTATAAGTCTTGTTTGGTTCAAGTTGGTACCCACACATTACCTGTCGATCTTATTTCATTAAAAATACTTGCATTTGACGTGATTCTAGGGATTGATTGGTTAACTACTCATCATGCAAAAATTAATTATTTTCGTAAGGTTGTTAGCTTTCATATTCCTAATCGACCTATTATGCGAATTCAAGCAACCAAACCATTAAAATCAATCGCTGTCATCTCAAGCCATAAAGCTATTCGTTTATTGAAAAATGGATGTCAAGTTTTCTTAGCTCATGTCAGGGATCTAAACAAAAATACGTCAGTTTTGAATGATATTTCTATTGTTAATAAATTCCCTGACGTATTCCCTGAAGAACTTCCTGGTCTACCCCCAGAGCGTGAAATTGAATTTTGTATAGACCTTGAACCCGGTACAAAACCCATTTTCAAAGCCCCATATCGAATGGCTCCTATTGAACTTCAGGAGTTAAAGATCCAACTGCAAGAATTGTTAGACATTGGCTTTATTCGTCCTAGTACTTCTCCTTGGGTGCTCCTGTGCTATTCGTGAAGAAGAAAGATGGAAGTATGCGACTTTGTATTGATTATCGGGAGTTGAATCATGTCACCATCAAAAATAGGTACCCATTGCCACGTATTGATGACCTGTTTGACCAGTTGCAAGGAGCACAATTCTTTTCAAAGATCAATCTTCGTTCTGGATATCATCAGCTGAAGGTTAGAACTGAGGATATTCCAAAGACGGCTTTCAGAACTTGGTACGGGCATTATGAATTCCTAGTCATGTCCTTTGGATTGACTAATGCTCCTGCTGCCTTCATGGATATGATGAACCGGGTATTCAAGGAATATTTGGATCACTTTGTGGTCGTCTTTATTGATGACATCCTTATTTATTCCAAAAGCCGTGAAGATCATGAGCAACACTTGAGGCTGGTACTCCAAAAGCTTCGTGAATACAAGCTTTATGCCAAGTTGAAGAAATGCGAGTTCTGGTTGGAGGAGGTAGCATTTCTTGGGCACGTAGTATCAAGTCGTGGAATATCGGTTGACCCGGCAAAGATTGAAGCTATTCAAAGCTGGGAGCAACCTAAATCAGTGACCAAAGTACGTAGCTTTCTTGGTTTAGCTGGTTATTATCGGAGATTCGTGGAAGGATTTTCTCGAATCGCTACTCCATTAACTCAGCTGACTCGGAAAGATACAAAGTTCGGTTGGAGCAAAGAATGTGAGAAGAGTTTTCAAGAACTCAAAAGGAGACTCATTTCAGCACTTATTCTAACAATACCATCTGGCTCGGAGGGATTTGTCATCTACAGTGATGCTTCGAGCAAAGGGTTGGGATGCGTTCTCATGCAATATGGAAAATTCATAGCCTATGCATCAAGACAACTCAAGAAATATGAGAGGAATTATCCTACTCATGATCTAGAGTTGGCAGCTGTTGTCTTTGCACTTAAAATTTGGAGGCATTACTTGTATGGGGAGAAGGTGGAGATCTTTATGGATCATAAAAGCCTCAAATATTTCTTCACTCAAAAGGAACTCAACATGTGACAACGACGTTGGCTTGAACTGTTGAAAGATTATGATCATACCGTTCAATACCATCCTGGAAAAGCGAACGTGGTAGCTGACACATTGAGTAGAAGATCATATGCAAGTACGAGTGAGATATTGTCAACACAAAGGCCCATTTTGTGTGACTTGCAAAGGATGGAGATAGAGTTAAAGACTCCAGGGACCCATGTGATGATGGCGAATATACGAGTAGAACTAACTTTAATCGATAGAGTTAAAGTTGCTCAAGCTACAGACCTGGATCTGATGCGTATGAGGAAGAAAGTGCAAGAAAGTGCTATGCTGGAAGCAAGAATCGATGAAGAAGGAATACTTCGAATCAACTCCAGACTTTGTGTTCCTAACAACCCTGATTTAAAGTATGAAATCATGATGGAGGCGTACAACACACCGTTTGCAATCCATCCTGGAAGTACCAAAATGTATCATGATCTTAGTCATACATTTTGGTGGAGCAATATGAACAGAGAGATAGCGATGTTTATCTCGAGGTGTTTAACTTGTCAACGAGTCAAAGTGGAGCATCAAGTACCAAAAGGTCCATTGCAACCACTTGAAATTCCAAAATGGAAGTGGGAGCACATTACCATGGATTTCGTTACCGGTCTTCCTAGGGTTTCTCAAGGTATTGATGCGATTTGGGTCATTGTTGATAGATTGACCAAGTCTGCTCATTTCTTACCGATACGAGAAACTTATACACTTGAACGTCTTGCTCGTATGTACATAAACGAGATTGTAAGACTGCATGGTATGCCAGTATCCATAGTTTCTGATCGAGAACCAAGATTCACTTCACGATTTTGGGTTAGTTTACAAAAAGCTATGGGCACAGATTTACGATTTAGTTCGGCATATCATCCTCAGACGGACGGACAATCAGAGAGGACTATTCAAACTCTAGAAGATTTATTAAGACTCTGTGTCCTTGACTTCAAGGGAAGTTGGGACAAGTTCTTACCATTAGTGGAGTTTTCCTACAACAACAGTTATCGAGCAAGTGTTGGCATGGCTCCATTCGAAGCATTGTATGGAAGAAAATGTCGTTCTCCAGTATGTTGGGATGAGGTGGGTGAAGCAACGTTGTTGGGATCAGAGTTGGTACGTATGACTACAGAAAAGATTCAAACGATCCGACAACGTATAAAAACCTCACAAGATCGACAAAAGAGTTATGCTGATCTTCATCGAAAGGACGTGGAATTTGATGTAGGAGATCATGTGTTCTTACGTGTTGCTCCATGGAAAGGAGTTACGAGATTTGGAAAGAGAGAAAAGCTCAATCCTCGATTCATCGGTCCATTTTTAATCCTCGATCGAGTAGGAACTGTGGCTTATAGACTCGCTTTACCGCCAAGTATGTCTCGTGTTCATAATATTTTTCACATATCCATGTTACGTAAATATGTGGAAGACCCGAACCACATTATTGAGTTAGAACCGGACGAAATAGCGGAGGATTTGACGTATGAAGAAGTTCCTGTTCAAATCTTGGATAAGAAGGAACATATTCTACGCTCCAAGGTTATACCTCAAGTCAAAGTTTTGTGGAGAAACCACGATGTTGAGGAAATGACTTGGGAGTTAGAATCTGAAATGAAATCGAGGTATCCTTACCTCTTCGACATACCAGGTACGTACCCTAATTTCGAGGGTGAAATTTCATAAGAAGGGGAGGTTGTAAGACCCCAACTTTTATAAATAAAGATGAATTTTCTATAAATATCATTTTTGAATATTATGGAGTTAATTTGATATAATGTTATAGTTGTGGGTAATATTTATAAATTTTACAAAGTACGCAAGTTGTTATATAATATTCGATTGGTCGGGGAATATTCGTTTTAACAGGAAATATTCGTACAACGGCACAATCATTGGTGGACCCCACAACGGAATTATTGTCGGATTGAGAAAACGACAAAAATATTTTATTAAAAATAACGGCGGAAGTTTTACCATTGATACTGTTGAACTACTCGGTAGTAAAAGTACAGTAATACGTGTGGTTGCATAGTAGTACACGGTATTGATTATTAATGCTTATGTGAGAAGTCACTCAGTTTGATTCAATTATTGTCAGTTAATAATATGAATTATTTAGCGATAATGACGTTTTGTTTTATTCGTATTATTAACGTAATAAAACAGAAACATCTTTTTATATAAAACAGAATACTTTATTAAAGTTATTCTATAAATAGAATATATTATATTTTATTTAAAAGATTTTTTTTTAAATATGGACCATCAGATTAAAGTAATCAATCTGGACCGTTCATGGATTAGTTACTATGCATTCTATTTTTCTATAAATAGCAGCTCATTCCTTCATTATTTTTTACGAATTCACTGAACTCTAGAAAGAAAAACTATAGAGAGAGAGAAGAAGAGTATTCTGCTACTTAACTACTTCCTTATTTCAGCTCTTCTTTAAAACGGTAAGGGGTGTTATTCTTTCTTTTTCATGAAGAGAACTGTTGTTATTTCATTTCTTATTATTCTGTTGGAATAACTTGTATACGCGGTCTTGGTGACATTCTTCTGTTATTTTGTTGGAACATCCTGTCTGTGTGTTTTACACCGGACCTGGTTCCGTCTTTTTATTATTCTGTTGGAACATCCTGTCTGTGTGTTTTACACCGGACCTGGTTCCATTATTTATTATTATTTTGTCAGAATATCCTGTCTGTGCATTTACGCCGGACCTGGTTCCATTGTTTATTATTCTGTCGGAATATATCCTGTCTGTGCGTTTTCGCCGGACCTGGTTCCATTATTTATTATTCTATTAGAATAACCTGTCTGTGCGGTCTATCGCATGCATGGTGATTTCTTTTGTTATTCCATTCGTTATTATACTCAGTTGGTTAAGTTTTAACTTCTATACTCCATGAAATTAGTGAAATATCCTTGATAATTGCGGTTCATCCAGTATCTTTTAATGAAAATATTCTTCTAAGTATTCTTGAATTTTACTCCACAAAGCAGTATCATGTTGACAATTTGGACGTTATTAATTCTTGGATAAATTAATTCTTGAACTTGTTTTATTGAATTATTATATCATTGTCATCATCCTCGTGTTTATAAAATGTTGAAAGTCATTTGTGGCCTGTAGTGCATAGATGGACTTGGTATGATTATGACCAGGGATTATTCGGTATAATCATGACCGTAATGTTACAAATGATGTGGTAAAAGTCCTCATTGGCCGTAGTGCATTGATGGACAGTTGTTGGCATGATCATGACCATTAATGAATACACGAATATCCTTGGCCGTAGTGCAGGGGTGATTCGATGATGTGGATTATTTTATTAAGCTGAGTCCCAGCGATAACAGTGTTGAAAAACCTTTTAAATCATAAAAGATAGTAGAGTTTATTTTCTACTTGACTCTTTTAATGTATTGCTTGTTCCGCTGCAGTTAAACTTGATGTCTATTATATTTTATCAGTGTAACACTGTTGAAGGCTAATGATAATTTATTCTGCATTATCTTAGTCATAATATTTCTTACTGGGCTAGTTGAGCTCACCCTTTCTTTCAATGTTCTCTTCAGGAAATGAGAACGTAGCTGGGGCAAGTCGGGGAACGGGGTGATGGTCTGAATGATAGTATTAGTTTGTAGTCCTCACTATTATGTGAAATAGTATTTTAATAATTTTAATGAGGACTCCTTTTGAGTTTGTATAATCTCTAGTAGACAGTATTTGTATTCAAACTCGCAGTTTATGTTTTGTCGTATTGTACACGACAGTTGTATTAGTAAGTTGTATTTATATTCTGTACTATGTATCTGACGACCCAAGATGGGTGATGTATACCTAATTTTGGGGGCGTCACACACACATGTTTTTAATTTATATATAACCATATTATATAACCACCACTTGATTTTTATTCCCCGAAAATCAACATCAATCCCCCACACCCCCAAAATCACTTTCACTACACTCTTACACCTTTTACTATCACACACCCACTCACATCTTACACCCATCACTATCATACTAACTTTCCCACCATTTTCCACTTACACATATATTATATATACACACACATCATATATATATATATATATATATATATATATATATATATATATATATATATATATATATATTCCCTCGCCTATACGTAACTTCCTTCCACCCCCATTTCAAAATTAGTTTTTCAACATATATGGGCCCCACCTTTAAATAATTTTCTACCGATTATTTTGAAAAATGTGTAAATGGGGGTCCATATAATAATCAAAATTGACAACAATTACTATAGCAATAATTGAACAAAACTGAGTTACTTCTCACGTAAGCATCAATAATCAATATCGTGTGCTACTATGCAACCACGCGTATTACTGTACTTTTACTACCGAGTAGTTCAACAGTATCAATGGTAAAACTTCTGCCGTTATTTTCATAAAAATATTTTTGTCGTTTTTTCAATCCGACAATAATTCTGTTGTGGGGTCCACCAATGATTGCGCCGTTGTACGAATATTCCCTGCTAAAACGAATATTCCCCGACCAATCGAATATAATATAACAACTTGCATACTATGCAAAATTTATAAATATTACCCACAACTATAACATTATATCAATTTCACTCCATAATATTCAAAAATAATATTTATAGAAAATTCATCTTTATTCAAAAAGTTGAGGTTTTACAAGATGAACATTGATTTTTAATTGCTTTTGTTTCTTTAAATTATGTTCATTTTTTCTTAAAACTTTAAGTATCTTCTTAGAATATTATCCATTATTAAAATAATTAGTCTAACTTTATCTTTTTTCTTTTCTTCTAGGTGAACATTTTATTTTATTTCTGTAAACTAACCTACATGTTATCTTATTAGAATATTCCACATCTGTATGTCAAATGTTTGCCAAGTAAGCTTTTTCGTTAATATTTTGGACGAAAAATTATAAAATTACTGATTTGTAATATTTTTAGTATTTCGATAACGAGAATGAAACATAAAAAAAATTCAGTAACCAAAATGAAAATTGACCCCTAATACAATGATCAAAACATCAATTAGCCCGATCCACGTCACCTGCCATATAATTAGCACCTGTTAACCGTTACTCTAGGTAGCGCTTCCGTTCACTTTTTTGGACGGAATGGTAAACAATGACCATTTTGTAACTTTTTCTGAGTATAGTAATGTGTTTGTAACAAAAAATGATTCGATAACTATAATGAAAATGACTCCTAATACAATGATCAATACATCAATTAACCCTTTGATTGGAGGTAGAAAAATAGAAATCCTTGTCACAATTTTCACATAGGATAAAAAATGATAAAAAATCATTTGAAAAGCCATGTAATTAAAAATGGATAGTCAAACTTGGTCAAGTAGCATAAACTTGAAAATTTTGTACTTGATTGGTTGAAACAAAAACTTTGTGTAAGTTGATTGGTTTTAGCCCGTGTAGTTTATTTCAAGAAAATATTTGTTTTGTTTCCCAAATTTTCCACTAAAAAAGCTTGGAAAACAAGGTAACTTCCCTAGTCTTAGTTTTACTAAAATGACAAAAAATAGGTAGGAAAACAAGTTATCACACCAAAACAAATCCCAACAATATTTAATTACTTATAGGGCTTAGTTAAATCCAAATATGAAAGTCAAATCGGATTGATTATGTATTAAACTTACCCAAAATTAAATTAATTTTAAATTTTAAAAAAGTTAATATTTTTGTCAAGTCATTTAATAAAAATTTCTATTTATTATAAATCAAAATTCCTTAACAATTTTAAATCTTGGACTACTTTCTTACTTTTATATCTGATTCTAATTCCTTTAAAATTGACAAGCATTTTAGCATGACAATCCCTTTTAAAAAATAAATAAAATAAAAATGATAATAACGAGAAGAAATGCAAGAATTTTCTTTCCTATATATATATATATATATATATATATATATATATATATATATATATATATATATATATATATATTCCCAAATTACCCAGTGAAGCAATGGAGGTCGTGAGCTGACCCAGAACGAAGGATCGTCTGACAAAGAGCAAACCTAGTGAATCAAAACGATTTTCACAACGAAATTTCCTTTTGATTCTTTCATCATTTTACTTTGATATCTCTACTGGTCAGTACTATAATCTTTCTCGCTATACATACAACAAGATGACTGATTATTATTGTATTGATTCCACTTTTTTCGACTCTTTAATTGAGATTTTGGGTTCAATTGATTTGATTGCTGTTTAATTTGGTCAAATTTATGATTCTAGGGTCTTGATTTTTGAACCGATGACAAAAAATCTTGATAATTGAGCTGCCCGAAGACTTCAGTTATTCTGTGATATGGGTAGTTTTTGAACTGGGTTGGTGTTGTAGATTTTCATCAAATTGCAAATGGGACTGTGTATTGTATGGGTTTTGTTTCATTTATTCTTCACCTATGTATGGTTGTTATTTGAGCTGTCATCTATCTAATAAACTGTTTTACTTTGATATGGGTAGTTTTTGTTTTTATTCAGATTTCATATGGGCAGTTTTTAAACTGGTATTGTTAGAGATTTTGATCAAATTACAATAGCTGTGTGTACTTTTGTGATTTAGGATGGTTTTTCTAATATTTATTTTCAAATTTTTAGATTTAGTTAGGTCTGTTAATATCAAACACTTATGAATTTATGATCAGAAGTTGGTTCTTATAAACTTATGATTAGAAGTTAGTGTTTATGAACTTATGTCAGCTTTTATTTCTATTAAGTTTCGTTGGTATTCGACTAAGCTGGAAATGAGAAGAAATTGAAAGTTAAATTTTGTGTTTTCATTACTCGGGGTTTGAGATTATTTGCAAATGTAACTCAAATTGTCATACAACTAGCTAGATTTCACAATTTATAGTTGAATCCTCAAATTTTCCTTTTTTAGGATGTTATCCATGACATTTGTGGCTTTTTGACTTGTTTTGGTTTCCAAATAGCAGAAGTTATTTATTTCTTTCCTTCAATTTTTCTATTACTGTGAACATCAATTCTGATATTATATTTTATCTTGACCGAGTGTTCGGCTACTTATCCACATCTTTTGGTTCAAGGTTTTGAAGTTGGGATTTAAGACTGGAAGATTATATAAGATAAATGTGTCATACTATAAACAGTTGAGTAGTGGGACGTGAAGGAATTATTTATATTCTGTCGTCCCATGTTTCCCTACGTCCTGTTTAGTGGGTTGATTTAGATGGCCATTTCGTTGCTGGGATTACATCGTAAAAATCAACTCAATAAAATTCCATTGTTAATGGAGCGGGCAGAAAACCACAACGACTGTGACCATGTTATTGACATAACAAGCAGCAGTGAAGCTTCCTCATCTAGCTCCTCCCAAGATAGAGCATACAATGGCTCAGATCCACGTCGGATTGAAGACCAGCCTTCTACAAGTGTGAGGGTCCCCGTTTTTCAACCATCGTTTTCAACTGCCAATGGATCGAACTCGAGGAATTCATCATTTATAAGGAGAGGGAATGGCCATGGCCGCCGAAGGAGTCCATTGAATTCTGGTTTGTGGATATCTGTTGAATTAGTTATAACAGTGAGCCAAATTATTGCATCCATTGTTGTTTTGTCTTTGTCAAGAGACGAGCATCCACATGCTCCACTGTTTGAATGGATCGTGGGTTATGCATCTGGATGTGTTGCTACCCTCCCTCTTCTTTATTGGCGCTTTTGTCATCGTAACCAGGCTTCTGAGCAAGATTCACCTCTGGCCCGACAGAATTCTCCTGAGGGCACCCTGACTGCCCAAACTAACTCGAACAATTCATCCTCAGTTTCAAGGACTTTGGAAGATGAAGATCGCAGGACCACTGTTACCGCTTCTGGAGGTGCTCAAAGTGGTGGAATTCTGAATGCCAGGTATGGATTGTTACTTTTCGTTCTTCTACGTTTGTGATATTCGTCCTTGCTCTGCTTATGTATGCCCTTAATGCCGTCTTGACTATTCTTGCTGTTTCAGCTGTCTTTTATCCTCAGCCAACTAAGATTTTTCTAAAAGAAATATGATTACTAGAAATAAAATATCTTTGTTTTCTTGTATTTACTTTGTTTTGAAGTTTGGTGAGCTCCACATGACTACATTGAAGTTTAATGTTAAGGTAACATGCGAGTTGACATAGTCCAACATTAATGTTGAGTGTGAAGTTAAAGGCTACTAGACAAGGTTAAGTCCAAAAACTATCAGCTCAAGCTTTTAGGTTAACCTTGATTGAACAAGTGTATTAGACCCCAAGGCTCCAAAAAATTTGTATCTGAACCATGGACCATGAGACCATGATTTTAAAAAGCTCTCAAGTAATTATTCAAGTATGTGCAGGTCTCAACGTGTTTAGTATTTGAGAGTTTTCAAGAAATTGCTGAAATCAATTGGGTGTTAAGATAGAGTATGTCACATTTAAAGGGGGAGGAAATTAATAATGTTGTGACTCACATGTGTGGGGGGATTTGTTAAGGTAATATGTGAGTAGACATAGTCCAGCATCAGTATTCGAGTGTGGAATTGAAGGCTTATTATATAAGGTTGAGCCCAGGACTTATCAATTTAAATTTTTGAGTCAAGTTAGGTTCAACAAGTGTATTTTGACTTCGTTAGTCAGCCAGCTCCCAAACACTTGCTAACTCCTCTTTACTGTTCTTTTGGGTAACGAAGCACATGTCTTTCATGGCACCTTCATATCAATGTTATTAGGAACAGTGATTGACTAGGTACGCGAAACGAAATCGGGTATGAAGAACGTTACCTATGCTAGAACGCACAAGGTATCTTAGTTCTCGTATTATGATTCAGAACGGTAGTAATTGGTATTATGATTCAGAACGGTAGTACTTGGTATGTTCTGTAGGACAACTAGAGTTCCCTGGTAACCCTGTTTCATATCCAACTGTTTAATCTCGTGCACCGTAGATTTCATCATATGATATGCTTCATAACTGTCGTATGGAATTATGGGTGTTTGATCAGCGTTTAGATTTACTGCCTGGCTATTGTTTCGTCATCATTCTAAAGAGGCTACAACATTAGTCCCATCATGTGTATTTGCACTTCGTTTAGAATGATCTTTCAATTTCTTTCTTCACTGGCTAGAGTTTTTTTTTTGAAGTCTTCGATAGCTACAGTTAATTGAATGGTAATAGTGTAAAATCAGTAAAAGTTATGTATGGCATCAGGCTTTCACAACTCTGGGATATTCTATTATCGCTAACTTTATGTATGCCTGTTCCTGCATTTCGGAATATGGGTGCATATGTAACATTGAGTCGTTTTATGGACATGGTGATGTAATGATTATCATAAGCAGTTTTATTTTAATTTTATTTTGTGTATATAAGGATATGATTATCTTAACGAGTTATACTTTTATTGCCTCAATATTATTGATTCTAATAACTTTTTGTATTGGGTAAATGTTTCAACAATAATGGTTACATGAAATTTAGTGAATCATTCTATCTTAGTCAACTATCGTCTCTTTGAAGTTAGTAGCCTAAAGAATGAGGTCTAAAATATTTTAATTGGAGGAACATTGACCAGCCTTCACAAAATAAAGAGTTTGTTATAAATTATTTGTGAAATTATTTTTAGTGAGACCTATATTGATAAATAGGAGACCTAGGTAAATTACAGCTGGAGAAACGTCTCCACTGATGGTGTGAGATTACAGTTGTGACTGTATTCAAGAGGAAGTCACCAGATTTATACAGAGAAAGAAACACAAAAAAAGAAAAGAAAAAAGAACTTTTGATAAGTATAATGTAAGAAAAACTATGGGTTCCCATTGAACATTTTGTAAACAGGTTTGCTTACTATCATCCTTGAATTTATGGGTCAAGGATTCTTGTAGGCTATGTCTGGAAATTAGAAAACGCTAAGGTTACTTTTTCTATGTTATCGAACTAAGAAAGCTAGATGAAAATGCTAGTATCAGAAAAGCCATTTAATAAGTCAACTGTGTCCTTCCTCGTAGAGTCAAGGTACTCGTGGAGTACTTAAAGATGGCCCTGGATTGCTTCTTCGCTGTGTGGTTTGTAGTTGGCAATGTTTGGATCTTTGGCGGCCACTCCTCTTCATCCGAGGCTCCGAACATGTACAGGTACTGTTAAATGGAGTTGATAAACTGTCTGTCTTTCTCTCTCTCTCTCACACACATATATATATTCTATCTTTACCTTTTAGTGTTTTAATCTCTCTATGCTTTCCTACTTTGCAGGTTGTGTATAGTGTTTCTAACATTTAGCTGTATTGGGTATGCAATGCCATTTATACTGTGTGCTACTATTTGCTGCTGCCTACCTTGTATAATTTCTGTCATGGGCTTCAGAGAGGATCTAACCCAAAATAGAGGAGCCACTCCAGAATCAATAAATTCTCTTCCGACCTATAAGTTCAAGATAAAGAAAAACAAAAATGGAAATGATAGGGAAACCAACTCAGGTGGTGGTGAAGGGGTCGTGGCTGCAGGAACAGAGAAGGAGCGTGTCATATCAGGAGAAGATGCGGTAAGTTACCTCCTCTCCCTTCACGGTTCCCATGATTGTTGGTCGGTTTTACTGTCTTGACATCACTCTATAAAGTGCTACTGCATGTTTTCACCTGAAAATCGGTCAAGCTGCTATGTCTAGGCTGCCTTTTGGTCAACAACAAGACCTGGATATTTATTTCTACCCTATGCTTTCTATTGGAAATTTAACAGCGTCCTTTGTGATGTAATGCAGCTGGTTAATTTTAATGGAATAGCCAAATTCTTACTTTTAGAAATTCATTTAGAGTGGTTGCTGCTGTTTTATAGATAAAAAGTAAATAACAGATTAGATAATACATTAGTACTTATTTCAGTTGACTAGCTTCTGGATAAGTAGGATTAGTTATTTCAATAAAAATTCCTTGACTTGTTGAACTCGAATTGTTGTTTAAACTTCACAGTCCCCTGACTGCACTATTTGCCATTGTTATAATAATGGTAAACTGATGAGAAATTTTGCATTTTGATCGTTTGATTATTTTCATTCTACATTGATGAAAAAATGGAAACAATATTCACATAAAACTGGAGAAGATCTCATGGAAACGATATAAAACCTTGTTTTTTATCCCCAAGTGATAAGCTTTGCAAATGACTACCCCCCCCCCCCTCCTCCCTCCGCAGGTTTGCTGCATTTGCTTGGCAAAGTATGCAAACAACGATGATCTTCGGGAGTTGCCATGTTCTCATTTTTTTCACAAGGATTGCGTGGATAAGTGGCTGAAGATCAATGCTTTATGTCCTCTTTGTAAGGGTGAGGTTGGTGAGACAATATTAAGCGCCATTGCTGGTGCAACTGCCAGCATACAAAGGAGTTCCGTATTATAAATTGGTTATATATAGATCATTATCAATGTTGTCTATATGAACTTACTACAAGTTTGAGATTTCTTCATTGGGTGGACATTTAGTTGCCTGAAACTGCTACTTTCCATTCCATTTGGTTGTTCTTTGGGCAAGAAATATTGTAGCTTGTAGGATTTGTAGCACTCGCCTGAAGTCTCTGGCATGGTAAAAGAAAATTATGGCTGAAGAACCTATATCTGTAGCTCTCTTAAAGAAATGAAAAATGAATGATTTCAATTGATATGAAGTCACATCAGTATATCTTAGATTTTTCTCTTTTTTGGTTGATATTTTAGCATACAAGATATCAACTTCTTGATTCTTAGTTCTTACTACCATGATTCATTTGGGGGAAATAAATATCTCCTGTGTACATAGTTATTTAGTTATTTTGTCTCCATCAACTAACCACTTCACTAATTATTTTCAAAAAATAAAATAAAAAAATCTAAAACTTCATAATAATTTTGTTATCATGCAACAACTTTTAAACTAATAATGAAAAACAAACAATTATTCAATAGTCCGTCCTTCTACTAAAATTTTCTCTCATTATATACAGTATGATTACAAAGTCTAGCTATAGGAGAAAAAATACCAACAACAAAATTCCATCAGTGACAAACATTCATCCACCCTGCTAACTTGGGAAGCAATGGCGTAAACAAAAGCTAGAAAGTTAAATGTCCCTTCTGGGCCAAGAACCAAGTCATCATCTCTGATATCTGGGTAAATGCTGCATTGCCAAATGGGAAAATCGTTCACTTTCTCAGAGTATTTTTATCGGAAAAATAAAATCCATCCGAGGATCGGGATCATGTAGTTCAGATACACCATGTTAGGGTACCAGTTAATACCTAATGGGTCCGTCCAAATTTCCAGAAGCAAACTGAAAAGGTAGAAGAGATCAACGGCTTAGATATTCCTCAATAGATCATGCAAGAAAGCAAGTACAACTATATTAAAATCTCCTACGAGAGAGAAAGAGAGAGAGAGAGGGACTATTTCGTTAAGAAAACCAAACAGGTGATTAGAGATTAACCATAGGAATTTCAGCAGTCTTGCTAACTTTAAAAAGAAAAGAAACATTATTCAAGTTCAACATATAAAACTCTACATGGTCCCATGAGGAAAGGAGAAGGGATGTGGAGAGCGAAAGAAATGCCAGCAATTTCTTGCAATCATATAATTTTACATTTCATATGATACATACTCCCAACAAAAATATGTATTCTACATCCAGTACCATAAAGCAGTCGGCAGGAAAATTATGAAGCAAGCTATTTCATTATATTCAATGTGATAACAATTTAAAACAAACTTGAATAAAAGTTAAATGGAACCAAACCTTTTCAAACACAATTAATACTAAACAATTACACTTCATAATATATGTGCACATATAAATAAACAATGATAGACCTTTGGGGGAGGTTGGGATAGCAAAAATGCAATATTAGCACTTTACTCGATCTAATAGAGGTGTAACTATTCCAGATTAATTATATAAACATGTAATATAATTAAAGAAAGAGCAGCAAAAAGGCCTAAATATCAGGAAAATTATTCATACATGTTAATTTTTTATTAAGATTCAAAGTCATTATATTTTTATTTTATTTATATATAACTGCTTTTTTATTGGAATATTAGTATTCTTTATTTTATTATTATCAATATAATTATCTATTTTTATTTTACGCTCCCCCCCTCCTCCTTTTATTGTCTTCCTTCTTTTGAGCTTCTTATTGGATTCATTTTTACCCTCCCCAACTAATTTGGGATAAAATGCAGTTGTTGAGTTGAGTTGAAAGTCCTCTCAGAAGAACCTAGGGCCTTGGCCAAATGGTTATCCCCACCCCTTGTGTACCAAGAGGGGTGGGAGTTCAAACCTTTGCAATGGCAAAGTAGTGTGTGTGAGTTTAAATTCCGTCTTAAATTAGCCAAAAAAAAAAGTACTCTCAGAAGTCAGAACCAGCTTCACTGAAACTGAAAAGAAACCAAATCTGACAATTTCTGGAAATGATTAAGTAGTTACCTGCTGAACAATTGGATTTGTCGATGTTGTAAATTCATGAGTCATTCCTTGCCACACAACCTTTCCCTCATAGAGAAACACCAACCTACAAGTACCACAATAAATTTTGGTAGGCAAATCACAAAGTGGAAAAAATCATTACTGAATTTGAAGGTTTTGGACTAAGCAACAATCCAGACCCACAACTAAGAAAAGAATTAGTTACAATACCTGTCGACAGCTCTTTTAATGGTACTATGTTGGTGTGTGACAATAACATATGATGCAATCTTTCCAGGCTCACCAAGTGCATCTTCACCTTTGCAATGAACAGAGCGGATGAGATCTTCAACTACAGTAGATGCAATTGGATCAAGTCCAGCTGTTGGTTCGTCATACAAGAGGACCTGTCAGCATTGAAGAAAACTCACGTCAGAGAGGTCTATGATGTAGTGCTGCATCAACCATCTAAAGATTTGTTTGCTTGAGGAAAGAAACTCGAAACAAAAAAGTCCAGTAAGGACAACAACAAAAATATTGTTACTGTGGAGAGGTACAGCCGTACAGGACATCCAACAAAGTGAGATAGATTTTGAAGTGAATATGCATACTTCTGGCTCTATTGTATCCTTTGTAGTATCAAAAATAATAGACCGCGCCAATGCAACTCTTTTCTTCATTCCGCCTGACAATTCAGAAGGTAATCGATCCTCAACGCCCTGCAAAAGATGTCTATGTGAGTTTCCGTACACAGAAGAACAAGTAAAACATTGTCAAGACATCTATTGATTTTGTTTCTCCCTTGATTTAACTGCTCATATCTTAAACTCACAATCAGTTGCTGGTGGTGTTGGCAAGCAAAAGGTTCTCTAATTTAGCTAGTACTTTGGCCCCAAAAGTGTGTTGTTTCTATGAAGTCGTTAGCAAAGCAATAGGATCCAAGGTTCACAATCTCCACGCTGATGAGGCTTTTCCAATATTACTCCCTCTGTCCTCAAAAGCATGTTCGAGAGTACACTACAATTTTACCCTCAATAAGATGTCTAAAAGTACACAAACCAAATGTAAAATAGGGCATAAATACTACTTTATCCAAAGCGCAAATATCCCCATACAAAGACGCTAATCGCTAGCTAATTTTGGTATTTGTGTGGGTTCAAACAAAGGGTATAAATGGAACAAATTAAGGTTTTGAAATGTAAAAAGTACAAAAATCAGAACGAGAGTGACACCTACCCAAACTATGAAATAGAAAAGTGTAACATACCCAAATTAGAGTAGTGTTTGAATGCAACAAGGTTAGAACAAGGTAATTGTAGAAGACAATCAAACTAAAACAGAAGAAAAATCCATAGTAACCTACAAGCTCAAGACATCTTTTCAGATACTATATGATAAGAATATAATACCTTTAAACTATGTTTGTTTGCAATAATGATGGTCGGGATAGGATTATTTGTATTAGTTCAATAACTTTACATACTATTTTATCCTATGATTAGTCTTTTACTCTTTTATTTAATCCCATTGACTATTTGTTATTATTTGAGATCATTTGATTCTCCAAAAGGGGTACAATATAATACCACCTCTCCCCTTGGGAATACTATTCCATCATTAAATGGCCTTAGAAATGAAAAACATAGTCCGTGAAAATAAATAAAGGATAAAATAGTGCAAATAGTCATATCCTATCCATCATTATTGCAAACGAGCCGTAAATGGGCAAGAGGAGAACAGATGGGCAAGAGTTTCCTCTTCTTCCTTGAACATAGATTAAATTACAAGTCACACATGATCACAGATGAAAATTACAAGTCATACATTTCTTTTCATTTATGAATCTAGGGAAAATACATCATATCGCTGATTTGAGAATCTAAATTGGTATAACCTAATGATAAATACGTGGCGTATATCATTCTACCACACATGCATAGTTGACCTATTAATTGCCTTAAAAGCATACTACCTTCAATCCAACGGCAGCCAGAGTCTCCGTAACAAGCTTCTCAATTTTATTTTCAGGCATGCTTGAATTCTCATACCTGTATAATTCAAGGTAAAAGACATGTTTCTGGATATATCATGCATCATAAATAAATAATAAGAACTATAAAATATTAAAACTTAGTTTACAGAAAACAAAAGAACCCATCAGTTTGTATAAAGAATTGAGCTAGTATCTTACAGCAGGAAACCGACATTTTCACGAACAGTTAAGGAATCAAAAAGTGCTGCACTCTGAAATACCTGTTATGTTTTTTTGTTTTTATGGTGGGTGGGTGGGTGGGTGGGGGGGGGAGAGGAGACAAAAAAAGGTTTTAGTTCTTAAACAAATATGATAAGCAAGGGCAATAGCTTGTAGTAAACTAAATACAACTCACCAGGCCAATTCGGAGGCAAGATATCTCGTCATCACTGATTAATCCGTGCCGTCTTTTTCCTCGAATGAGGACTTCCCCCTGCACATTAAATAAATTAGTCCATTAAAAGAGAAAAAGGAAACAGAGAAGTAACCAATAACTAAATTTCTACGCAGCCGAGCTTACAATAAATCCACATAAAAACAATTGAATGCACAAAAAAAACCATCTGCATAAACTTATGAACCTTATCTGGAGCAAGAAGTCCGGCAATAATCTTTAAGATTGTAGATTTTCCAGTTCCAGAAGGTCCAATAATTCCAACTGCTTCCCCGTGCCTAATCTATAAAGAGGTGTGATATGTTTAGAGATAAACATAGAAACAAACTAATTGATGAAATATCTGAAAAATTGAAGATTTTTTTTTGTTAAATAAATAAGGGTACTAAAAAATAACTAACTATACGTATTACTCCAACAGAGCAGTGAGCTAAGGTTGGAGTATATTCAGTAAGCAAAGTGTAAGCTGTCATTGATAATGGGAATCATGCAACAAACAAGTAAACACCAAAAAAATTTAAGCCCATAAATATGTGATCGTAATTTTCAATTTATCAATTGCCATCATTGACGACCATCACTGCTATTACTGTACAAGTATCACCAGTACCACCTCCAAAAGCATTGGAGGCGTTAACACTTACCACATAACAATATTCACCACCACAATCAATGCACCTGCAAACCACCTTGTCACCACAATAGATGTCATTATTGAATATGAGGTCAGCCAATGACACAGTGGTCACTGGCATCAGTCTCCAGTATCCTGGTACTGCAATAACAACTTAATGTGGCTGTCATAGAATAGGTGTATTGATCGAGATTCTCTATTCCTGATTGCCGTGGCAAGGATAATGAAAAGAAAAAGTAGACAAGGAATTAAAATCTCAGTCTATAATACCTTAATGGGAGAAAATTTCGATCAAAGCCTTATTTATCTTGACATTACTCCAATGTAAGGGAGCAAAACTGTCTGAAGCTTTGTGATTTTTTATTTACTTTTTGTGAGGTTTAAGTCTGCACACTTGAACATTGTTCTGACTGTCAGTTTCTTCTAGAGTTCACTGGGACCTAATCCTATCAACAATCCAGGCCATACTTGATATTTATGCTTTTCAGATTCTGAAGAGACTCTTGAATAAAAAAAAAAAAAAATCTATAAGCTCTATTTTCTAAAAATGGAATGCGTGCTGACCTTAGGTTCAACCATTGGTTTGTGGGAGTGCTGTAATGCCTTAAATACAGTCCCATGATCTACATTAGCCGTGATCAGTCCAGGCTACAGGGAATTGCTATTTCTACAAGAGAATTTGATATTTTCACAAGGTTCGCCTCACATGAATAGTAAACAGGACCGCATTCATATGAGTGAGGCCTTGGAAAAATATCAAATTTTCCTCTTGGAAATAACACTTCCCTTTGTATATGCTACTTATAGGTCATGATATAAGCAAATAGAAAAGGGAAACAAAACAACATATACTTGGCTCTGACCATAGCCATACTAACGCATATGTCTATTTAGACTAAAGCCTACGATCTTTACTTAATAATTGAGGGAGCTGATTAGGAAAGCATCGTATTTTTATTCCTTGACAATTAATAGAGCTTACTTTAGACAATTAAAAGAGAATAAAGAGTTTCAATGAATAGATTGTAACATGAAGGACATGATAAAGCAATGTATAGTTAGAATACAAGAGCTACCAAAACATCTGCTATAATAGGATTACATTATCAATGAAATGACTGCATACTGTTGACCCTCTATGAAACTTAATAAACAGAAGCAAGATAGAAATCACCTTAAAGTTGACACCTTTTAATATGTGCTTCTCACCAAAAGACTTGTAGACATCTCTACACTCAATGAGAACATCAGAATCATCCTCATGCTCGTGCACCATGCTCAAATTCTCCAGGTGAGATAAATTCTGGTAACAACATATAAACAAAAACACATCAAAAACAAGTGAAACAACATATGATCACCTTTCAAGAAAATTGTCAATAAATGAACAAATTCTATTACAACCACTACTTCTAAACCTAGTTAGCAAATTGTCACTGTTTAAGGCTAAACTAAACACTTTCAAAAAAGTCTTAACAAGATGAAAATTGGAATTCAGAAAAAAGAAAATAAGACTACAAGAGATTCAGGAGAATAGACCACTATGTAATAGAACATAAATGTATAATGAAGTAATTGTTAGAATTTGAGCCTAAATTAATATGGGTGTCATTAATTATTTGTAATGATTTCACATATCAATGTGTTCTACTCTATCAGTAGATTAAATTAAGTATTTGGAAGCTCAAATCTATGGAGTAATGAATGAGATATTAACTCCCAAAGATCACCCTTATCATAATAAATACATGTGAGAAGCCAAATCCCACATCGGTTAAGAACTAAAGAATTAATAGGTTTATATATATTAAAGTTACTCTTGGGTTTGGGCCCCAAGGGGCATCTTACTTTTATGGAAGGGAGAGGACCTAGCCAAGGCGCGCACTGCCGCCGACCGGCCTGCCTCGCGGCTCATGGGTTTGGATCCTTGTATATAATTTTTTGGACAAAATTATTTAAATTTTTAATTAAAATTTATCTTATTTAGTTCTATTATCAAAACTATGTTGTTTTGATAAACAATATTTATTATTATACTACGTTATTTTGGGAAGCGTTACTTGTCGAACGGACGCGTTTAAACTGTGTCGTTTTGGGAAAGGCTATTTGCCTGAACGGACGCCGTAAAACAACGTTGTTTTTGTCTGAACGAACACGCCTTTTCTGCTAAAGACTAAAACAACGCCATTTTTGTTCTGATAAGACTAAAACTACGTCGTTTAGCAGTCCGAATGGACACGCCCTTTCTGTTAAGCCTTAAAACAACGTCGTTTTGGCTAAATAGCACATTTTCAATGGGTTATGTCCCTTCTGAAGGGTCACTAATCCCTCCTATAAATAGATAGGAGGGGGCAGCCATTTCATTCATTCAATTCACAAGCATTCTAGTCATATAGTCTTCATTATTCATAGTTTATTTGAGAGAGATTTCCAGAGCATTTTTCTTTGGTTCGTAGAATATACTAATTGGAGTGCTACTTTAGTATATGCTGTCATTGAATCTTGGGAGACAAGTGTTATCAACTCTAAGCACCATACGGAGGGCATAATTGTCTTAAGGACATAGTCAAATTTATTTCTGTAGTTTTGAGATAAGTTAAATATATATATATAGTTTCTATTGTGTTTTATCTAACATTAATGCGGTGAAGTAAAGCAAAATAAACACATAAATTACATGTTGATGTTACATATAAATTTCAAATATACACTACACTCGGAAAATTGATTCCTAAAACAGGTATATCTATAAAATCTGGCCAGTTGCACCAATTACATAATTTTTTGTAAGAAAATGAATAATTTTCAAAGCCCTATTGCAAAATTTATTTTTAAGTTTAATGATTTAAATTATACTAATTTTCTTCCACAAATAGATGCAGCAAATGTATATAGACAGCACAAGGAACCAAATATAAGCATAGGAAAGAAGGAAAGAAACAATTCAGTAAATTCCCAGAAAAAATTAAGCAACAAAAAAAAATTACATTGAACTGCTCAATTTTGAAGGCTCGAGATTCGAAATCATTACATTATGTTTGGAGGCAGAAAATTCATCAGCAGGCCTGAAGTTCTGGGGTGGCGCCACACGTGAACAAACAATTCTCCGCCCGGAATTACACAAATTGAATGTCGTTTCTGCACCAGAAGCACATAAAGCAGTAGACCCAGAAGATTCATTCCCCAGTTTTAAAGGGAACAACAAAGAACCCACCAAAGAAGCCATTACTTTTTGCAAAATTTATCTTAAGAACAATCAAAATGTACGATTTCGAGGGAGACCCAGATCCATTTGAGACTCTAAATTCATGAAAAACGATTGAATTTTCAGCTCTCAAGGTAAATTGGAGGTGGGTGTTAGGAATTTTTTGAGTCCCCTTAATAGAATAGAAAATACAGAAGGATAAGAGATGAAGGAAATAATGGTAGACACAAAGATATTAATATCTAACACTTATTATATTTTAGCATGTCGATGTGTAGTGACGGGTAAACTGTTAGCTATCCATTACGACACTTTTTATATGAAATATAAATATATCAGTTTCCTATAAATATATAACAAGTAATTTAATGAATGGAGAACTTCTCTTTGCTTTTAGCTTGTGTTTCGATGAAGAGTGTGCAAAAAACTGTTGTGGAATCAATACTATAATTGTTAACGTCAAGATCATTTGCCACGTCCCAATTCTTATCCTGCGCAGTAAACACGATTAACACCAGAAGCTTGACGGCTTCGACCTTCGGGGGATAGCTCAAACGTGAGAGTCAGTATCCGTGTTCACAAGGTTAACAATGGAGGATAAAATATCTAGTGTATTGAGAGAGATAAAAAATCCCAGTTGTGTGTATGCGTACCTTTTCTTGAAGACCTCCTCGCTAGGTTATGCTCTCTTACCCGGTTTACCGTGCCACCCACTACCATTTGACACAGCCCCCCACTCCTCAGTGATTTCTGCCGACTGCATGCGGGTTGTCACCTTTTTTCTCCACTGTGCATGCCGCCGCCCAGCTATAATCCCATCCACATTAATGATCTGCAGACTTATGGTCAACAGCCTTCCTTTTTTATCATTACAAGTCAAAGACTTAGATATTAAAAGATCTAATGGATCAACCCATTGATCCGGTCCAATATTATGGAGATACAACAAAGATAATGTAAGGATTAGACCCAATAACTTTAGGACCCAATAGTGAAGACTCAATGGACTAATTAAATAAATAGGCCCACTCCATTCGGCCCAATAGGGGAAATATCATGACCCAACATTGCCCCCTAGTTTTTTACTAAATAGGATATTTAATAGAAAACTATAAGTGGTCCATGATTTTATAGGATTTGATGGGATCGAAATAAGCCCAAACCGAAATTTACCAAAGCCCAACCGGTGAAGAATAAATAAAAATAAATAAATAATGAAAATAAAACTGAAAAGATGGATTAAAACCGAAAGTCTATTTGAAAGGCCCAATCTGCTAGACGCTCGAGACTTAGCCCGGACGCCTCCCTCTCGAATTCGTAATCATGACTATCAATTAAATGTGCCGCCCTCGTGTACCGTATAACCGTCAGTATAAAAGATAAACTTTACCAAAATTGACAGTTTTACTTGCCAATTTGAATTTCAGACTTTTGAGCTCTCTTCTTCTCCCCAGAATTTTTCTTTCCTTCTCTGCGAAATCTCATCAATGGCTTCCCAAGATTCTAAACAAGGTTCGCCTCTCTTAGTGACACCGATCAGTGTCGCTCCACCAAACCCAAACCCTAACAAGGAAGCTTCGAGCTCCAATCCGACAGCTGTAACTCCTAGTAAGAATCCGGTAACGAAGCCCCTTTCCAATCCTTCTGCATTGTATAGGAGTAAGGAACGATACTCCCATGCCAACACTCCATCGATAGTTACGGAGATCGAGTTGAAGAAGATTCGAGCACGTTGCCATATTTCGGATACTCATTCGGTGAGAGTTCCCAGGTCAGAGGAGCGAATGTACCAACGGCCAGAGGGATGGACGGCCGTTCCGGTGACTATTCTTGAGAAGGGGGTTCGGTTCCCTCTCCATGTTTTTATGGTAACCCTCCTAGGTTTTCTTGGAGTTGGGTTTGCCCAATTGGTGCCGAACTCTTATATTCATATCCTGGCATTCATCGCTTTCTACCATGACCTAGGCGTCGCACACTCGACTTTTTCTTCACCGTATACAAGGTCGGCCAGTCTAGAGAGAAAGGATTTAAGGCCATAAGCAAGCATTCCTCGAAGACAGGAGAGAAATTCGAGAGGCGTTCGTTGGTGAACACTCCTTCGAGCAATAGAGGATGGCATAAGAAGTGGTTTTTTGTCAGGGGACCTGAAATCACCTCTTTACCGGACTGGGCCACTGATGAGAAAATTTCTACTGATTTCGGAGACATTCCTGAAGAACGTGAGGCCGAGATGGTAGAACTTTTTTACAATTTCCCGAAGGAGGAATGGAACTATGGACTCCTCTCCAAGCAGGCGTGGTTATACGACCACAAATGTAAGTATAGATTTATTTTATGAATATTTGAGAATTGATGTGATGTGGATTCTGATGTAAAACTGTTAATTTTCTGTAGTAACTTTGATTAAACCGTCGTCTTCGGAGGTGAAGGACTTGGAAGATTTTTTAGCTGGAAAGTCTGCAGAAACTGTTGTCGAAGCTCCACAACAAGAAGCCCTACCCGAAGACAACCTACTCCCTGAAACACAAACTGTTAAAATACCCACTGTTGAACCTCAAATCCATAAACCCGAAGATGATGAACCCGTTCTCGCGGAAGAAATCCTTCGACCTCGTCGAAAGAGGAGGGCTATCCGAAAATCGAGACCGATTTCCATTCCATCAGATCCCGAAACCTCTTCTGAACCTGAACCAATTATTAACCCAACACCTGCTTGAGGGAGCTTACTCGATCTACCTGTAGACGATCGTAAACAGCTCCTTCGAGTTAAGAAATTAAGAGCCCAGATTACTCCTTTAACCGTTGACGAGCTCAGAGTGACTTCTTCGACCGTTCCCCCCACTTCAACCCTAGTGGACACTCGAATGACTAATGAAGAAGAACAAATTGAACCCCCCGTAGCACCATCTCGAAAGAGAAAACACCCATATAGTAGTCAACCAGTTTCGACATCTATACCTTCACCAGTTCGTGACCCCACTCCCCTCCGATCTCCATCCCCCGAGAATATATATATGGACCCTTCTCCGACTCATGACCAACCTATGCCCTCTCCTCCCGGGTCTTCATCACAAGAATTTCAGAATGATGCAACGGGAACGCCGACTATGTGGCCTCGGTTCAATGCCAATTTTCCCTTTCAGCTCTTTGATACCTTCGTTCGGGAGACCGACGATCACCGATTTGGTAACCATTCAAACGGGGACTTGCTTGACGAAGGGATGAGCTATTTGGAGAAGGTAAGCGATAACTTTCTTGGTACACATCTGTCCTTTCTTATTTAAGTACCTAAGATTGACTAGATTCTTTTGAATATATGCAGGCGACTGCTGTCTTCGGACGTTTACATCCCAGACATATGAATGTTGAATCCGATGAGGAGGCTATGAGAAGGGAGAATAATATGTTGAAGGCATCATTGGCTCGGGAGAGAAGTGAACATGAAAGTGTTCTCCATACCAATGAGGGTCTTCAAAGGGAACTGGCTCAAACCAAAGAAGGTTGGAGGGAGTCCAATGACGAATTGAGCTTGGTTAAGGAAGAGCTGAAAGCGGCTAAAGCCAGTGAACAAAAGTTGGCTGACATGAATGTCGGGCTCGTTGGGGAGAACGAGGCTTTAAAGGCTAAGTCTGAAGAACTTGTTGCAGCCAATCAAAGTTTGTCGATGCAAGTCGACAGTCTTCAGGTAAAGGCCCGCGAAGAGAAAGAAAGACATTCATTAAAGTGTCGGAAACTTCGTCACAAGCTGAAAGCCTTAAAGGGACGGAGTCCTCCCTTAACCGAAGAGCTGCGCAAACAAATTCAAGCTGAATACCGTATATCCGAAGAATTAAATGCAGAGGTGCTTCGAGTATATTCGAAAGGCTATGAGTTCTGCCGAAGCCGAGGTAAAGAAAAGCTGGTTGCAACTCATTTAGACCCGGCCCTTCTTGATTCTGAAAACGAGGATGGTGCTTGAATAGGGGTTAGAAATTATGTAAACAAAAACTTTTGTTTTCTGTTTAAGTGAATTTATTTGAATGTTAGTGAAATTTCAACTTTCTTTACCATGACCTCTTCTTACTTCGTTTCTTGTCAATAATTCAGCATTAATGATCTTGAATGAACTTAACTTAGACTATGTATCAGATAAAGCATATAACAGTTAAGTTTAAGAAACGAAATGAACTGAATTTAATGAACTGAACTGAATGATCCGAACTCAATACTTGAACAAAATAAAGTAGTGTATACTTATCGTTTCCGAAGTATGAAGTAGTTCGTGTACAAGGTGAATTCGGCTGATCCTCCTTGCACCATCAAGATCTTGTTTACCACTCGGGGTAAAATAAGTATTTAAGGACATTTGTTTACCACTCAGGGTAGAACAATTTTTATAAGGACCATGGAATTTGTTCACCACTCGCGGTAGAACAAATTTATAAGGACACTCCTGACAAAAAGGCTACCATCGAATGGTCAGCGAGTCCGACCATACCTCCTTACTTCAGTGTATATTGATTTACCACTCGTGGTAAAAGCAATATTAAAAAGACCATGAAATTTGTTTACCACTCGCGGTAGAACTAATCCATAAGGACACTTCTACCGAAAAGGCTACCATCGAATGGTCAGTGAGTCCACCCCGTCCTCCTTACACCAATAAAGTTCGCCTACCCCGAAGGGCCTGACAAATTCATAAGGACCACCTGCCAAAAAGGCTACCATCGAATGGTCAGCGAGTCCCCCCCGTCCTCCTTACTCCATTGTGAACTCAAGACTAATATGAAGAAGATCAATTTGTGAAAAAGTGAATTTTTTATTGATGATGAACCACCATTTACAGACTTCCGATAAACTGACTCGATCTCTACTGAAAGTATTTCCGAAGCCTGCCAGCATGCCAAGTGTTCTTGATCTCGGATCCGTCCAATGCCTTCAGTCGGTAAGTTCCTGGCTTCGGTACTTCGATCACCTCATAGGGTCCTTCCCAGTTTGGCATCAGTTTTCTCATATTCTGATGTGCGGACGCTTCGACTTCTCTGAGGACGAAGTCTCTTACTTCAAATCTGCGAAGTTTAACCCCTTTGTTGTAATGCTTGGCGACTCTCCGCTGGTAGGCTACTAACTTGATCAAAGCCACCTCTCTGGCTTCTTCTAAAAGATCCAAGTTGACCCTCAGTCCTTCTTCATTGTAAATCTCTTTGAACTGACTAACCCGAAGACTTGGAGATCCAATCTCGACTGGGACTAAGACATCGGTACCATAGGCCAATCTGAAAGGTGAATCTCCTGTTGTAGTCCTCGGCGTAGTTCGATAGGCCCACAACACACTGACCAGCTCATCTGGCCATCTTCCTTTAGCTTCGTCCAGTCTGCGTTTGATCCCGTTTAGAAGCGTTCTGTTGGTCACTTTAACCTGCCCATTCGACTGTGGATGAGCCACTGAAGTCTTCCTGTGCTGAACTCCCAACTCTTTCAGAAATCCTTCAAATTTTAATCCCACGAGCTGGCGTCCATTGTCCGATATCACCACTTTAGGAATTTCGAAACGAAACACTATAGATTCCTTCATGAACTTCAAACACTCTTGTTCTGTTATCAATCAAAGTGGCTTCGCTTCTACCCATTTGGTCATATAGTCGATAACAACTATGACAAAACTGACCTGACCTTTACCTTTTGGCAACGGACCTAATATATCTACCCCCCAGACAGCAAAGGGTATAGGACTCTTCTGGTGGCTGATGTGGGATCGGACTGTTGAGTTGACACTTCTCACACTTCTTCACATACTCTGTAGCTTCCTTGAAGATCGTAGGCCAGTAGTACACCTGCCGAAGTACTTTGAAAGCCAAAGACTTAGCTGTCATATGGTCACCGCAAATACCTTTGTGAACCTCCCGAAGAGCATACTCAGCCTCAGATGGAACCAGACACTTCAACAATGGTGATGAAAATGCCCTTCGAAAAAGATCCCCATCAATAAGAACGAAGTTGGCACTCTTGTACTTAATCTTCTTTGCCAGCATCTGATCCGAAGGAAGGACGCCATCTGCCAGATATTCAATGTACGGAGTCATCCAACAGTTAGATCGCTCGATACACATTATCGCTTCATGCTGGATACTCGGCTACTGTAAGACCTCCAAATAAACTGACCCATTGAAAATAACATCATCCGTAGTGGTCAGATTTGACAATGCATTGGCAATGGAATTGTCATTACTTTCTATGCCCTAAAACTCATAAGAGATGAAATACTGAAGCCGATCCTTCAACTCAGCCAAATACTTGATCATCCTCGTCCCCCGAGCTTCATAATCTCCCGATAGTTGCTTAACGACCAGTTGAGAGTAACTGTAGATGATCAGCTTCTGAAGTTCTAGACTCTTTGCTAATCGGACTCCTGCCAACACTGCTTCATATTCAGCTTCGTTGTTCGTTGCTCGAAACCCAAATCTGATGGCCTGCTGCACCTTGAATACCTCCGGACTTGTCAAAATAATCCCTGCCCTACTGACATCCGCGGTAGAAGACCCATCTGCGTACAGTGTCCATGAATTCTGACCGTGCTGAAGAACTGCAACTGCTTGATCGGACGTCTCAGCTTCTGGCAACCCAGCATCTGCTTCTGAGAACGACTACTCCACCATGAAATCGACCAAGGCTTGACCTTTGATAGCAGTTCGGGGACCATACTCAATAAAAAATTGGGATAATTCCATAGTCCACGCTGCTAATCTCCCTGAAACCTGTGGTTTGCTCATCACCTTCTTCAGTGGTTGATCTGTGTAGACGACTAGGAGCCGGCCTTGAAAATATTGTCGAAGCTTTCACCTAGCAATTATTAAAGTAAAGGCAAATTTTTCGATATTTGGGTACCTGGTTTCAGCATCTCGTAGGACGTGACTGACATAATAAACCGAGTGCTGTTTCCCACTGACCTCCCGAACTAGCACTGCTCCAACTGCCAACGAACTAGCTGCCAGATATAAATACAAAGTCTCCGCCGGAGCAGGTTTCACTAATAAAGGAGCGAAAGACATATATGTCTTTATGCCTTGGAAGACGTCTTCACACTCCGAAGTCCACTAGAATGTCTTTGCATTCTTCGGTCCCTTCAATGTGTCGAAGAACGGCAAGCATCTTTCTTCAGATTTGGACATGAACCTCCTCAAAGCTGCAATCCTACCAGTCAGACGTTGAATGTCTTTGAATGACTGAGGAGTCTTCATGTCTAGAATGTCCTGGATCTTTTCCGGATTGGCTTCAATGCCCCTTTGACTGACCAGGTAACCAAGAAACTTCCCTGCACCGAGTCTGAAGGTACACTTTGTAGGATTGAGCCTCAACTTGTGATGACGGACTGTCTGAAAGCACTCCTCCAGATCATCCAAATGCTTCTGAACTTACATACTTTTCACGATCATGTCATCCACATACACCTCCATATTCCTTCCCAGCTACTTCTGGAAGACAAAGTTCATCATTCTCTGGTAAGTGGCTCCAACATTTATCAGGCCGAAGGTCATCTTCTTATAGGCGTACACCGAACGGTGTGTGATGAATGATGTCTTTGGGATGTTCTCTTTGCACATAGATATCTGATGATAACCTGAAAAAGTATCCATAAAGCTTAGTAGTGCATACCCCGAAGTTGCATCAATAAGTTGATCAATGTGAGGCAGAGGATAGAAGTCCTCCGGGCATGCTTTATTCAGGTCGGTGTAGTCGATGCAAACTCGCCATTTTCTGTTCTGCTTCTGTACCAGCACTACATTCGCCATCCACTCCGGATAATCAATCTCAAAGATGAAATCAGCAGCTATCAGTTTCGCGATCTCCTCATCGATGATTCTCTGACGCTCGGGGTGCAAAGGTCCGCCTTTTCTGTCGGACTGGTTTCTTCGACGGGTCCATATCTAGCCGATGCTCGGCAATCTTCTGGCTGATTCCAGGCATGTCTTGTGGCTCCCATGCAAAGATGTCCGCATAGCAGCGAAGAAGTTCCATAAGATTTGTCCGGAGAGGTTCCGGTAAACCCGAACCTATCTTTACTGTCTTATATTTCTTTCCCAGAACCAGCTCGATCTCCTCTGTCTCTCCTATAGGAATAACCAATGGCTCTAAACTATTTTCAGTAAAGGGCTCGATCTCAATCGCCATGGTTTGCTTCTGCTTGCTGACCCCTACTCCCGAGGAAATAACAGCGTTCCGATAACAGCGTCGGGCCAGATCCAAGTTCCCTGTCACCTCTCCAACTCCGTGTGCTATTGGAAACTTGATCTTAAAGTGAGGGATGTATGTTACTGCTTGGAGAGCTGTCAAGGTAGGTCGTCCCAATATGGCGTTGTAGGCCGAATCTACATGCATAACATAAAATTTACATGTTATTTCTACATGTTGTGGAGCAGTACCGAAGATGACTGGTAGCTCGATAGTTCCTGCCACTTTGATCGGATCGTTGCTAAAGCCATATAGGGGAGCCTCCTGCCCAGCCTCCATCTTTTGCCCATCAAGATGCATCCTCTAATAAGCATGGGCATACAGAATATCCACCGAAGATCCGTTGTCTATCATCATGCGTTTCACATCTACCGAACCCACTTATGCGCTGTGATCACCAACGCTCCTTCATGGGGTTCGATGGGTTCCGAAGGGTAATCTGCATCAGTGAAGGATATAACAGTCCCTGGAAACGGTCGGTTGATCTTCGGGGGAGTTCCTGCCACGGACACGACAGAGTCCAGATATCCCCTCCACACTTCTTTCCTACCAACTTCCCTGCTATCCTACCTGTTATTACATCAACGACGTGCCTTGGGGGTTGATTTGCTCAAAGCTATTCACTTTCACAGGGTTACCTGGTATTTTGAAACCACTTTGCTTACGGATCGAGTAGTTGGATCAATAGTCTTTTACCATAAAAATGGTTGTATGCTCAGCATTGTCCCATGTGATGTGTGAACAACAACAACTGTGTATCATAGTCAGTATAGTAGTTAAATACCGATAAATACTGATAAAAAAGGTAAAGCTTGCAAATTTATTATTGATTAAAAGTAAATAAAAATTACAAAACCCATTGAACCAACAACTTTGATGTATAAATAAAAAGTTGAACCAAGTCCACTCACTTATGAAGGAGGAAGAGAAAGTATGGTTGCCTCAATGCCCTTCAAATTATGTGCAGGTTTATGAAGGCATTCACAAATAGATCCTTCCCCCAAATAAGGAGGCAACTCTTGACACTTGAAGCTAATCAATTTTTACTTGTATGCATCCCTACATATTTTTCCACAAGATGCCAAGTCACATTGGATTATGACTTTGAAGCCTTGTGCCACTTTGAGATTACTAGTAGCCATGCCCATCAATATTGTCATTACCATCAAACTTGCAACCAATTTGAATGGAACCACAATGGAGCTTTTTCTCTCCATTATTAATTTGCAGAGAATCTTTTTTTTTTAAAAAAAATGGAAAATTAAATATATATATATATATATATATATATATATATATATATATATATATATATATATAACTAGAACTATAGAAAATTAATTAAGATTGTATTATGAGTAGTATTGTAAATGAAGAGGCCATATATTTGTAGTGGAGTTTGTAGTATACTCTCCTGATTTGACTTTCATCATTAAATTGATTATTTATGAAATTAATAAATCTCAAAAATTTCCAACATAATAAACTATGAAGAATTTATTTACGACTAATATCAAGTTTTTAATAATTCTATATAAATATTTTTAATTATTAGTTTTAAAAATTGTCAATTTGACCATTAAAATCAAACTAAAACATTTATTATGGGGTGGACGGGGGAAAAATTTTTAGGAGAAAATAAAGGGATTTGATATTTTCAGGAAAAAAATTATGGATACTGAAAAATTATTTCTTTTCGACAGATTTATCCTTGATGATTAGATTTGATTATGGTGATTCTGGTGGCTCACACTATTTTATTGACGAGGGCATATCTGTATAAAAGAAAGTAAATATCTTGTTCTATAATTTTTGCTTTGTTAATATCAAATTTTAGGAGAAAATTAAGGGAGATGATTTTTCTAGAATTAGTTTATTTTCGGAGAAAATTAAGGCAAGTGATTTCTACCATTCATTTTTGGAGGAAATTAAGGCATGTACTTGGAGTTAATTTTTTAAGTTAATTTATTTAGGAGGTGTATTCAATTAAGATTTTTAAAGACTTTTAAAGACTTTAAAAGTTTGGTTGTATTATCAAGACATTTAAAGAGTTTATAAAAGTTTAGTGGTATTCAATTACAACTTTTTTAATGTCTTTAAAGGTTAGGTGGTATTGAATTAAGATTTTTACAAAGTCTATAAAAGTATTTTGGTATTCAAAAAGTCATATATTTTAAAGATTTCTATCAAATGGTAGAGTTTGACAGACGTTAGAAGAAAAATTATAACTATCAACCCATATCCAAAGTCTTACCTCATCTCTAAAGATTTCTAAAGACTTCCAAATAAACACAAAGGTAGATAAAACTAGTTATTAATTGCACTTTGTCTTTTATTGGGTCAAATTAGTTATTTATTTTATATGGGCTAATAAATATTAATATGTGATGGATAAATAATTTGGTAAAATTTGGGCCATAAAAATAATTGAATTTATTATAATTTTATTATAAGAGAATTGACAAGATATATTAATAAGTAAACAAATAACTAGACCTAATTTGAATTGGTGAGGAAAAAAGTAGCCGTTCTTCTAATAGAAAGAGGAAAGAAATTTGTTCAACAAATGTGAGATAAAATCATAAAATTCTCATATCAATTGTAAATATTATGTATTATAATATATGAAAATAGAAAATATATGATGTGTATGTGTATATTTTTTTTTCAGTTTTCTGACATTTTAAATGAAGGAAATCACTGTTAATTTTTGAGATATCCTCCATATTCGTCTTCAAGTGTCTTTGATGTATTATAGTGAAATAATGTAATATGTAGCTGTATTCCTGCATGATAAATTGACATAATCGTTATCTTTTCCTTATAAAAAAGGGAAAAACACACTGCTTCGATATATGTTAGGCGCATAAAAAAGGTCTACACAATCAAACAAAATTAGCAGCAGTTAAGATGGAAAATTGGATTGACAGAATCACACAATCACACAATCAACATATATATATATATATATATATATATATATATATATATATATATATATATATATATATATATATATATATATATATATATACGGTCCGGATCTTAAGCTCACCCCTTATTCAACTCACCCGAGCTCACCCCCACTTTAGCGACGGACCCGACGACGGTTCGGTCATACAACCGTCATCTATACTTTTAGCGACGCTATATGTTGTCCGTCGCTAAAAGTATAGACGACTATTGTATGACCGAACCGTCGCCGGATCCGTCGCTAAAGGAGGGTGAGCTCGGGTGAGTTGAATAAGGGGTGAATTTAAGATCCGGACTATATATATATATATATATATATATATATATATATATATATATATTAGTAAAGCAATCAATAAATAAAAAATAATCAATTATTAGTAAAAAGCGTACACAAATGTATAAAGTTTATATAGCTCAATGAAAAATGAGCTTAATTTTTGTATTGCGTCTGTAGTTTTTAAAATTTTATTGGTATCCGAGTATCCAAATGTGTCATGAAATGAGTAGAATAATTTGAACGCTTTCAACATATATAAAATCTCATGCCACAATAATATAATGAGATTTACTATAGTTCATGAAAAAAGAGGGAGATGTTGTACATATGGGCTAATTAACAATTAATATAAGTTGCAAGATACTCCCTCCGTTCCTAAAAGATTGTCGTTTTAGAAAAAAAATTATTCCAAAAAGTTTATCGTTTACAACTTTCGAGGAGAATAAATTATTTACTTTCCTATATTACCCCTACCTTTTCTCATTATCCTAAGAAATTCTCTCCCTTATATTAATAGTTTTCAATTTTTCATAAAGGGGTAGTGATGAAATTTTAAACAAATTTTACTTGGTAAATGATACTTTCTTAATCCATATGTCAAAATCTTAAACGACAATATTTTAAGAACGGATGTAGTATATTAGAAGTACACAAAAGTCTATCACAGTCTTGATAAAAAATTTATAAAAGTTTGTTACTTATTTCATGAAGTCTATAAAAGTCATTTTAAAAAAGTCTTTAAAATCTGTGAAAGTCATTAAAATCCTATAAATTCTACAAAAGTCAGTCACTTAAAAAAAGTTTTTAAAAATCTTAATTGAATACACCCCCTTATATTAAATCTTAAAATTGAGATGAATTTGTTTGGCCATACTTAATACAATCATAATTATTTTAAAAACTATATAAAAAAAGTATTATTAATTTTAAAAATTACATGAATCAAATTAATTTTAAATTCTACTTCAACAAATTGACAGGAAACTTTATTGTGAAACAAAAATAATAATAATTACATGTTATTGATAATAGAAATAAGAATAATTTATTTGTAACTGAGTAATGATATATAACATTCCTTAGAGTTTTTTTTATAAAAAAAAATAATGGTTAGAATATATGTATATCTTAGATGAGTTCATCTTCAAAAAGTTAATTATTATAGTGGAGAAATTAAGCCACTACGTAATCATAACAATTTTCTCAATAATTATTCCAATAGTAAAGTTGATATAAAATTTTGGAAAAATCATCTAAAAAGTGTCTAATGCATAATAAATTTAAAATATTACAAAAAAAATCATTTAAAAAGCGTGGAAATATTAATACTCAAATAATTAAATTCTATATAGATATAGAAAAGGGGAAAAAAGAATAGGCCTTATTATTCCAACATGTTCCTTTAGGCTATGTTTGTTTGTAAGGATTACACTTGGAATATGACTATTAATCGCAAGTGTCTTGTTTGTATTTAAATTTGAGCTTGGGATTATTAGTCCTACGATTATAAAATAACTTAAAGATGTGGGACTATTAGTTTGGCTTTGCTACACTTGTTTGATTACCTGAAGAACGCTTTCAGTGTTACGTACGTCTTTAGATGGAGTTTTTAGAAGTTTTTTGGCAAATGCCCTTCAACTTTTAAAATAATTTATATTTTGTTTTGTTTTTTTGTTTTTTTGTCTTTCTATTTAGTTCTTTAAAATTCTGTCAGAATTAATTGGGTGCTAGTAATTTATGAATTAATCTTTATTAGGCCTAAAAGGGTGAGAAAAAGTACAATTCTGGGTGTTGACTCGAAACTTACCGGCTCTCTATGGAACGTTAATGGAATATTATCTAATTCTCGTTTAATATTATGTTTTCTGCCTAACTACTTTCTGTTTGTTACTCAAATATTGCTGTGAATAACAAAATCAAATTCAAGCAAAGAAATTTTAATAAAACACCTAAAAAAATTAGGCGGCTACTTTGCAAAGTGTGTGATCAAATTACTAAACCAAATCTCTTTTCATGGAATGAAGTCCTCTCAGCCTACTAAAATGAAACAAGTCTGTAATCGCATGCAAAGAAGAGATGGGGTCTCTTGGAATTTGGTTATTTCACGGTATGTTTTTTTATGTAATTCTTTGTGTTGGTTGTGATACTTCACAAACAAGTTATTTGGTAATGCATAGACCCGTATGACCCAAATGACATACTTGTAATATACTTCATTTAGTAGTCCAAAACTGACCCAAATGAGATAGTTTTGCTATACTGATTTTACCATTAGGAAGAGTTCTAGTTAATGTGTAGCCCCAAACACACGAACCAAAGCAAAAATTGTAACCGAAATTGCAGTTACTAAAATTTAGAAAATCACGCTTAACAACCAATTTTTGAGGTTTGGCTGTTGTTTATTTTTTAAAACCAATAGCTAATAACAAACATTAAGCTTAAATATGATTCATGACTTAAAACGAAAATATGGCAGTTAATTGAGGAGATTAGTTGAGCATTTATTTTTAAAGCATCTCTAAAGTATGTTAGCAAAGGTTCATTCTCAGAGGATGTGTATAAATATACATATGCATATCTATGTATGTATCACTAGAGATGTATTCTTGTCATTCTTTTGTGTTTATATCTCCAACTGTAGTTAAATTTGATGCCATCAATGGTAATGAATAAGAGGGGTTTCTCAATTTACTCCAATTTCATTTCATGATATGTAATTACATTACCCATAAAGGTGAAAATCTCTCTTGTTTTACATCAATTGAAAACCTAGAAGGATTCTAAGCCAATTTATTTGGTTATGCAATTTAACAATAACTAATTCTCCAAGCCACCTCCTACTGATGAACTAAGAAGTAGACTCCTGCTGTATTGCAACAACTAGTATGAAATTACTAGTTGAGCTCACCTTTTGCTTTCATTGTTCTCTTCAGGAAATGAGAACGTAGTCGGGACTAGTCGAGGAATGGAGTGACGGTCCGAGATGGTGGTTGTAGTAGTCCTCACTATTTTATAAAATAGTGTGATAATAATTATAATGAGGACTCCATTTGAGTTTGGATATTGTCTATGAGACAATATTCATGTTAAAACTCTCACCTACGCTTTTTTCGTATTGTATAAATGAAGTTTGTATTTAAATTCTATACCATATATTTGGCAACTTAAAATGGGTTGTGTATACCTATTTTGTGGGCGTCACGGTTGGTTTCAAAGCTTAGGGATATGATCACTGGCTGAGACTTGAGGCTAGAACTAGGAGGGGAGAGATGGATAAATCCTTTGCTAGTATGACCTACCTAAGCTTATTTGTTATTTAATTAGTCGGTCAGAATATAGAGATAATATGTGGCATGTCAATTAACCCTTTTTTGTGGCAGTGTTTGAAAATGGCATCTAAAAATGTTGAGATAAGCAATGGAACACATGAGACCGTTGAGTCACCGATGATCAATAACCAGGATAATGTGCATCATGAAGGCAATAATCCTCATGTAAACAACAACACCGACCAAATGATGACGGAATGTTTAGGAGCTTTCTGCAATTCATGCAACATCAGGTGAGAGAGACTCATGCTCAAAATACAGGTGGAAACACTGGCAACTCACAGCTGGTCACTGTTAAGCAATTCAAGGAGCTGGGACCACCGGAGTTTGTGGTAAAGCTAGAGCCACTCAAGGCAGAGACGTGGATTAAGCAGATCACCAAGATATTTGATATCTTCGGATGCTCTGAGGAGCAAAATGTTCTCTTTGCCACCTACATGTTGCGAGGAGAGACATATTATTGGTGGGAATATGTCAAACGTACTCACCCTTCCGCACTGAAGATGTCTTGGAAAAAGTTTCAAAAATTGTTCAACGACAAGTATTTTCCTGAAAGTATTCGTCACATGAAAGAGGTAGAATTTATCAAGTTGGAACAAAATATATAACTGTGTCGCAATACGAGGCTAAGTTTACGGAGTTATCCCGGTTTGGATCCCATTTGGTTGATAATGAGGAGCTAATGAAGCGAATGTTTCTGCGAGGTTTGAAACCCGAAATACGTCAATACCTCATTTCTCACAAACTTTGCTTGTATTCAGATGTTGTGAATAGGTCTCAGTTATTGGAGCGCGATAATGAGTCAACCCAACCAAGAGATAGTAGTCGGCAAAATGATAATACCAGTGGCAGCAGTCATTGAAGCGGTGACAACAAACGTGAAGGAAATCAACATGCCAGAAATGGTAACCACTTCGGTGGTAATCCTGGCCAAGATAATAGAAGTGGAAATTTCAAGAATAGGAGATTCAATAATGATGGAAAGACGTCAGCACCAGCACCCATTGTTAAGGAAGGAGACCGACCACCGGTCATATGCTACAAATACGGAGGGGAGGGACACAACAATCCAAACTGCACGCACAAACCCAAAGCGTGTTACAATTGCAGAAGAGAATGTCACCTAGCTCGATTTTGTCATGTAGTGCCAAGTCCAGCTAGGATGGTGACACCAAATGCCGTCCCAGACAAGTCAAAACCGGTAGTTCAAGGGAGAGCGTTTGTCGTGACCTCCCAAAAAGAGAGAAACCAGAACGAAATTATCACGGGTAAGCTAATCATAAACTCTTGCAAAGTCTATACCTTATTTGATATCGGTTCTTCCCATTCTTTTATTTCATCTACTTGCGCTCAACGTTTAAATTTGACTCCAGAGAAATTAGACTTTGACTTATCTGTTGAAACTCCATTGGGAGAAACCTTCATTACATCCATTGTTTATAAATCTTGTTTGATTCAAATCGGTACCCTTACATTACCTGTTGATCTCATCTCTTTAAAAATACTTGCATTTGATGTGATTTTAGGGATTGATTAGTTAACTACTCATTATGCTAAAATTGATTATTTTCGTAAGGTTATTAGCTTTCATATTCCTAACCAACCTATTATACGAATTCAAGCAACCAAACCACTAAAGTCAATCAGTGTCATATCAAGCCATAAATTCATTCATTTATTGAAAAATGGATGTCAAGCTTTCTTAGCCCATGTCACAGATTTAAACAAAAATACGTCAGCTTTGAATGTTATTTATATTGTTAATAAATTTCCTGACGTATTTTCTGAAGAACTTCCTAGACTACCCCCGGAGCATGAAATCAAGTTTTGTATTGACCTTGAACCCAGTACAAAACCCATTTCCAAAACCCCATATCGAATGGCTCCTATTGAACTTTAGGAGTTAAAAATGCAACTGCAGAAATTGTTAGACATCGGTTTTATTCGTCCTAATACGTCTCCTTGGGGTGCTCCTGTTCTATTCGTAAAGAAGAAAGATGGGAGTATGCGACTTTGCATTGACTATCGGGAGTTGAATCATGTCACCATTAAAAATAGGTACCCATTGCCTCGCATTGATGACCTGTTTGACCAGTTGTAAGGCGTTAAATTCTTTTCAAAGATCGATCTTCATTTCGGATATCATCAGTTAAAGATTAAAACTGATGACATTCCAAAGAATGCTTTTAGAACTCGGTACAAGCATTACGAATTTCTAGTCATGTCTTTTGGATTGACTAATGCTCTTGCTGCCTTCATGGATATAATGAACCGAGTATTTAAGGAATATTTGGATCATTTTGTGGTTGTCTTTATTGATGACATCCTCATAGACTCCAAAAGTCGTGAAGATCATGAGCAACACTTGAGGCTGATACTCCAAAAGCTTCATGAAAATAAGCTTTATGCCAAGTTAAAGAAATGTGAGTTTTGACTTAAGAAAGTAGCATTACTTGGGCATGTGATATCAAATCATGAAATATCTGTTGACCCAGCGAAGATTGAAGCAATACAAAGCTGGGAACAACCTAAGTCAGTAACTAAAGTATGTAGCTTTTTGGGCTTAGCTGGTTATTATAGGAGATTCGTGGAAGGATTTTCTCGAATCGCTACTCCATTAACTCAGCTGACTCGAAAAGATACAAAATTCGGTTGGAGCAAGGAATATGAGACGAGTTTTCAAGAACTCAAGAGGAGACTCATTTCAGCACCTGTTCTGACAATACCATCTGGCTCGAAGGGATTTGTCATCTACAGCGATGCTTCAGGCAGAGGGTTAGGATGTGTTCTCATGCAACATGAAAAAGTCATAGCCTTTGCCTCACGACAACTCAAAGAATATGAGAGAAATTATCCTACTCATGATCTATGTAAGACCCCGAATTTTATGAAATAAAAGTATTCAATTTTTCTTATAATTGCTATTCAGTAAATGGTTAAATTGATAAAAAGGTTAAAGTTAAGGGAGATATATGTAAATATTTTAAATAAGTAAGTAGTTATAAAATACTCATTGTTGTCGGGGAATATTCGTTTGGTCGTGGAATATTCTTACTGTCAGAGAATATTCATACGACGACGCAGCCATTTGTGGGCCCCATAACAGAATAACTGTCGGATAAAAAAATGACAAATTTGAGTTTTTATAAATAACGGCGTAGTAGTTACTGTTAACACTGTTGGAATACCCGGTGATTAAAATACAGTAATATGCGTGGTTGCACAGTAGCACACGGTATTGCACAGTATTGTGAATTATTGATCCTTACGTAAGAAGGCACTACTCAATAATTATTACAGTAATTATTATTTAATATTTTATTTTATTGATTCAATAATTGCTGCGTTGATATTTTATATTATTGTTGTTTCAATAATTGTCACTGCACAGTATCTCCATTATCAGATCAATAATTCATATTATTTGAATAATATTGTTAGATAGCATTATTGGCAATGTCTAAGGAAGTTCTGTCTAAGGAGAGGTTTGGTCACCTAATTACGCGCCAGTAAGGAAAAATCCTTATCGGAAAGCTCCCTCTTTCCTGGGAACGACCTGGTTGCCATAATTATAATTCTTTAATATTATTTATGAATAATTAATTATTGATTTATATGATAAAAAAATATTTATTTGATGTGGATATAAATGATGGATTTATTTATTTTATGTGGTTATAAATGAAGAAATTAATGTTGAGGTATTTTATCAGTATTATTAAAAATCGTCCGTATGTGAATTTCGGGTATTTTTCGTTTGGAATTTGGAAAAACTTAAAGCTACAAAGTTGTAGAGAATTTAATTTTCTATGGAATGGACATAAAATTCGTATTTTTTTGATAAAAGGGCTATTTATTATGAATTATTGAAGTTTCTGATTATTGTTTAAATGATAAAACATTATAGAAATTTCTAGAATTAGTGGGCCCCACTTTTGGTTGGTGAAAAATATGCTAAAATTTTATTTTAAATGTGGTGGGCATGAATAGTAACAGGTAAAGTCATCAGGTAGCAGGTTAAGTCTGCTTCGGCGTTCTAATATTTTCCTATAAATAGGGTGTTTAGTTAGAATTAAAAATCACACCAGAAACATAAGTTTTCTCTCTCTATATTATCGAGCGTATTTTTGTGAGTATTTAGATACTTTAAGATTTGTTATTCAGTGCAAGTTTCTTTCAGCGTCATATTTGATATTCTAGTCAGAAGTACTACTTTTTTGAGGTAAGGAATTGTAAGGGATGGTAAGGGATGTTATTTTCTTCGCAATGATGTTATTCTTTCAATATCATTTTAGTGAAATATTGATATGAATTTTAATGTGAAATTTTTACCTTTTCGTGTCGGAGTTAGTATTCACGTATACGACACTATTCACGTATACGACACTATTCATGTATACGACACTATTTACGTATATGACATTATTTACGTATACGATACTATGTACGAATACGAGTTACTATTCATGAGTTACTATTCACGAGTTACTATTCATGAAAAAATTGGTTTCTTTTTCTGACCAAATTATCGTTGATTTATGAATCTTACTCTTGCAATTAAATACAGTTGTTGATCATATTATTTTTATTATCATATATAATATTTTTATAATCCTGGTGATGAAATTTCTCTTTGACTTGAGTATAAAGATGGGTAGATTATTGGTATGATCGTGACTATGAGTTCTCTCTGGCCAGTAGTGGAAAGTTGAATTATTGACTGGTATGATCATGACCATTGAATTTATAATTGAATATATTTAGCTTAAGTGCAAAGGTGAATTGATCAACATGGTTATAATTATTATTTATATAAATTATGAAATGATTATATATTTCTTTGAGATATTAATATCTTTGGCCTGTAGTGCAAAGATGATCTATTGTTGAATATCTTTGGCCTGTAGTGCAAAGATGATCTGTTATTGAATATCTTTGGCCTGCAGTGCAAAGATGACCTGTTGTTGAATATCTTTGGCCAGTAGTGCAGAGATGAACTGTTGACGAATATCTTTGGCCCGTAGTGCAAAGATGAATTTATCAGTATGATTATGAATAGGAATTGTGATTTGGTATAACCATGATCTTTGATGTTTCAGGTAAAGACATGTGATGAAAAGTATCTCCGTCCTGGATGAGAAGAGGAATTTAGAACTACAATTATGATTATGAGTTATACACGTGATTGTGGACAAAAATTGTTGATTGATGTTACAGGGATAAAATATTGTTGGTGGACTTTTAACATGGAGAAGATAATAGATCTTATGATCTATTTGACTCTTCTAATGGATTGCTCATTCCACTGCAACTATGGTTGAAAAGTTTTATCATCTACTATATATTCTAATTCTCTGATTTATTACTAATGAAGGCTATTGATAATTTAATTATCTTTAGTCATGATATTCTTTACTGGGCTAGTTGTGCTCACCCTTTTGCTTCACAATTCCTTTCAGGTAATAAGAGTGTAGCTGGGTCGAGCGGGAGTAACAAGGGAATAGAACGGTGGTCTCTAGCTATGGAGGTTCTCCCTAAACAGTATGAAAATAATTTTATTGAGAACTTTAGAATAGTGTGTTGTATTTTATACATCATTTAGTAGTTATATTTGGTGAATCAAATATGGAGAGGCGAACCCAACGTTAGAAGAGTGTTTTGCCACTATCATACAAGATGCCTAATGACCTGCGACTTCGTGTTATCATAAGACAGAGTTGTGCACATCCAATTGTTAAGTATATCTACGAGCATTATCTATATAATCTTGGAGTTTGGTTGGAATATTATTCACAATTGGAGATAATGGAGATAATTATATGTCAGGAGAAGACTCACCATTGGAAAGAATATGATAGTAATCTTCTCGTTTTTCTTTGGGGTCTATTGGGTCAACCAAGGATAATTCTGTGGACATATGATATCTATCATAACCTAGATGCATGGCCTCTCATGTACGAAGGTTTCCTTGAGCACTTTTCAAAGATTTTAATTTCTAAAATAGTTATTGACTGTACCTTTATGTAAGGTGCCATTGTGACGTGCTATCCAAGGTTGGGATGAGAGTCACAGTTGGTATATATTTGTATCAAAACTCACAACATATGTGTTGTTGTATTTTGTATGACAATTGTAGTAATAAAGTTGTAGTTATTTTCTGTACCATGTATTTGGCGACACAGAATGGGTTGTGTGATGTATACCTATTTTGGTGGTGTCACATTTGATATCAAAACTTAGGGATATGATCTCTCACGGAGATCCGAGATTAGAACTAGGAGGGGAGAGACGAGTAATATCCTTCGCTAGTGTGTATCCTACCTAAGCTGAATTTTCTTGCTTAAGTTGACAAATTGTGATATGTCAATTAACCTTTGTTTTGAAGCTGTATTCTAGAATGATATCTGAAATACGGGATATGAGCAATGGAGAAATCATGATGACAAGGAAGATGAAATTTGAAATGAAAGCAAGGTATTCTCAACTCTTCGAATTATCAGGTACGTAAATTTCAGGGACGAAATTTCATAAGGAGGAGAGATTGTAAGATCCCAAATTTTATGAAATAAAAGTATTCAATTTTTCTTATAATTGATATTCAGTAAATGGTTAAATTGATATAAAGGTTAAAGGTAAGGGTGATATATGTAAATATTTTAAATAAGTAAGTGGTTATAAAATACTCATTGTTTTCAGGGAATATTCATTTGGTCGTGGAATATTCTTACTGTCAGAGAATATTCGTACGACGACGCAGCCATTTGTGGGCCCCATAACAGAATAACTGTCGGATAAAGAAAACGACAAATTTGAGTTTTTATAAATAACGACATAGTAATTACCATTAACACTGTTGAAATACCCAGTGGTTAAAATACAGTAATATGCGTGATTGCACAATAGCACATGGTATTGCACAATATTATTGAATTATTGATCATTACGTAAGAAGGCACTACTCAATAATTGTTACAATAATTACTGTTTAATATTTTATTTTATTGATTCAATAATTGCTGCGTTGATATTTTATATTATTATTGTTTCAATAATTGTCACTGCACAGTATCTCCATTATCAGATCAATAATTCATATTATTTGAATAATATTGTTAGATAACATTATTGGCAATGTCTAAGGAAGTTCTGTCTAAGGAGAGGTTTAGTCACCTAATTATGCGCCAGTAAGGAAAAATCCTTATCGAAAAGCCCCCTCTTTCCTGGGAACGACCTGGTTGCCATAATTGTAATTCTTTAATATTATTTGTGAATAATTAATTATTGATTTATATGATAAGAAAATATTTAGTTGATGTGGATATAAATGATGGATTTATTTATTTTATGTGGTTATAAATGAAGAAATTAATGTTGAGGTATTTTATCAGTATTTTATCGGAATGGGGGTATTAAAAATCGTCCGTATGTGGATTTCGGACATTTTTCGTTTGGAATTTGGAAAAACTTAAAACTACAAAGTTGTAGAGAATTTAATTTCCTATGAAATGGACATAAAATTCGTATTTTTCTGATAAAAGGGCTATTTATTATGAATTATTGAAGTTTCTGATTATTGTTTAAATGATAAAATATTTTAGAAATTTCTACAATTGGTGGGCCCCACTTTTGGTTGGTGAGAAATGTGCTGAAATTTTATTTTAAATGTGGTGGGCATGAATAGTAACAGGTAAAGCCATCAGGTAGCAGGTTAAGTCTGCTTCGGTGTTCTAACATTTTTCTATAAATAGGGTACTTAGTTAGAATTGAAAATCACACCAGAAACATAAGTTTTCTCCCTATATATTATCGAGCATATTTTTGTGTGTATTTAGATACTTTGAGAGTTGTTATTCAGTGCAAGTTTTCTTCAGCGTCATATTCGATATTCCAGTCAGAAGTATTGCTCTTTTGAGGTAAGAGATTGTAAGGGATGGTAAGGGATGCTATTTTCTTCGTAATGATGTTATTCTTTCAATATCATTTTACTAAAATATTGATATAAATTTTATTGTGAAATTTTTACCTTTTCGTGTCGGGATTACTATTTACGTATACGGCACTATTCACGTATACGACACTATTCATGTATATGACACTATTTACGCATATGACATTATTTACGTATACGGTACTATGTACGAATACGAGTTAGTATTCATGAGTTACTATTCACGACAAAATTAGTTTTTTTTCCTGACCAAATTATCGTTGATTTATGAATCTTACTCTTGAAATTAAATGCAGTTGTTGATCATATTGTTTTTATTATCATATATAACATTTTCATAATCCTGGTGATGAAATTTCTTTTTGACTTGAGTGTAAAGATGGGTAGATTATTGGTATGATCGTGACTATGAATTCTCTCTGGCCAGTAGTGCAAAGTTGAATTATTGACTGGTATGATCATGACCATTGAATTTATAATTGAATATATTTAGCTTAAGTGCAAGGTGAATTGATCAACATGGTTATAATTATTGTTTATATAAATTATGAAATCATTATATATTTTTTTGAGATATTAATATCTTTGGCCTGTAGTGCAAAGATGATCTGTTGTTGAATATCTTTGGCCTGTAGTGCAAAGATGATCTGTTATTGAATATCTTTGGCCTGCAGTGCAAAGATGACCTGTTGTTGAATATCTTTGGTCAGTAGTGCAGAGATGAACTGTTGACGAATATCTTTGGCCCGTAGTGCAAAGATGAATTTATCAGTATGATTATGAATAGGAACTGTGATTTGGTATAACCATGATCTTTGATGTTTCAGGTAAAGACATGTGATGAAAAGTATCTCCGTCCTGGATGAGAAGAGGAATTTAGAACTACAATTATGATTATGAGTTATACACGTGATTGTGGACAAAAATTGTTGATTGATGTTACAGGGATAAAACATTGTTGGTGGACTTTTAACATGGAGAAGATAATAGATCTTATGGTCTATTTGACTCTTCTAATGGATTGCTCGTTCCGCTGCAACTATGGTTGAAAAGTTTTATCATCTACCATATGTTCTAAATCTTTGATTTATTACTAATGAAGGCTATTGATAATTTAATTATCTTTAGTCATGATATTCTTTACTGGGCTAGTTGTGCTCACCCTTTTGCTTCACAATTCCTTTCAGGTAATAAGAGTGTAGCTGGGTCGAGCGGGGATAACATGGGAATAGAACGGTGGTCTCTAGCTGTGGAGGTTCTCCCTAAACAGTATGAAAATAATTTTATTGAGAACTTTAGAATAGTGTGTTGTATTTTATACATCATTTAGTAGTTATATTTGGTGAATTAAATAGGGGGAGGCGAACCAAACGTTGGAAGGGTATTTTGCCACTATCATACAAGATGTCTAATGACCTACGACTTCGTGTTATCATAAGACAGAGTTGTGCACATCCATTTACTGAGTATATCTACGAGCACTACCTATATAATCTTGGAGTTTGGTTGAAATATAATTCACAATTGGAGATAATCTAGATAATTATATGTCAAGAGAAGACTCACCATTAGAAAGAACATGATAGTAATCTTCTCGTTTTACTTTGGGGTCTATTGGGTCAACCAAGGATAATTCTGTGGACATATGATATCTATCATAACCTATAGGCATGGTCTCCCATGTACGAAGGTTTCCTTAAGCATTTCCCAAAAATTTTAATTTCTAAAACAGTTATTGACTGTACCTTTATGTAAGGTGCCATTGTGACGTGCTATCCAAGGTTGGGATGAGAGTCACAGTTGGTATATATTTGTATATAACTCACAACATATGTGTTGTTGTATTTTGTACGATAATTGTAGTAATAAAGTTGTAGTTATTTTCTATACTATGTATTTGGCGACTCAGAATGAGTTGTGTGATGTATACCTATTTTGGGGGCATCACAATCTAGAGTTGGCAACAGTCATTTTTGCGCTAAAGATCTGGAGACATTACCTGTATGGGGAGAAGGTGGAGATCTATACAGACCATAAAAGCCTCAAATATTTCTTCACCCAAAAAGAACTCAACATGTGGCAACGACGTTCGCTCGAGATGCTGAAAGATTACGATCATACCATTCAATATCATCCTAGAAAAGTGAACGTGGTAGCTGACGCATTGAGTAGAAGATCATATGCGGGTATGAGTGCGATATTGTCAACGCAAAGTGTAAAACCCCAAATTTTATGAAATAAAAGTATTCAATTTTCTTATAATTATTATTCTATTTAATGGTTAAATTGATAAAAGTTTAAATTTAAGGATGATATTTAAAATTTTTGCAAAGTAAGCAAGTTGTTATAAAATATTCGTTGTGTCGAGGAATATTCTTTTTGTCGGGGAATATCCGTACGACGACACCATCATTGGTGGACCCCATAACGGAATAACTGTCGGAGTTAGAAAACGACAGAAATATCTTTTTATAAAAATAACGGCGAAAGTTTTACCGTTAAACTGTTGAAATACCCGGTGGTAAAAGTACAGTAATACACGTAGTTACATAGTAGCACACAGTATTGATTATTGATGCTTACGTAAGAAGCCACTCAGTTTATTCAATTATTGCTACAGTAGTTGCTGCATAATATCTCTCATATTATTGATTCAATTATTGTCACATTATCATTTGCATAATATTTATTATTAGTAAATCAATAATTGAGACGACAAAGTTATTCATATTATTATTTGTAATATTGACAATATCTAGAAAGTTCTGTCGAGGAGAAGTTTGGTCACCTAATTGCGCGTCAATAGGGAGAAATCCTTATCAGAAAGCCCCCTCTTTCTTGAGAATGATCTGGTTGTTAAATATTATGAGTTATAATATTAATGATGAATAATTATTAATAGATTAAAAATCTGTTTATTAAATATAAGTGATTTGTGGTAAATATTCATTCAATTTTTGATATAAATAGAGGGGTTTGTTATGAGGTGTTTGTTATAAGTTTGACTTATTATTCCATGAGGAGATATGCTAATTTTTCAGACCGTTGGTTGAAGATATAATAGTAAATCAATATGGACCGCTGGCGAAAAGTTATAATAGTAAATCAATATAGATCGCTGGTTTAAAGTTTTAATAGTAAATCAGTATGGACCGTTGCTTTAAGCTTTAATAGTAAATCAATATGGACAGTCCGTTTAAAAGTAAATTAATCTGGGCCGTTCATGAATTAGTTAATATTCAGTTTTTTTTCCTATAAATAGAAGCTCATTCCTTCATTATTTCTTACGAATTCACTGAAACTGTAAAGAGAGAAACTATAGAGAGAAAGAAGAGGAGTATTCTGCTACTACCCTACTTCAGTAATCAATTTCTACTAAGGTAAGAGATGTTATTTATTTCATATTCGCTTACGATATTATTTTTCGTATTCGTAAGGAATATTATCTTCGTTCAATACTCGTAAGGGGTATTATTTCTTTCGTATTCATGAAGAGAGTTATTTTCTTTCAATACTCGTAAGGGTTGTTATTCCATTCTTTATTATTCTATTGGAATAACTTGTCTACGCGGACTACCGCATGTATGGTGAAATATTTTCGTTATTCCATTCTTTATTATTCTGTTGGAATAACCTGTTTACGCGGACTACCGCATGCATGGTGAAATCCTTTTGTTATTCCATTTTTTATTATTCTGTAGAAATAACCTATCTACGCGGACTACTGCATGCCTGGTGAATAACCCTTCGTATTCAATTGTTATTAAATTATGAAAATGATCTGTCTATGCGGACTACCGCATGACGGTGAAAATTCATTTGCAGTTTCGTATATTATTTCTTTTCATATTCTTAAATCTAAACTTACCGTGGTAAGTATTGCTTCTATAATTCTTGAAATTAGTAGAATATCCTTGAGTTTTGCGCTTCATCCAGTATCGTTTCATTGGAATATTGATCTGAACTTTCTTATTAAATATCAATATTTTCACCAGGGGTATTATTCATGGGTTACTATTCATTCAGTTACTATTCACTCGAATATTATTCACCCGAGGATTCGGGATACTTTTCATACCAAGTTACTATTCACTCGTTACTATTCACTCGAGTACTAATCACTCGGGTATTCATGACATTTTTCATACTGGGTACTATTCACCTGGTACTATTCCCGAAGTACTATTCACGGGGTACTATTCATGACAAAAATTAATTTCTTTTCTGTCTAAGATTATTTTTGATACCTGAATATTATTTTTGAATTTTACTCCACAAAGCAGTATCATGCTGACAATTTGGATATTTTTAAGCTCTGGATAAATTTAAAGTCTTTAATATTTATCCTTGATCTCGTTTGATTGAATTCTTATATCATTGTCTTCATCTTCATACTTATGTTGTGATAAAAATCATCTGTGGCTTACGTGCGTAGATGTACTATTGATTGGTATAATTATGACCAAGGATTATTCGGTATAATCATGACCGTAATGTTATAAATGATGTGGTAAAAGTCCTCATTGGCCCGTAGTGCATTGATGGACAGTTGTTGATTTGATAATGACCATGGATGATTACATGAATATCCTTGGCCCGTAGTGCAGGAATGATTCGATGATGTGGTTTATTTATTATGCTGAGTCTCAGCGATAAAGTTGATGAAAATCTTTTTAAATCATAGAAGATAGTAGATATTATGCTCTACTTGACTCTTCTAATGGATTGCTTGTTCCACTGCAGTTAAACTTGATGTTTATTATATTTTATCAGTTTAACAATGTTAAAAGCTAACGATAATTTATTATGCATTATCTCAGTCATAATATTTCTTACTGGGCTAGTTGAGCCCTTTGCTTTTATTGTTCTCTTCAGGAAATGAGAATATAGCTCGGACTAGTCGGGGAACGGAGTCACGGTCCAGGTGTTTGCATTAGTAGTCTTCACTATTCTGTGAAATAGTGTGATAATGATTGTAATGAGGACTTATTTTTGAGTTTGAATATTATCTAGAAGATAATATTTGTATTAAAACTCACAGCTTATAGTTTATCGTATTCTACACGACACTTATCAGTTGTATAAATTAAGTTTGTATTTGAATTATGTACCATGTATTTGGCTATTTGGAATGGGTGATGTATACCTATTTTGGGAGCGTCACACAAAGACCCATTTTATATGACTTACAAATGATGGAGATAGAGTTAAAGACTCCAGGGAACCCCATGATGATGGCAAATATATGAGTAGAATTGACTTTAATCGATAAAGTTAAAGCTGCTCAAACTACGAACCTAGAGCTGATGCGTATGAAGAAGAAGGTGCTATTTCACTAGCAAGAATCGATGAAGAAGGAATACATCGAGTCAACTCCAGACTTTGTGTTCCTAACGACTCTGATTTGAAGTATAAAATCATGATGGAGAAGCACAACACACCGTTTGCAATCCATCCTGGGAGTTCCAAAATGCATCATGATCTTCGACATACATTTTGGCCGAGCAATATGAGAAGAGAGATCGCGGAGTTTATCTCAAGGTGTCTAACTTGTCAACGTGTCAAGGCAGAGCATCAAGTGCCAAAAGGTCCATTGCAACCACATAAAATTCCAGAATGGAAGTTGGAGCACATTACCATGGATTTCGTTATTGGTCTTCCCAAGGTTTCTCAAGGCATAGATGCAGTTTGGGTCATTGTTGATAAACTAATCAAGTCTGCTCGTTTCTTACCTATATGAGAAACTTATTCACTTGAAAGTCTTGCTCGTATATACATAAATGAGATTGTAAGACTGCATGGTATGCTAGTATCCATAGTTAATGATCGAGACCCAAAATTCACTTCACGATTTTAGGTTAGTTTGTAGAAAGCTCTAGGCACGGATTTAGGATTCAGTTTGGCATATCATCCTCAGACGGACGGGCAGTCGGAGAGGACTATTCAAACTCTTAAAGATCTATTAAGACTCTGTGTCCTTGACTTCAAAGAAAGTTGGGACAAGTTCTTGCCATTAGTGGAATTCTCCTACAACAATAGGTATCAAACAAGTATCGGCATGGCTCCATTCGAGGCGTTGTATGGACGCAAGTGTTGTCCTCCAGTATGCTGGGATGAGGTGGGTGAAGCAACGTTGTTGGGATCGAAATTGGTACGCATGACAACGAAAAAGATTCAAATGATCCGATAACGTATAAAAACCTCACAAGATCGATAGAAGAGTTATGTTGGTCTTCATCGAATGGACGTAGAATTCAATATTGGAGATCATGTGTTGTTACTTGTTGCTCCATGGAAAGGAGTTACAAGATTTGAAAAGATAGGAAAGCTCAATTCCCGATTTATTGGCCCATTTGAAATCCTCGATCGAGTAGGAACTGTGGCCTATAGACTCGCTTTACCGCCAAGTATGTCTCGTGTTCATAACATTTTTCACCTATCTATGTTACGTAAATATATGGAAAATCCAAACCACATTATTGAATTAGAACTAGACGAGATAGCAGAAGATTTAACATATGAAGAGGTACCTGTTAAAATCTTGGATAAGAAAGAACATATTCTACGCTCCAAGGTTATACCTTAAGTCAAAATTTTGTGGAGAGACCACAATGTTGAGGAAATGAGCTGGGAGTTAGAATCTGAAATAAAATCAAGGTATCCTTACCTCTTCGATATACCAGATACGTACACCAATTTTGAGGATGAAATTTCATAAGAAGGGGAGGTTGTAAGACCCCAACTTTTATGAATAAAGATTTTTTTTTCTCTAAATATCATTTTGAATATTATGGTGTGGATTTGATATAATGTTATAGTTGTGGGTAATATTTACAAATTTTACAAAGTAAGCAAGTTGTCATAAAATATTCGTTTGGTCGGGAAATATTCGTTTTATCAGAGAATATTCATACGACGACACAATCATTGATGGACCCCATAACGGAATTACCGTCGGAGTTAGAAAACGACAGAAATAACTTTTTATAAAAATAACGGCAAAAGTTTTACCGTTAACTGTTGAAATACCCGATGATAAATGATAGTAATACGTGTAGTTTCATAGTAGCTCACGGTATTGTACAATATCTTTGATTATTGATACTTACGTGAGAAGTCACTCAGTTTTATTCAATTATTGCCACAGTAATTGCTACATAGTATCTCACGTTATTGATTCAATTATTGTCACAATATTTTATATTATTAAATCAATTATTGAGATGACAAAGTTATTCATATTATTATTTTCATTATTGACGATGTCTAGAAAGTTCTGTTGAGGAAAGGAGTTTGGTCACCTAATTTGTAACACCTCAGTTCCACATCGAAAGATAGGGAAAAAATTTGTCTGCATATAAGGAAATAAGTTACTACCAATAGTACCTTCAAGTCATGACCTTTTGGGAGCCTGTGGTGGGCTAAGATGACCCAAGAAGATACTATTGGGCCAGTAGTTTGAGGCCTTATTTTGATGGATTCGATTCGATTCGGACTTGGGATTTGACCCGAGATTTGTTCCGGACTCGGGATTTGACCCGGGTTGTTTCATATGGTATCAGAGCCGACTCTCGAAAGCTCGGGTCGGGTCATCCGATCGGGTTACCGGAGGTGGGGACATGAAGCCTGGTGGTATTATCACACAATGGAGAGATGGAGGTCCGGAGGTGGGGACACGAAGCCAGCTGGTATTATCCCACAATGGCTAGAGAGGCAAAGATCTTTGGGCTGTGTGTGTGACCGGTTCTGACGGAGACGTCAGAAATTTAAGTGGGGGAATTTGTAACACCCCAGGCCCACATCGAAAGATAGGGAAAAAATTTGTCTACATATAAAGAAATAAGTTACTACCAACAGTATCTTCAAGTCATGACCTTTTGGGAGCCTGTGGTGGGCTAAGATGACCCAAGAAGATACTATTGGGCTAGTAGTTTGAGGCCTTATTTTGATGGATTTGATTCGATTCGGACTTGGGATTTGACCCGAGATTTATTTCGGACTCGAGATTTGACCCAGGTTGTTTCATAAAGTCATCAGTTTTGTTATGTTTTGAGTAACATCTCTTTCGATTTCGAAAAGGGGGTGTTACAGAGTTGGTATCAAAGTTACTACCAATAGTAACTACCAATAAGGAAATAAGTTACTACCAATAGTATCAGAGTTATCTGCATATAAGGAAATAAGTTACTACCAATAGTACCTTTAAGTCATGACCTTTTGGGAGCCTGTGGTGGGCTAAGATGACCCAAGAAGATACTATTGGGCCAGTAGTTTGAGGCCTTATTTTGATGGATTTGATTTGATTTAGATTTGGGATTTGACCCGAGATTTATTCCGGACTCGGGATTTGACCCGGGTTGTTTCATATGGTATCAGAACCGACTCTCGAAAGCTCGGGTCGGGTCATCCGATCGGGTTGCCGGAGGTGGGGACACGAAGGCTGGTGGTATTATTCCACAATAGAGAGATAGAGGTCCGAAGGTGGGGACACAAAGCCAGCCGATATTATTCCACAATGGCTAAAGAGGCAAAGATCTTTGGGCTGTGTGTGTGATCGGTTCTGACGGGGACGTCATAAATTTAAGTGGGGGAATTTGTAACACCCCAATCCCACATCGAAAGATAGGGGAAAAATTTATCTGCATATAAGGAAATAAGTTACTACCAATAGTACTTTCAAGTCATGACCTTTTGGGAGCTTGTGGTGGGCTAAGATGATCCAAGAAGATATTAGGCCAGTAGTTTGAGACCTTATTTTGATGGATTTGATTCGATTCGGACTTGGGATTTGACCCAAGATTTATTTCGGACTCGGGATTTGACCCGAGTTACTTCATAATTACGCGTCAATAAGGAGAAGTCCTTATCAGAAAGCCCCCTCGTTCCTGGGAATGATCTGGTTGTTAATATTGTGAGTTATAAATAATGAATAAATGTTATTAAAAATATTTTTTGTGAAGCCAAGTGAGATGTGATAAATAGAGGGTTTTTTTTATGAAGTATTTGTTGTAAGTTTGACTTATTACATGGACCCCCACTTTCTCATTTTTTAAAATCGTCGGTAGAAAGTTATCCTAGTTTTTATTTTATAGTAATAAAGCAGAAAACTTTATATATAAAATAGAATACTTTTTATAAATAGAATATATTATATTTTATTATATTACATAGTGTTTTTACTATACAGCATAGTACTGCATAGTATTTGTATAGTACTGTATAGTATTTGCATAGTGTTTTTACTATACAGCATAGTGTTGTATAGTAAAATCATGTGAATTCAGATTCGGCGCCCGTGAAATTCGTCCGAATTCTTCTATTCACCCGTGATTATTTCCTAAAAAGTATCATACCATTCTACTATAAATAGGATGCTTAGTTTAGAATTGAAAATCACATCAGAATCAGAGAATTCTTCTTCTATAATATTGAGCGTATTTCTTTTGAGTTTAAGAAAGCTTTGAGCGTAGAAAACAGTATAAGTTTTCTTCAAGAATATCTTCGCCCTACCAGTCAAAAACACTCTCCTTTTAAGGTAAGGGATATTATTTTTGTCCAATATTCGTAAGAAATAATATTTTCTTCCATACTCTGTAGTATGTATGTAATATTATTTCGTTTCAGATTCTGAATTCTACACTCATTTTGTTAAGTATTACTTTTATACTCCCTGAAATTAGTAGAATATCCTTAAAATTTGCGCTTCATCTAGTATCATTTCACAGGAATAATTTTTTGAACATTCTTGTTAAATTTTGATCTTTTTATGTCGGGTTACTATTCACGAAGTACTATTCACGGGATACTATTCACCCGGGGAACTATTTATGACAAAATTGATTACTTTTATGTCCAAATTATTTTGATACAAGAATATGATTCTTGAATTTTACTCCACAAAGCAATTATCATGTTGACAATTTGGACATTCTTGAACTCTGGATAAATTGATTTATAAATCTTTAAAATTTATCCTTGCTCTTACTTAATTAAATTTTTATATCACTGTCATCATCATCATGCTTATATTGTGATGAAAGTCATCTTTGGCCCGTAGTGTATAGATGAACTGTTGATTGGTACGATTATGACTATGTATCAGTATAATCATGACCTGTAACGTTACAAATGATGTGGTAAAAGTCCTCATTGGTCCGTAGTGCATTGATGGACAGTTGTTGGCATGATCATGACCACTGGTGATATTAACGAATATCATTGGCCCGTAGTGCATGGATAATTCGTGGATGTGATACTAACGAATATCCTTAGCCCGTAGTGCATGGATAATTCGATGATGTGGATTATTTTTTGCGCTATGTTACAGCGATAAAATATCGATGATGAACATTTAAATCATAAAAGATAGTAGATTTTATGCTCTACTTGACTATTCTAATGGATTGCTTGTTTCGCTACAGTTAAACTTGTTGTTTATTGTATTCTATCAGTTTAACACTATTGAAGGCAAACGATAATTTATCTGCATTATCTTAGTCATAATATTTCTTACTAGGCTAGTTAAGCTTACCCTTTTCTTTCATTGTTCTCTTCAGGAAATGAGAACATAGCCGGGACTAGTCGAGAAATGGAGTGAAGGTCCGAGATGGTGGCTATAGTAGTCCTCACTATTTTATAAAATAGTGTGATAATAATTGTAATGAGGACTCTATTCGAGTTTGGATATTGTCTACGAGATAATATTCGTGTTAAAACTCTCAGCTATGTTTTGTCGTATTTTTACACGACAGTTGTATAATTAAGTTGTATTTAAATTCTGTATCATGTATTTGGCGACTCAAAATGAGTTGAGTATACCTATTTTGGGGGTGTCACAACATGGATAATGCGTGAAAGTGATACTAATGAATATCATTGGCCCGTAGTGCATGAATAATTCGATGATGTGGATTATTTATTGAGCTGTGTTACAACGATAAAATATTGATGATGAACTTTTAAATCATAGAAGATAGCAGATATCATGCTCTACTTGACTCTTCTAATAGATTGCTTGTTCCACTGCAGTTAAACTTGTTTTTTATTGTATTCTATCAGTTTTACACTGTTGAAGGCTAACGATAATTTATTCTGTATTATCTTAGCCATAATATTCTTTACTGGGCTAGTTGAGCTCACCCTTTGCTTTCATTGTTCTCTTCAAAAAATGAGAACGTAGTCGGAACTAGTCGGAGAATGGAGTGACGGTCCGAGATGGTGGCTGCAGTAGTCCTCACTATTTATAAAATAGTGTGATAATAATTGTAATGAGGATTCCATTTGAGTTTGGATATTGTCTATGAGATAATATTCGTGATAAAACTCTCAGTTACGCTTTTGTCGTATTGTATAAATAAAATTTGTATTTAAATTCTGTACCACGTATTTGGCGACTCAGAAAGGGTTGTGTATACCTTTTTGGGGGCGTCACATTAAGAATAATCACGGACGCACAGTAAAGGAATTCACGGGCGGACGAATTCGTCAAAAATTTGATTTTACTATTCATTACTGTGCAATAAAATAAAAACTTTAAATAAAATATAATATATTCTATTTATAATCTAATAAAATAAATAACTTTATATATAATGTAAAAAGTATTATATTTTATATAAAAAGTTTTCTGTTTTATTACTATTATAATAATAATAAAATAAAACTAAAATAACTTTCTACCGACGATTTTCAAAAATGAGGAAATGGGGGTCCATGTAATACGCCAAACTTACAACAAATACTTCATGACAAACCCCTCTATTTATATCAAAATTTGAATAAATATTTACCACAAATCACTTATATTCAATAAACACATTTTAATCTTTCAACAAGTGTTCATCATTAATATTATAACTCACAATATTGACACCAGATCATTCTCAGGAAATAGGGGGCTTTCTGATAAGAATTTCTCCTTATTGGCGCGCAATTAAATAACCTAACCCATTTTCTCGACAGAACTTTCTAGACATTGTCAATAATGCAAAGAATAATATGAATAACTGTGTTGTCTCAATTATTGATTTAATAATATAAAATATTGTGCAGATGATACTGTGACAATAATTGAATTAATAATATAAGATACTATGCAGCAACTACTGTGGGAATAATTGAATAAAACTGAGTGACTTCTTACGTAAGTATCAATAATCAGAGATACTGTACAATACCGTGTGCTACTGTGCAACCACACGTATTACTGTACTTTTATCAGCGGGTATTTCAACAGTTAACGGTAAAAGTTTTGCTGTTATTTTTATAAAAAGGGTATTTCTGTCGCTTTCTATATCCGACAGTAATTCCGTTGTGGGATCCACTAATGATTGTGTCGTCGTACGAATATTCTCCGACCAAACGAATATTTTATGACAACTTGTTTACTTTGCAAAATTTACACATATCACCCATAACTATAACATTATATCAAATCCACACCTTATTATTCAAAATAACATTTAGAGAAAATTAAATCTTTATTCATAAAAAGTTGGGTCTTACAATTAATTTGAAACTTTTATTGAAATACATATATAATAACGCCATTTAAAACATATTATATTAATATTTAGATAATATAGTTTGATATTATTAAAATAGAAGCCTGATTATAATTTTAACTATAACTAAAATTTTATTATATTTAAATAATATAATTTAAAAGGAAACTATTTTTTTATATAAAAATCACCTTACCAGTATTAAATAATATTATTATTAAGATATATATAGGTATGAATTTAATAAATTGACCAATAAATGATTCAATTATTCAAGTAAAAGTTAATTAATTATACTATACATTAGTTACTATTATTAATATAATACTTATTAATATGTTATCTAACTTGAATGTATTACTGTTATTAAAATCTAAGTATAATTGTACTATTTGAAATATAAGTATGATTTCATTATTAGTTAGATAATATAATTTTACTAATAAAATATTTTCTTACAAGGATCATCTTATTTAATATTAAATTATTACTATAATTAATATTATTAGAAATATAATATATTGACCAACCATATGATTTAATTATTAAAGAAAACATAAAAAGCCACTTACTTTATCCAATAAGCTATTTATAAAAAAATATAATAAAAATTCAAAAACATAATATTTCTAAAAATAAGACCATGTGCTTTGCATGAGGTGTACCTACTAGTAATGAGTTTATTAAGGGTATGCATAGTGCGGTTACAATTTATAAGAGTAATTAAATCTTGTAGTTCAGTTAATATTATATGTTGGGGCAGAATTATTTGGGTCTGAGTTATATGGTGGACCAAATTTCATGTAGAGGTATTTACTCTGCACAGGAATCTGATTCGGAATTTGAATATTTTAAAGAATCAAAGATTGTGATTTCTAATTACATTTAATTTTCAAGTCCTCTTGAAAATATCATAATATAATCCGACTTCCTAGGAGATTCAGTTCAAGAATTATACTTAATAAGGAATTCTATTTTTATATAGGGAAGAGCTTGGAGAACGTGTGAGATCACTATAAATACAATACGCTGCTTTTTTTTTATTTTTAAAATGTCCGTTATTATTTTATAACCTCTTCTTCTTTTACTATTACTAGTTCAATTCCCATGTAAGGCACATATTATTTTAATATGTACATTTAACTTTAGGTTTAAATTTAGATTAATATCTTGAATTTTTAATTTTTTCTAATTTTGGGGATTGTCTTCTTAATTTTTTCAATTAGGGAATTAAACTCTTAATTTTTTTCCACTTTGAGGATTAAACTTTTTTTAAAAAAATTCTTATTACGTCTAATTGATAGTACCACATCAGAAATTAATGATATGATAGCGACTTGCGGCTAAAAAAATGCTTATGTATAATATTGAGTCTCATTTTAACATTTTTTCCATTATTTTTTTATACCAAAAAGGGTAATATAAGACCATTATTAATTTTTAAAGTAAATTTAATACATTACAAACTCCGTTTAAAAAAAATATTCAATAATCAATATAATGATATATATTTTAAAATGTATATTTGTACAACTAATTAAATCTTGTTATTTCATAATCATCAATAATTAATATAATGACAATTTTACCCTTTTTGTTAAAAAAAATTTAAGGCCTGAATATAGATTAATACCCTGAACTTTAAGTTTATTTCATAATCATCAATAATCAATATAATTAATTTTTTATACCGAAAAGGGTAAAATTGTCATTAAATTTATTTTAAAAAATTTATAATGGTCTTACATTTACCCTTTTCTGATACAAAAAATTAATTGAATAAATGTTAAAATGAGACTCAATATTACACAAACCCCGAAGTGGAAAAAAAATAAAAGTTTAATTCCGTAATTAAAAATTTGGGAAAACAATCCTCAAAGTGAAAAAAAATTAAAGGTATTAATCCATATTTAGGCGAGAAAAGAAAGATGAAAATCGATACACACCTGCAAAGTGCACATAATTTTAATAAAAGGAATAAATTTGTCCATAAAAAATAATTGCTATATGCTTAAACTTTTAGCCGTGTGAATATTAATTCATTTTTTATATTAATAGACTCTACCAAATAACATACTCGTTATTTACTTTATGTACTTATTGTCATCCTTTTGAAAACAAAAAAATCAATAAGTCTAGGCGGAAATGTTTTTTGGATCGAAAAATTGGACCTGCCCAAGTTTTCTTTTCTTTTCTTGTGACATGTCCAATAATCCGATCCAAAGAAAATGTCCCTATAGAAGGACTCCAAAAAAATTGTACCTCGGGCCATTTCTTTTTCTATTTACATTTTTAGTTGTTTTGTTAAAAGAGAGTAGAAATAAAGGGTAAAAAAATTTGCTCAAAGCTATTCACTTTCACAGAGTTGTCTAGTATTTTGAAACCACTTTGCTTGCGGATCGAGTAGTTGGATCAATAGTCTCTTACCATAAAAATGGTTGTATGCTCAGCATTGTCCCATGTGATGTGTGAACAACGACAAATGTGTATCATAGTCAGTACAATAGCTAGATACAGATAAATACTTATAAAAAAGGTAAAGCTTACAAATTTATTATTGATTAAAAGTAAATAAAAATTACAAAACCCATTGAACCAACAACTTTGATCAATAAATAAAAAGTTGAACCAAGTCCACTTATGAATGAGGAAGAGAAACTATGGTTGCCTCAATGCCTTTCAAATTATATTCAGGTTTATGAAGGCATTCACAAACAGATCCTTTCCCCAAATAAGGAGGCAACTCTTGACACTTGAAGCTAAGCAATTTTTCCTTGTATGCATTCCTACATTTTGTTCCACAAGATGTTAAGTCACATTGGATTATGAGTTCGAAGCCTTGTGCCACTTTGAGATTACTAGTAGCCATGCCCATGAATATTGTCATAAGCATCAAACTTGCAACCAATTTGAATGGAACCACAATGGAGCTTTTTCTCTCCATTATTTGCAGGGAATTTTTTTAAAAAAAATATTGAAAATTATATATATATATATATATATATATATATATATATATATATATATATATATATATATATATATATAAAACTAGAACTATAGAAAATTAATTAAGATTGTATTATGAGTAGTATTGTAAATGAAGAGGTCATATATTTATAGTGGAGTTTTTAAAAAGGCATATTCTTAAGAGGTAGGAGTGTTAGAAATTGAATTAATTGAAGCCTTTAAATGGTGGAAAGTAACCACCAAAATAAATGGTGGAAACTTAAAAAACCTTCAAGTTGCTTTAATGCAACTTAAGTTTTAGTTTGTGTATATATATATATATATATATATATATATATATATATATATATATATATATATATTCTTAATTTATTTTATCTATCATTTATAACAATATTTAAACAAGTTAGTTCGTCCTTTTTTTTGTTCGGCGTTTAAGTTTTCCTACATTAAGTCAATTATTGTTATTTATCTATTTAAATCAGAAACTACATAATTAGAACCTTGTTTTATAAGGAAATTAGAATTACTAATATAGTGTTAGAAGGATGCGACATAATATTAATTTAAAACTTTTATTGAGATACATATATAATAACGCCATTTAAAACATATTATATTAATGTTTAGATAATATAGTTTGATATTATTAAAATATAAGCATGATTATAATTTTAACTATAAGTAAATTTTATTATATTTAAATAATATAATTTTAGAAGGAAACTATTTTTTTATATAAAAATCACCTTACCAGTATTAAATAATAATATTATTAAGATATATATAGGTATGAATTTAATAAATTGACCAATAAATGATTCAATTATTAAACTAAAAGTTAATTAATTATGCTATACATTTGTAACTATTATTAATATAATACTTATTAATATGTTATCTAACTTGAATGTATTACTGTTATTAAAATCTAAGTATAATTTGTACTATTTGAAATATAAGTATGATTTTATTATTAGTTAGATAATATACTTTTAGTAATAAAATATTTTCTTACAAGGATCATCTTATTTAATATTAAATTGTTACTATAATTAATATTATTAGAAATATAATATATTGACCAACCATGATTTAATTATTAAAGAAAACATAAAAAGCTACTTACTTTATCCAATAAGTTATTTATAAAAAATATAATAAAAATTCAAAAACATTATATTTCTAAAAATAAGACCATGTGCTTTGCATGAGCTGCTAGTAATGAGTTTATTAGGGGTATGCATTGTGCGGTTACAATGTGTGGGCTAAATTTCATGTGGAGATATTTACCCTGCGTAAGAATCTGATTTGGAAGTTGAATATTTTAAGGAATCAAAGGATATAATCCGACTTCCTAAGAGATTCAGTTCAAGAATTATATTCCCTCCGTCCCTAATTATTTGACGTTTTAGAGGTGGACACAAGAATTAAGATAATGATTGAAAAATATTAAATATAGTACTCAATTGTCTATAATACTCTTAAATTTTTTGTTGGGACAAGGAGAGAGAAAGAGTTTAAAGTTTCAAGAAAATAGGCAGAGTAATAAGGAGTAATTTTGAAAAAATTGTCATTAATTCTGCTAAATTTGAACAAACGTCAAATAATTAGAGACAAATAAAAAATACTAAAACGTCAAATAATTATGGACATAGGGAGTACTTAATAAGGAATTCTATTTCTATATAGGGAAGAGCTTGGAAAATGTGTGAGATCACTATAAATACAATAAGCTAAATTTTTTTTATTTTTAAAATGCCAGTTATTATTTTAAAACCTCTTCTTCTTTTACTATTACTAGTTCAATTCCCGTGTAAGGCACATATTATTTTAATATGTACATTTAACTTTAGGCTTAAATTTAGATTAATATCTTGAATTTTTAATTTTTTCTGATTTTAGGGATTGTCTTCTCAATTTTTTCAATTAGGGAATTAAACTCTTAATTTTTTCCCATTTTGAGGATTAAACTTTAATTTTTTTTTCTGATTACGTCTAACCACGTAAGAAATTGATGATATGACAGCAATATGCGACTAAAAAAATACTTATATATAATATTGAGTCTCATTTTAACATTTATTCCATTAATTTTTATACCAAAAAGGGTAAATATAAGACCATTATTAATTTTTTAAAGTAAATTTAATACATTACAAACTTCGTTTAAAAAAAAATCAATAATCAATATAATGATAAATATTTTAAAATGTATAAATGCACTACTAATTAAAATCTTGTTATTTCATAATAATCAATAATTAATATAATGACAATTTTACCCTTTTTGGTATACAAAAAGTAAGGCCTAAATATAGATTAATACCTTGAACTTTAAGTTTATTTCATAATCATCAATAATCAATAATCAATATAATTAATTTTTTATACCAAAAAGGGTAAAAATGTCATTAAAATTTATTTTAAAAAATTTATAATGTTCTTATATTTACCCTTTTTGATACATAAAAATAATTGAATAAATGTTAAAATGAGACTTAATATTACACAAATATTTTTTAGTCACGTGTTGTTGCTATGTCATCAATTTTTTGACTTGGCACTATCAATTAGACGTAATCAGAAAAAATTAAAAGTTTAATCCGCTAATTGAAAAAAATAAGAAGACAATCCGCAAAGTGGAAAAAAAATAAATGTTTAATTCCATAATTAAAAATTTGGGAAAACAATTCCTCAAAGTAGGAAAAATTAAAAATTAAAGGTATTAATCCATATTTAGGCGAGAAAAGAAAGATGAAAATCGATACACACCAGCTAAGTGCACACAATTTTAATAGAAGGAGCAAATTTGTCCATAAAAAATAATTGCTATGCTTAAACTTTCAGCCGTGTGAATATCAATTCTTTTTTTATATTAATGGACCCTGTCAAATAAATTACTTGTTATTTACTTTATGTACTTATTATCATCCTTTTGAGAACAAAAAAATCAATAAGTTTAGGCAGACATGTTTTTTGGATCGAAAAATTGGACCTGCCCAAGTTTTTTTTTTCCTTTTCTTGTGATCAAAAATTGTATAATATTTATTCCAACAAGAATTTTTACAGAATATAGTGTTTGAGGTGTAAATTGGATACATTTTTTGAGAATCACAAGAAAAGCAAAAAAAAAAAAAAAAAAAAAAATTAGACAAGTCCAATAATCTGGTCTAAAGAAAATGTCCTCCAAAAAAATTGCGGATCGAGTAGTTGGATCAATAGTCTTTTACCATAAAAATGGTTGTATGCTCAGCATTGCCCCGTGTGATGTGTGAACAACGACAACTGTGTATGATAGTCAGTACAGTAGCTATATACCTATACATACCGATAAAAAAAGTAAAGCTTGCAAATTTATTATTGATTAAAAATAAATAAAAATTACAAAATCCATTGAACCAACAACTTTCATCTATAAATAAAAAGTTGAACCAAGTCCATTTACTTATGAAGGAGGAAGAGAAATTAACTTAATTAAGATAAATGAGTGATGAATTAAATTTATGAGATAATACTTTAATTTAACTTAGTAACTAAATTAAAGAGTTGTTAAGGATTATATAGTTTGCTAGAATGTTGTTTTAATTTAATTTAGTAATTAAAGTGATATGTTAATTTATTAAGTAAAATTATAATGAAAATTATAATTTTGTGGTAATTAGTTTTGTTTATTTAATTAAGGTTGGATATGGAAATCCAAGTAAATAATGTGGGACAATAAACTATAGTATAAATGATTTATTGAAGTAAATTAAAGTAGTTTTAAATGGATTTACCCAAATAAGGCTTAAAGATATTAAGTCTTTATTTTAAAAAGTGTTTTGCCAAACAAAGCCTTATGACTTTTGAATTAAAAAAATATATAATAAATATTTTTATAACTTATACATAATTAGTATATTTATTATTATGACAGTTTTATACGTTTTATTTTTATTCTTGCATCTGTTTTTTTTTACGTAAGAAGTTTTGGCCTAAGCCTGAGAATAGAGGAGAGGAAGAACAAAGAAGAGAAGAAGAGAGAAAGAAAAGAAGTTCTTTGTAAATTGAGAGAATGTTCTTCGCGAGAATTATGGAAGGAAGAAATAAGAAGATTGTTCTAAATTTTATAGCTAATCAAAGGTAATAATCTAGCTTTAAGTTTTTAGTATAATACTTGAGTTTTCTTTGAAAAGTTGGATTTCTATGGTTAGATTGTTAAGATATTGATCATATATGTTAATTAGTATGTATAATTTGTTATATGTAATCTATAACAGGTTTTCATGTAATCAAATTCATGGAAACAAGTGTTAGAAGACGAAATTTGATTTATGTCTTAGTATATGTATTTTAGTTTTTTTAAGGCTTAAATTGATGGTTAGACCATGTATATAATCTGAAATTGGTTATATATGTTGTTAGTATGATGAAAAACAAAAACAACCCAAGTTGAACGAGTCAAAATGGATGTAAAACGAATTCGTAGCGAATGAATTCGCTAAATATGTTTAAAACATGAAAGTATAGCATGAACAGGAGAATTGGAACCCTTAAATTGATTTGTTAAAGTTTTTAAAATGTTAAAATTATTCTGTAGATGAGTAGTTCAGTGTTTCACGAGTTCATAGAATCGAAAACTAACTAATTCCGACTTAAAATGAAGAAGTTATGAAGATTTGAAGTAAAAACATCGCAAAAACTTAATCTGGGCGAAGCCGAGCGCGGCCGCACTGCCCAGGAGCACGGGCGTGCCTCTGGGCACTGCTAACTGGCGCGGGCAAGCTGAAGTGTGAAGGATTTGGGTGCGGCTGCGCCCATAGTGTGTCAAGTGTGACTGCTTTGACATGTTTTGGTAAAACGGCCATAACGTTTTCATACGAACTCCAATTGATACGATTCAAGATGATCTGGAACGAGGACGAGTAGACCTATAACTTTCATTCTTTAAGGTATTCAATTTGAGGTCGGGAACAGGGGTCAAAATTATTATCTTTAGGACTATTATGTTTTCGGGGATAATCGGAGGGCGTCGGGCATGCACGTATGCAAGTGTAGTACTTCTGATGATAAAAGATGTTGTTATAAGTTATAAAACATGAATATTAGTAAATATAATGATACTTAACATTAATAAATGATGTATTAGATAAGTTGTATAAGCATACTAAGCATACACAAGATAGAACAAATCGGGCGTGTGCCGAATGAACGTCGAAACGCCGTAACAAATGTTAATGAACGTAAAAAGTGTTTTAAGTCAAATGAAATGAATATTATTAGATATGAAATGAGTTTAATATAAAACCAATAATGATTCCTAGCAAGACTTAAACACTTGAATGAACTTCGAGTACGACCTAAGAAGTAATTTAGTGAGATGTAAGTCAAAAGTTAATACAATCAAATTGAACATTGTGTATTGATTAATAAGAAGGGTTATCAGATATAGAGTAAAGTTTACATTACAACTACTATGCGTTGCTATGTGACTAATAGTTAATGTGAATGGTTATATAATTGTGTAGGGCACGTGAAGTGCATGTATCTGTAAGTTGTTAAACTGTTATTGGTAAACAACGATCAAGGCAAGTCTTTCAGTTCCTATTTGCTATATGAACTTAATGATTAACTGTTTTAAATCTTTATTACAAAGAGCATGATGTGTTATATATATGTTGAAAGTATGAAATGTTAAAGTCAATTTATGACTATGTTGATTGAGTAAAGCATGTTTGATTGAGTAAGAAACTCAATCTTTATACTTGTTATATGAACTGTAGCATGTATGTTATGTTAGTCCAATGTTTATGAGATATATGTTGAGTATGTTATTATGTGCTACGTGATGCATGAAAACTGTTAGATTTTACTGGGCTGTCGAGCTCAACTTTGCAAATTACCACTTTTGCAAGTTCAAGATTCAAGGTAAAGTTATGTGCTACTCGAAAGACATGAATCAGATGTAATACTTGAAGATTTATACACGTTGGCTGAATTATTATTATTTGAACTATGTTTAGGGTTTCGAATAATGTATGATGTTTAATAGATGTTGAGTTATAAAGTTTAAGTTTTGTTTGTTGTATGAAAGGGTATTGAACCTGGATGTAAGTTTTATTTATTAACTCTGATAAGGTGAGTAATAAGCTAAGTATGGTTTAAAGGTAGGTAAAGATACATGTTTTTAGAAATGTACTTGATAAGTTACAATGATTGTGTAATGATAAACTGTCAAGTTTGAGTTATCTGATATGTAAAGGTAATTGGATTAAAATGTAAGATTCTATATAATAACTTTGATGAAGCGAATCATAAAAAAACTTCATTTAGATATATATATATATATATATATATATATATATATATATATATATATATATATATATATATGATAAAGGTTTTGATTTAGAGAATTAAAGTAAAAAGACATAAAAGTTTAAATTATTCTGCATTTTATTAAGTTTAACATCGAATAATGATGTAAAATCAGAAGTTAGACATGTTATTAACGACCGAAGTCGATAATTGAATTGCATAGATTTTGGGGTCGTTACAGAGATGGTGGTTGTAGTAGCCCTCACTATTTTATAAAATAGAGTGATAATAATTGTAACGAGGACTCCATTTGAGTTTGAATATTGTCTACGAGATAATATTCGTGTTAAAACTCTCAGCTATATTTTGTCGTATTTTTACACGACAGTTGTATAATTAAGTTGTATTTGAATTCTGTATCATGTATTTGGCGACTCAGAATGGGTTGAGTATACCTATTTTGGGGGCGTCACAGCATGGATGATTCGTGGATGTGATACTAATGAATATCCTTGGCCCGTAGTGCATGGATAATTCGATGATGTGGATTATTTATTGAGTTGTGTTACAGCGATAAAATATTGATGATGAACTTTTAAATCATAGAAGATTGTAGATATCATGCTCTACTTGACTCTTCTAATGGATTGTTTGTTCCGCTGCAGTTAAACTTGTTGTTTATTGTATTCTATTAGTTTTACACTGTTGAAGGCTAATGATAATTTATTCTGCATTATCTTAGCCATAATATTCTTTATTGGGCTAGTTGAGCTCACCCTTTGCTTTCATTGTTCTCTTCAAGAAATGAGAACGTAGTCGGGACTAGTCGGGAAATAGAGTGACGGTCCGAGATGGTGGCTGCAGTAGTCCTCACTATTTATAAAATAGTGTGATAATAATTGTAATGAGAACTCCATTTGAGTTTGGATATTGTCTATGAGATAATATTCGTGTTAAAACTCTCCGCTACACTTTTGTCATATTGTATAAATGAAGTTTGTATTTAAATTCTGTACCATATATTTGGCGACTCAGAATGAGTTGTGTATACCTTTTTTGGGGGCATCACATTAAGTATAATCACGGACGCACGGTAAAGGAATTCACGAGCGGATGAATTCGGCAAATTCGTCGAAAATTTGATTTTACTATTCATTACTGTGCAATAAAATATTCTAATAAAATAAAAACTTTAAATAAAATATAATATATTATATTTATAATCTAATAAAATAAATCACTTTATATATAATATAAAAAGTATTATGTTTTATATAAAAAGTTTTCTATTTTATTACTATTATAATAATAATAAAACAAAACTAAGATAACTTTCTACCGACGATTTTTAAAAATGAGTAAATGGGGGTCCATGTAATACGCCAAACTTACAACAAATACTTCATGACAAATCCCTCTATTTATATCAAAAATTGAATAAATATTTACCACAAATCACTTATCTTCAATTAGCACATTTTAATCTTTCAACAATTATTCATTAATAATATTATAACTCACAATATTGACACCAAATCATTCTCAGGAAATAGTGGGCTTTCCGATAAGAATTTCTCCTTATTGACGCGCAATTAAATAACCTAACCCCTTTCCTCAACAGAACTTTGCAGACATTGTCAATAATGCAAAGAATAATATGAATAACTGTGTCGTCTCAATTATTGATTTAATAATATAAAATATTGTAGATATGATATTGTGATAATAATTGAATCAATAATATAAGATAATATGCAACAACTACTGTTGTAATAATTGAATAAAACTGAGTGACTTGTTAAGTAAGTATCAATAATCGAAGATACTGTACAATACCGTGTGCTACTGTGCAACCACACGTATTACTGTACTTTTATCATCGTGTATTTCAACAGTTAACGGTAAAAGTTTTGCCGTTATTTTTATAAAAAGGTTATTTCTGTCACTTTCTATATCTGACAGTAATTACGTTGTGGGGTCCACCAATGATTGTGCCATCGTACGAATATTCCTCGACCAAACGAATATTTTATGACAACTTGTTTACTTTACAAAATTTGCACATATCACCCATAATTATAACATTATATCAAATCCACACCTTATTATTCAAAATAACATTTAGAGAAAATTAAATCTTTATTCATAAAAAGTGGGGGTCTTACAATTAATTTGAAACTTTTATTGAGATACATATATAATAACGCCATTTAAAACATATTATATTAATATTTAGATAATATAGTTTGATATTATTAAAATATAAGCATGATTATAATTTTAACTATAAGTAAAATTTTATTATATTTAAATAATATAATTTTAGAAGGAAACTATTTTTTTATATAAAAATCACCTTACCAGTATTAAATAATATTATTATTAAGATATATATAGGTATGAATTTAATAAATTGACCAATAAATGATTCAATTATTCAACTAAAAGTTAATTAATTATAATATACATTAGTAACTATTATTAATATAATACTTATTAATATGTTATCTAACTTGAATGTATTACTACTATTAAAATCTAAGTATAATTGTACTATTTGAAATATAAGTATGCTTTTATTATTAGTTAGATAATATAATTTTACTAATAAAATATTTTCTTACAAGGATCATCTTATTTAATATTAAATTATTACTATAATTAATATTATTAGAAATATAATATATTGACCAACCATATGATTTAATTATTAAAGAAAACATAAAAAGCCACTTACTTTATCCAATAAGCTATTTATAAAAATAAAAATAAAAATTCAAAAACAGTATATTTCTAAAAATAAGACTATGTGCTTTGCATGAGGTGTACCTGCTAGTAATGAGTTTATTAGGGGTATGCATAGTGCGGTTACAATGTATAACAGTAATTAAATCTTGTTGTTCAGTTAATATTTTATTTTGGGGCATGATTATTTGGGTCTGAGTTATATGGTGGACCAAATTTCATGTGGAGATATTTACTCTGCATAGGAATCTGATTCGGAAGTTGAATATTTTAAAGAATCAAAGATTGTGATTTCTAATTACATTTAATTTTCAAGTCCTAAGAAAATTATCAGGATATAATCCGACTTCCCAGGAGATTCAGTTCAAGAATTATACTTAATAAGGAATTCTATTTCTATATAGGGAAGAGCTTGGAGAACGTGTGAGATCACTATAAATACAATACACTGCTTTTTTTTTTTTTTTAAAATGCCCGTTATTATTTTATAACCTCTTCTTCTCTTACTATTACTAGTTCAATTCTCATGTAAGGCACATATTATTTTAATATGTACATTTAACTTTAGGCTTAAATTTAGATTAATATCTTGAACTTTTAATTTTTTCTAATTTTGGGGATTGTCTTCTTAATTTTTTCAATTAGGGAATTAAACTCTTAATTTTTTTCCACTTTGAGGATTAAACTTTTTTTTAAAAAATTCTGATTATGTCTAATTGATAGTACCACATCAGAAATTAATGATATGACAGCGACATGCGGCTAAAAAAATATTTATATGTAATATTAAGTCTCATTTTAATATTTGTTCTATTAATTTTTTACAAAAAGGGTAAATATAAGACCATTATTAATTTTTTAAAGTAAATTTAATACATTACAAACTCTGTTTTAAAAAAATATTCAATAATCAATATAATGATAAATATTTTAAAATGTATATTTGTACAACTAATTTAAATCTTGTTATTTCATAATCATCAATAATTAATATAATGACAATTTTACCCTTTTTGTTAAAAAAAATTTAAGGCCTGAATATAGATTAATAATCCAATCCAAAGAAAATGTCCCTATAGAAGGACTCCAAAAAAATGTCCTTATAAACATATCCAATAATCCGATCCAACAATAATCCGATCCAAAGAAAATGTCCCTATAGAAGGACTCCAAAAAAATTATACCTCGGGCCATTTCTTTTTCTATTTACATTTTTAGTTGTTTTGTTAAAAGAGAGTAGAAATAAAGGGTAAAAAATTTTGCTCAAAGCTATTCACTTTCAAAGGGTTGCCTGGTATTTTGAAACCACTTTGCTTACGGATCGAGTAGTTGGATCAATAGTCTTTTACCATAAAAATGGTTGTATGCTCAGCATTGCCCCATGTGATGTATGAACAACAACAACTGTGTATCATAGTCAGTATAGTAGTTAAATACCGATAAATACTGATAAAAAAGGTAAAGCTTGCAAATTTATTATTGATTAAAAGTAAATAAAAATTACAAAACCCATTGAACCAACAACTTTGATCTATAAATAAAAAGTTGAACCAAGTCCACTCACTTATGAAGGAGGAAGAGAAAGTATGGTTGCCTCAATGCCCTTCAAATTATGTGCAGGTTTATGAAGGCATTCACAAACAGATCCTTCCCCAAAATAAGGAGGCAACTCTTGACACTTGAAGCTAATCAATTTTTCCTTGTATGCATCCCTACATATTTTTCCACAAGATGCCAAGTCACATTGGATTATGACTTTGAAGCCTTGTGCCACTTTGAGATTACTAGTAGCCATGCCCATCAATATTGTCATTACCATCAAACTTGCAACCAATTTGAATGGAACCACAATGGAGCTTTTTCTCTCCATTATTAATTTGCAGAGATTTTTTTTAAAAAAAAATTGGAAAATTATATATATATATATATATATATATATATATATATATATATAACTAGAACTATAGAAAATTAATTAAGATTGTATTATGAGTAGTATTGTAAATGAAGAGGCCATATATTTGTAGTGGAGTTTGTAGTATACTCTCCTGATTTGACTTTCATCATTAAATTGATTATTTATGAAATTAATAAATCTCAAAAATTTCCAACATAATAAACTATGAAGAATTTATTTACGACTAATATCAAGTTTTTAATAATTCTATATAAATATTTTTAATTTTTAGTTTTAAAAATTGTCAATTTGATCATTAAAATCAAACTAAAACATTTATTATGGGATGGACGGGGGAAAAAAGTTTAGGAGAAAATAAAGGGATCTGATATTTTCAAGAAAAAAATTATGGATACTGAAAAATTATTTCTTTTCGACAGATTTATCCTTGATGATTAGATTTGATTATGGTGATTCTGGTGGCTCACACTATTTTATTGACGAGGGCATATCTATATAAAAGAAAGTAAATATCTTGTTCTATAATTTTTGCTTTGTTAATATCAAATTTTAGGAGAAAATTAAGGGAGATGATTTTTCTAGAATTAGTTTATTTTCAGAGAAAATTAAGGCAAGTGATTTCTACCATTCATTTTTGGAGGAAATCAAGGCAGGTACTTGGAGTTAATTTTTTAAGTTAATTTATTTAGGGGGGTGTATTCAATTAAGATTTTTAAAGACTTTAAAAGTTTGGTTGTATTATCAAGACATTTAAAGAGTTTATAAAAGTTTAGTGGTATTCAATTACAATTTTTTTAATGTCTTTAAAAGTTAGGTGATATTGAATTAAGATTTTTACAAAGTCTATAAAAGTATTTTAGTATTTAAAAAGTCATAGATTTTAAAGATTTCTATCAAATGGTAGAGTTTAACAGACTTTAGAAGAAAAATTATAACTATCAACCCAAATCCAAAGTCTTACCTCATCTCTAAAGATTTCTAAAGACTTTCAAATAAATACAAAGGTAGATAAAACTAGTTATTAATTGCACTTTGTCTTTTATTGGGTCAAATTAGTTATTTATTTTATATGGGCTAATAAATATTAATATGTGATGGATAAATAATTTGGTAAAATTTGGGCCATAAAAATAATTGAATTTATTATAATTTTATTATAAGAGAATTGATAAGATATATTAATAAGTAAACAAATAACTAGACCTAATTTGAATTGGTGAGAAAAAAAGTAGCTGTTCGAAAGCTTCTAATAGAAAGAGGAAAGAAATTTATTCAACAAATGTGAGATAAAATCATAAAATTCTCATATCAACTGTAAAGATTATGTATTATAATATATGAAAATAGAAAATATATGATGTGTATGTGTATGTTTTTTTTTTGTTTTCTGACATTTTAAATGAAGGAAATAACTGTTTATTTTTGAGATATCCTCCATATTCGTCTTCAAGTGTCTTTGATGTATTATAGTGAAATAATATAATATGTGGTTGTATTCCTGCATGACAAATTGACAGAATCGTTATCTTTCCCTTATAAAAAAGGGAAAAACACACTGCTTCGATATATGTTAGGCGCATAAAAAAGGTCCACACAATCAAACAAAATTAGCAGCAGTTAAGATGGAAAATTGGGTTGACAGAATCACACAATCACATCATCAACATATATATATATATATATATATATATATATATATATATATATATATACACGGTCCGGATCTTAAGCTCACCCCTTATTCAACTCACCCGAGCTCACCCCCCTTTCGCGACGGACCCGACGACGATTCGGTCATACAACCGTCATCTATACTTTTAGCGACGCTATATGTTGTCCGTCGCTAAAAGTATAGACGACGGTTGTATGACCGAACAGTCGCCGGGTCCGTCGCTAAAGGAGGGTGAGCTCGGGTGAGTTGAATAAGGGGTGAGCTTAAGATCCGAACTATATATATATATATATATATATATATATATATATATATATATATATATTAGTAAAGCAATCAATAAATAAAAAATAATCAATTATTAGTAAAAAGCGTACGCATATGCATAAAGTTTATATAGCTCAATGAAAAATGAGCTTAATTTTTGTATTGCGTCTGTAGTTTTTAAAGTTTTATTGGTATCCGAGTATCCAAATGTATCATAAAATGAGTAGAATAATTTGAACGCTTTCAACATATATAAAATCTCATGCCACAATAATATAATGAGATTTACTCTAGTTCATGAAAAAAGAGGGAGAGGTTGTACACATGGGGTAATTAACAATTAATATAAGTTGCAAGATACTCCCTCCATTCCTAAAAGATTGTCGTTTTAGAAAAAAAAATTATTCCAAAAAGTTTATCGTTTACAACTTTCGAGGAGAATAAATTATTTACTTTCCTATATTACCCCTACCTTTTCTCATTATCCTAAGAAATTCTCTCCCTTATATTAATAGTTTTCAATTTTTCATAAAGGGGTAGTGATAAAATTTCAAACAAATTTTACTTGGTAAATGATACTTTCTTAATCCATGTGTCAAAATCTTAAACGACAATCTTTTAGGTACGGAGGTAGTATATTAGAAGTATACAAAAGTCTATCACAGTCTTGATAAAATTTTTTTGAAAGTTTGTTACTTATTTCATGAAGTCTATAAAAGTCATTTTAAAAAAGTCTTTAAAGTCTGTGAAAGTCATTAAAATCCTATAAATTTTACAAAAGTCAGTCACTTAAAAAAAGTCTTTAAAAATCTTAATTGAATACACCCCCTTATATTAAATCTTAAAATTGAGATGATTTTGTTTGGCCATACTTAATACAATCATAATTATTTTAGAAACTATTTAAAAAAAGTATTATTAATTATAAAAATTACATGAATCAAATTAATTTTAAATTCTACTTCAACAAATTGACAGGAAACTTTATTGTGCAACAAAAATAATAATAATTACATGTTATTGATAATAGAAATAAGAATAATTTATTTGTAACTGAGTAATGATATATAACATACCTTAGAGTTTTTTTTATAAAAAAAATAATGGTTAGAATATCTGTATATCTTAGATGAGTTCATCTTCAAAAAGTTAATTATTATAGTGGAGAAATTAAGCCAATACGTAATCATGACAATTTTCTCAATAATTATTCCAATAGTAAAGTTGATATAAAATTTTGGAAAAATCATCTAAAAAGTGTCTAATGCATAATAAATTTAAAATATTACATAAAAAAATCATTTAAAAAGCGTGGAAATATTAATACTCAAATAATTAAATTCTATATAGATATAGAAAAGGGGCAAAAAGAATAGGCCTTATTATTCCAACATGTTCCCTTAGGCTATGTTTGTTTGTAAGGATTACACTTGGAATATGACTATTAATCGCAAGTGTCTTGTTTGTATTTAAATTTGAGCTTGGGATTATTAGTCCTACGATTATAAAATAACTTAAAAGATGTGGGACTATTAGTTTGGCTTTGCTACACTTGTTTGATTACCTGAAGAACGCTTTCAGTGTTACGTACGTCTTTAGATGGAGTTTTTAGAAGTTTTTTTGGCAAATGCCCTTCAACTTTTAAAATAATTTATATTTTATTTTTGTATTTGTTTTTTCGTCTTTCTATTTAGTTCTTTGAAATTCTGTCAGAATTAATTGGGTGCTAGTAATTTATAAATTAATCTTTATTAGCCCTAAGAGGGTGAGAAAAAGTACAATTCTGGGTGTTGACTCGAAACTTATCGGCTCTCTATGGAACGTTAATGGAATATTATCTAATTCCCGTTCAATATTATGTTGTCTGCCTAACTACTTTCTGTTTGTTACTCAAATATTGCTGTGAATAACAAAATCAAATTCAAGCAAAGAAATTTTAATAAAACACCTAAAAAAATTAGGCGGCTACTTTGCAAAGTGTGTGATCAAATTACTAAACCAAATCTCTTTTCATGGAATGAAGTCCTCTCAGCCTACTAAAATGAAACAAGTCTGTAATCGCATGCAAAGAAGAGATGGGGTCTCTTGGAATTTGGTTATTTCACGGTATGTTTTTTTTATGTAATTCTTTGTGTTGGTTGTGATACTTCACAAACAAGTTATTTGGTAATGCATAGCCCCGTATGATCCAAATGACATACTTGTAATATACTTCATTTAGTAGTCCAAAACTGACCCAAATGAGATAGTTTTGCTATACTGATTTTACCATTAGGAAGAGTTCTAGTTAATGTGTAGCCCCAAACACACGAACCAAAGCAAAAATTGTAACCGAAATTGCAGTTACTAAAATTTAGAAAATCACGCTTAACAACCAATTTTTGAGGTTTGGCTTTTGTTTATTTTTTAAAACCAATAGCTAACAACAAACATTAAGCTTAAATATGCTTCATGACTTAAAACGAAAATATAGCGGTTAATTGAGGAGATTAGTTGAGCATTTATTTTTAAAGCATCTCTAAAGTATGTTAGCAAAGGTTCATTCTCAAAGGATGTGTATAGATATACATATGCATATCTATGTATGTATCACTAGAGATGTATTCTTGTCATTCTTTTGTGTTTATATCTCCAACTGTAGTTAAATTTGATGCCATCAATGGTGATGAATAAGAGGGGTTTCTCAATTTACTCCAATTTCATTTCATGATATGTAATTACATTACCCATAAAGGTGAAAATCTCTCTTGTTTTACATCAATTGAAAACCTAGAAGGATTCTAAGCTAATTTATTTGGTTATGCAATTTAACAATAACTAATTCTCCAAGCCACCTCCTACTGATGAGCTAGGAAGTAGACTCCTCCAGTATTGCAACAACTAGTATGAAATTACTAGTTGAGCTCACCCTTTGCTTTCATTGTTCTCTTCAGGAAATGAGAACGTAGTCGGGACTAGTCGAGGAATGGAGTGACGGTCCGAGATGGTGGTTGTAGTAGTCCTCACTATTTTATAAAATAGTGTGATAATAATTGTAATGAGGACTCCATTTGAGTTTGGATATTGTCTATGAGACAATATTCGTGTTAAAACTCTCACCTACGCTTTTTTCGTATTGTATAAATGAAGTTTGTATTTAAATTCTGTACCATATATTTGGCAACTTAGAATGGGTTGTGTATACCTATTTTGTGGGCGTCACAGTTGGTTTCAAAGCTTAGGGATATGATCACTGGCTGAGACTTGAGGCTAGAACTAGGAGGGGAGAGATGAATAAATCCTTCGCTAGTATGACCTACCTAAGCTTATTTGTTATTTAATTAGTCGGTCAGAATATAGAGATAATATGTGGCATGTCAATTAACCCTTTTTTGTGGCAGTGTTTGAAAATGGCATCTAAAAATATTGAGATAAGCAATGGAACACATGAGACCGTTGAGTCACCGATGATCAATAACCAGGATAATGTGCATCATGAAGGCAATAATCCTCATGTAAACAACAACACCGACCAAATGATGACGGGATGTTTAGGAGCTTTCTGCAATTCATGCAACATCAGGCGAGAGAGACTCATGTTCAAAATACAAGTGGAAGCACTGGCAACTCACAGCTGGTCACTGCTAAGCAATTCAAGGAGCTGGGACCACCGGAGTTTTTGGTAAAGCTAGAGCCATTTAAGGCAGAGACGTGGATTAAGCAGATCACCAAGATATTTGATATCTTGGGATGCTCTGAGGAGCAAAATGTTCCCTTTGCCAACTACATGTTGCGAGGAGAGGCAGATTATTGGTAGGAATCTGTCAAACGTACTCACCCTTCCGCACTGAAGATGTCTTGGAAAAAGTTCCAAAAATTGTTCAACGACAAGTATTTTCCTAAAAGTATTCGTCACATGAAAGAGGTAGAATTTATCAAGTTGGAACAAAATAATATGACCGTGTCGCAATACGAGGCTAAGTTTACGGAGTTATCCCGGTTTGGATCCCATTTGGTTGATAATGAGGAGCTAATGAAGCGAATGTTTCTGCGAGGTTTGAGACCCGAAATACGTCAATACCTCATTTCTCACAAACTTTGCTTATATTCAGATGTTGTGAATATGTCTCAGTTATTGGAGCGCGATAATGAGTCAACCCAAGCAAGAGATAGCAGTAGGAAAAATGATAATACCAGTGGCAGCAGTCACCGAAGCGGTGACAACAAACGTGAAGGAAATCAACATGCCAGAAATGGTAACCACTTCGGTGGTAATCCTGGCCAAGATAATAGAAGTGAAAATTTCAAGAATAGGAGATTCAATAATGATGGAAAGACGTCAGCACCAGCACCCATTGTTAAGGAAGGAGAACGACCACCGGTCATATGCTACAAATACGGAGGGGAGGGACACAACAATCCAAACTGCACGCACAAACCCAAAGTGTGTTATAATTGCAGAAGAGAATGTCACCTAGCTCGATTTTATCGTGTAGTGCCAAGTCCAGCTAGGATGGTGACACCAAATGCCGTCCCAGACAAGTCAAAACCGGTAGTTCAAGGGAGAGCGTTTGTCGTGGCCACCCAAAAAGAGAGAAACCAGAACGAAGTTATCACGGGTAAGCTAATCATAAACTCTTGCAAAGTCTATACCTTATTTGATACCGGTTTTACCCATTCTTTTATTTCATCTACTTGCGCTCAACGTTTAAATTTGACTCCAGAGAAATTAGACTTTGACTTATCTGTTGAAACTCCGTTGGGAGAAACCTTCATTACATCCATTATTTATAAATCTTGTTTGATTCAAATCGGTACCCTTACATTACCTGTTGATCTCATCTCTTTGAAAATACTTGCATTTGATGTGATTTTAGGGATTGATTAGTTAACTACTCATCATGCTAAAATTGATTATTTTCGTAAGGTTGTTAGCTTTCATATTCCTAACCAACCTATTATACGAATTCAAGCAACCAAACCACTAAAGTCAATCAGTGTCATATCAAGCCATAAAGCCATTCGTTTATTAAAAAATGGATGTCAAGCTTTCTTAGCCCATGTCACGGATTTAAACAAAAATACGTCAGATTTAAATGTTATTTATATTGTTAATAAATTTCCTGACGTATTCCCTGAAGAACTTCCTGGACTACCCCCGGAGCATGAAATCGAGTTTTGTATTGACCTTGAACCCGGTACAAAACTCATTTCCAAAACCCCATATCGAATGGCTCCTATTGAACTTTAGGAGTTAAAAACGCAACTGCAGGAATTGTTAGACATCGGTTTCATTCGTCCTAGTACGTCTCCTTGGGGTGCTCCTGTTCTATTCGTAAAGAAGAAAGATGGGAGTATGCGACTTTGCATTGACTATCGGGAGTTGAATCATGTCACCATTAAAAATAGGTACCCGTTCCTCGTATTGATGACCTGTTTGACCAGTTGCAAGGCGTTAAATTCTTTTCAAAGATCAATCTTCGTTTCGGATATCATCAGTTAAAGATTAAAACTGATGACATTCCAAAGACTACTTTTAGAACTCGGTACGGGCATTACGAATTCCTAGTCATGTCTTTTGGATTGACTAATGCTCTTGCTACCTTCATGGATATGATGAACCGAGTATTCAAGGAATATTTGGATTATTTTGTGGTTGTCTTTATTGATGACATCCTCATAGACTCCAAAAGTCGTGAAGATCATGAGCAACACTTGAGGTTGATACTCCAAAAGCTTCATGAAAATAAGCTTTATGCCAAGTTAAAGAAATGTGAGTTCTGACTTGAGAAAGTAGCATTCCTTGGGCATGTGATATCAAATCATGGAATATCTGTTGACCCAACGAAGATTGAAGCAATAAAAGCTGGGAGCAACCTAAGTCAGTAACCGAAGTACGTAGCTTTTTGGGCTTAGCTGGTTATTATCGGAGATTCGTGGAAGGATTTTTCTGAATCACTACTCCATTAACTCAGCTGACTCGAAAAGATACAAAATTCGATTGGAGCAAGGAATATGAGAAGAGTTTTCAAGAACTCAAGAGGAGACTCATTTCAGCACCTATTCTGACAATACCATCTGGCTCGGAGGGATTTGTCATCTACAACGATGCTTCAGGCAGAGGGTTAGGATGTGTTCTCATGCAACATGGGAAAGTCATAGCCTTTGCCTCACGACAACTCAAAGAATATGAGAGGAATTATCCTACTCATGATCTATGTAAGACCCCGAATTTTATGAAATAAAAATATTCAATTTTTCTTATAATTACTATTCAATAAATGGTTAAATTGATAAAAAGGTTAAAGTTAAGGGTGATATATGTAAATATTTTAAATAAGTAAGTAGTTATAAAATACTCATTGTTGTCAGGAATATTCGTTTGGTCGTGGAATATTCTTACTGTCAGAGAATATTCGTACGACAGCCATTTGTGGGTCCCATAACAGAATAACTGTCGGATAAAGAAAATGACAAATTTGAGTTTTTATAAATAACAGCGTACTAGTTATCGTTAACACTGTTGGAATATCCAATGGTTAAAATACAGTAATATGCGTGGTTGCACAGTAGCACACGATATTGTACAATATTGTTGAATTATTGATCCTTACGTAAGAAGGCACTACTCAATAATTGTTACAGTAATTACTGCTCAATATTTTATTGATTCAATAATTGCTGCATTGATATTTTATATTATTGTTGTTTCAATAATTGTCACTACCCCCTTTTTCCTAGGAACGACCTGGTTGCCATAATTGTAATTCTTTAATATTATATGTGAATAATTAATTAATGATTTATATGATAAGAAAATATTTATTTGATGTGGATATAAATGATGGATTTATTTATTTCATGTGGTTATAAATGAAGAAATTAATGTTGAGGTATTTTATCAGTATTTTGTCGGAATGGAGGTATTAAAAATCGTCCGTATGTGGATTTCGGTCATTTTTCGTTTGGAATTTGAAAAAACTTAAAGCTACAAAGTTGTAGAGAATTTAATTTCCTATGAAATGGACATAAAATTCGTATTTTTCTGATAAAAGGGCTATTTATTATGAATTATTGAAGTTTCTGATTATTGTTTAAATGATAAAATATTTTAGAAATTTCTAGAATTGGTGGGCACCATTTTTGGTTGGTGAGAAATGTGCTAAAATTTTATTTTAAATGTGGTAGGCATGAATAGTAACAGGTAAAGCCATTAGGTAGCAGGTTAAGTCCGCTTCGGCGTTCTAATATTTTCCTATAAATAGGGTGCTTAGTTGGAATTAAAAATCACACCAGAAACATAAGTTTTCTCTCTCTATATTATCGAGCGTATTTTTGTGAGTATTTTGATACTTTGAGATTTGCTATTCAGTGCAAGTTTCCTTCAGCGTCATATTCGATATTCTAGTCAGAAGTACTACTTTTTTGAGGTAAGGGATTGTAATGGATGGTAAGGGATGTTATTTTCTTCGTAATGATGTTATTCTTTCAATATCATTTTAGTGAAATATTGATACGAATTTTAATGTGAAATTTTTACCTTTTCGTGTCGGAGTTACTATTCACGTATACGGCACTATTCACGTATACGACACTATTCATGTATATGACACTATTTACGTATATGACATTATTTACGTATACGGTATTATATACGAATACGAGTTACTATTCATGAGTTACTATTCACGAGTTACTATTCATGACAAAATTGGTTTCCTTTTCTGACCAAATTATCGTTGATTTATGAATCTTACTCTTGAAATTAAATACAGTTGTTGATCATATTGTTTTTATTATCATATATAACATTTTTATAATCCTGGTCATAAAATTTTTCTTTGACTTGAGTGTAAAGATGGGTAGATTATTGGTATGATCGTGACTATGAGTTCTCTTTGATCTGTAGTGCAAAGTTAAATTGTTGACTGGTATGATCATGACCATTGAATTTATAATTGAATATCTTTAGCTTAAGTGCAAAGGTGAATTGATCAACATGGTTATAATTATTGTTTATATAAATTCTGAAATGATTATATATTTCTTTGAGATATTAATATCTTTGGCCTGTAGTATAAAGATGATCTGTTGCTGAATATCTTTGGCATGTAGTGCAAAGATGATCTGTTATTGAATATCTTTGACCTGTAGTGCAAAGATGACTTGTTGTTGAATATCTTTGGCCAGTAGTGCAGAGATGAACTGTTGACGAATATCATTGGCCCATAGTGCAAAGATGAATTTATCAGTATGATTATGAACAGGAACTATGATTTGGTATAACCATGATCTTTGATGTTTCAGGTAAAGACAGGTGATAAAAATTATCTCCGTCCTAGATGAGAAGAGAAATTTAGAACTACAATTATGATTGTGAGTTATACACGTGATTGTGGACAGAAATTGTTGATTGATGTTAAAGGGATAAAACATTGTTGGTGGGCTTTTAACATGGAGAAGATAATAGATCTTATGGTCTATTTGACTCTTCTAATAGATTGCTCGTTCCGCTGCAACTATGGTTGAAAAGTTTTATCATCTACCATATGTTCTAAATCTCTGATTTATTACTAATGAAGGCTATTGATAATTTAATTATCTTTAGTCATGATATTCTTTACTGGGTTAGTTGTGCTCACCCTTTTGCTTCACAATTCCTTTCAGGTAATAAGAGTGTAGCTGGGTCGAGCGGGGGTAACAGGAGAATAGAACGGTGGTCTCTAGCTGTGGAGGTTCTCCCTAAACAGTATGAAAATAATTTTATTGAGAACTTTAGAATAGTGTGTTGTATTTTATACATCATTTAGTATTTACATTTGGTGAATCAAATAGGTAGAGGCGAACCCAACATTGGAAGGGTGTTTTGCCACTATCATACAAGATGCCTAATGACCTACGACTTCGTGTTATCATAAGATAGAGTTGTGCACATCCACTTGCTAAGTATATCTACGAGCTCTACCTATATAATCTTGGAGTTTAGTTGAAATATAATTAACAATTGGAGATAATGGAGATAATTATATGTCAGGAGAAGACTCACCATTGGAAAGAATATGATAGTAATCTTCTCGTTTTTCTTTGGTGTCTATTGGGTCAACCAAGGATAATTCTATGGACATATGATATCTATCATAACCTAGACGCATGGCCTCCCATGTACCAGGGTTTCCTTGAGCACTTTCCAAAGCTTTTAATTTCTAAAACAGTTATTGACTGTACCTTTATGTAAGGTGCCATTGTGACGTGCTATCCAAGGTTGGGATGAGAGTCACAGTTGGTATATATTTGTATCAAAACTCACAACATATGTGTTGTTGTATTTTGCACGATAATTGTAGTAATAAAGTTGTAGTTATTTTTTGTACCATATATTTGGCGACTTAGAATGGGTTGTGTGATGTATACCTATTTTGGTGGCGCCACATTTGGTATCAGAGCTTAGGGATATGATCTCTCGCGGAGATCCGGGATTAGAACTAGGAGGGGAGAGACGAGTAATATCCTTCGCTAGTGTGTGTCCTACCTAAGCTGAATTTTATTACTTAAGTTGACAAATTGTGATATGTCAATTAACCTTTATTTTGAAGCTGTATTCTAGAATGATATCTGAAATACAGGATATGAGCAATGGAGAAATCATGATGACAAGGAAGATGAAATTTAAAATGAAAGCAAGGTATTCTCAACTCTTCGAATTATCAGGTACGTAAATTTCAGGGACAAAATTTCATAAGGAGGAGAGATTGTAAGACCCCAAATTTTATTAAATAAAAGTATTCAATTTTTCTTATAATTGCTATTCAGTAAATGGTTAAATTGATAAAAGGTTAAAGTTTAGGGTGATATATGTAAATATTTTAAATAAGTAAGTGGTTATAAAATACTCATTGTTGTCAGGAAATATTCGTTTGGTCGTCGAATATTCTTACTATCGGAGAATATTCGTACGACGGCGCAACCATTTGTGGGCCCCATAACAGAATAACTGTCGGATAAAGAAAACGACAAATTTGAGTTTTTATAAATAATGGCGTAATAGTTACCGTTAACACTGTTAGAATACCCAGTGGTTAAAATACAGTAATATGCATGGTTGCACAGTAACACACAGTATTGCACAGTATTGTTGAATTATTGATCCTTACGTAAGAAGGCACTACTCAATAATTGTTACAGTAATTACTGTTCAATATTTTATTTTATTGATTCAATAATTGCCGCGTTGATATTTTATATTATTGTTATTTCAATAATTATCACTGCACAGTATCTCCATTATCAGATCAATAATTTATATTATTTGAATAATATTGTTAGATAGCATTACTGGCAATGTCTAAGGAAGTTCTGTCTAAGGAGAGGTTTGGTCACCTAATTGCGCGCCAGTAAGGAGATATCCATATCAGAAAGCCCTCTCTTTCCTGGGAACAACCTGGTTGCCATAATTGTAATTCTTTAATATTATTTGTGAATAATTAATTATTGATTTATATGATAAGAAAATATTTATTTGATGTGGATATAAATGATGGATTTATTTATTTTATGTGGTTATAAATGAAGAAATTAATGTTGAGGTATTTTATCAGTATTTTGTCGGAATGGAGGTATTAAAAATCGTCCGTATGTGAATTTTGGGCATTTTTTGTTTGGAATTTGGAAAAAATTAAAGCTACAAAGTTGTAGAGAATTTAATTTTCTATGGAATGGACATAAAATTCGTATTTTTCTGATAAAAGTGCTATTTATTATGAATTATTGAAGTTTCTGATTATTGTTTAAATGATAAAACATTTTAGAAATTTCTAGAATTGGTGGGCCCCACTTTTGGTAGGTGAGAAATATGCTAAAATTTTATTTTAAATGTGGTGGGCATGAATAGTAATAGGTAAAGCCATCAGGTAGCACGTTAAGTCTGATTCGGCGTTCTAACATTTTTCTATAAATAGGGTACTTAGTTAGAATTGAAAATCACACTAGAAACATAAGTTTTCTCTCTCTATATTATCGAGCGTATTTTTGTGTGTATTTAGGTACTTTGAGAGTTGCTATTCAGTGTAAATTTTCTTCAGCGTCATATTCGATATTCCAGTCAGAACTACTGCTCTTTTGAGGTAAGGGATTGTAAGGGATGGTAAGGGATGTTATTTTCTTCGTAATGATATTAATCTTTCAATATCATTTTACTGAAATATTGATATAACTTTTATTGTAAAATTTTTACTTTTTCGTGTCGGGATTACTATTCACGTATACGGCACTATTCACGTATACGACACTATTCATGTATATAACATTATTTACGTATACGATACTATGTACGAATACGAGTTACTATTAATGAGTTACTATTCACGACAAAATTGGTTTTTTTTTTCTGACCAAATTATCGTTGATTTATGAATCTTACTCTTGAAATTAAATGTAGTTGTTGATCATATTGTTTTTATTATCATATATAACATTTTTATAATCCTGGTGATAAAATTTTTCTTTGACTTGAGTGTAAAGATGGGTAGATTATTGGTATGATCGTGACTATGAGTTCTCTTTGACCTGTAGTGCAAAGTTGAATTGTTGATTGGTATGATCATGACCATTGAATTTATAATTGAATATCTTTAGCTTAAGTGCAAAGGTGAATTGATCAACATGATTATAATTATTGTTTATATAAATTCTGAAATGATTATATATTTCTTTGAGATATTAATATCTTTGGCCTGTAGTGTAAAGATGATTTGTTGTTGAATATCTTTGGCCTGTAGTGCAAAGATGATCTGTTATTGAATATCTTTGGCCTGTAGTGCAAAGATGACTTGTTGTTGAATATCTTTGGCCAGTAGTACAGAGATGAACTGTTGACGAATATCTTTGGCCCGTAGTGCAAAGATGAATTTATCAGTATGATTATGAACAGGAACTGTGATTTGGTATAACCATGATCTTTGATGTTTCAGGTAAAGACAGGTGATAAAAATTATTTCCATCCTAGATGAGAAGAGGAATTTAGAACTACAATTATGATTATGAGTTATACACGTGATTGTGGACAGAAATTGTTGATTGATGTTAAAGGGATAAAACATTGTTGGTGGGCTTTTAACATGGAGAAGATAATAGATCTTATGGTCTATTTGACTCTTGTAATGGATTGCTCGTTCCGCTGCAATTATGGTCGAAAAGTTTTATCATCTACCATATGTTCTAAATCTCTGATTTTTTACTAATGAAGGCTATTGATAATTTAATTATCTTTAGTCATGATATTCTTTATTGGGCTAGTTGTGCTCACCCTTTTGCTTCACAATTCCTTTCAGGTAATAAGAGTGTAGCTGGGTAGAGCGGGGGTAACAGGAGAATAGAACGGTGGTCTCTAGCTGTGGAGGTTCTCCCTAAACAGTATGAAAATAATTTTATTGAGAACTTTAAAATAGTGTGTTGTATTTTATACATCATTTAGTAGTTACATTTGGTGAATCAAATAGGTAGAGGAGAACCCAACGTTGGAAGGGTGTTTTTCCACTATCATATAAGATGCCTAATGACCTACGACTTCGTGTTATCATAAGACAGAGTTGTGCACATCCACTTGCTAAGTATATCTACGAGCACTACCTATATAATCTTAGAGTTTGGTTGAAATATAATTCACAATTGGAGATAATGGAGATAATTATATGTAAGGAGAAAACTCACCATTGAAAAGAATATGATAGTAATCTTCTCATTTTTCTTTGGGGTCTATTGGGTCAACCAAGGATAATTCTGTGGATATATGATATCTATCATAACCTAGACGCATGACCTCCCATGTACGAAGGTTTCCTTGAGCACTTTCCAAAGATTTTAATTTTTAAAACATTTATTGACTGTACCTTTATGTAAGGTGCCATTATGACGTGCTATCCAAGGTTGGGATGAGAGTCACAGTTGGTATATATTTGTATCAAAACTCACAACATATGTGTTGTTGTATTTTGCACGATAATTGTAGTAATAAAGTTGTAGTTATTTTTTGTACCATATATTTGGCGACTCAGAATGGGTTGTGTGATGTATACCTATTTTGGTGGCGTCACATTTGGTATCAGAGCTTAGGGATATGATCTCTCACGGAGATCCGGGATTAGAACTAGGAGGGGAGAGACGAGTAATATCCTTCGCTAGTGTGTGTCCTACCTAAGCTGAATTTTCTTACTTAAGTTGACAAATTGTGATATGTCAATTAACCTTTGTTTTGAAGCTGTATTCTAGAATGATATCTGAAATACAGGATATGAGCAATGAAAAAATCATGATGACAAGGAAGATGGAATTTGAAATGAAAGTAAGGTATTCTCAACTCTTCGAATTATCTGGTACGTAAATTTCAGGGACAAAATTTCATAAGGAGGGGAGATTGTAAGACACCAAATTTTATGAAATAAAAGTATTCAATTTTTTTTATAATTGCTATTCAGTAAATGGTTAAATTGATAAAAGGTTAAAGTTTAGGGTGATATATGTAAATATTTTAAATAAGTAAGTGGTTATAAAATACTCATTGTTGTCGGGGAATATTCGTTTGATCGTTGAATATTCTTACTATCGGAGAATATTCGTACGACGACGCAGCTATTTGTGGGCCCCATAACAGAATAACCGTCGGATGAAAAAAACAACAAATTTGAGTTTTTATAAATAACGGCGTAGTAATTACCGTTAACACTGTTGGAATACCCAGTGGTTAAAATACAGTAATATGCATGGTTGCACAGTAACACACGGTATTGCACAGTATTGTTGAATTATTGATCCTTACGTAAGAAGACACTACTCAATAATTGTTACAGTAATTACTGTTCAATATTTTATTTTAATGATTCAATAATTGCTGCGTTGATATTTTATATTATTGTTATTTCAATAATTGTCACTGCATAGTATCTCCATTATCAGATCAATAATTTATATTATTTGAATAATATTGTTAGATAGCATTACTGGCAATGTCTAAGGAAGTTCTGTCTAAGGAGATGTTTGGTCACCTAATTGCGCGCCAGTAAGGAGATATCTTTATCGGAAAGCCCCCTCTTTCTTGGGAACGACCTGGTTGCCATAATTATAATTCTTTAATATTATTTGTGAATATTTAATTATTAATTTATATAATAAGAAAATATTTATTTATTTTATGTGATTATAAATGAAGAAATTAATGTTGAGGTATTTTATCAGTATTTTGTCGGAATGGAGGTATTAAAAATCGTCCGTATGTGAATTTCGGGCATTTTTCGTTTAGAATTTGGAAAAATTTAAAGCTACAAAGTTGTAGAGAATTTAATTTTCTATGGAATGGGCATAAAATTTGTATTTTTCCGATAAAATGGCTATTTATTATGAATTATTGAAGTTTCTGATTATTGTTTAAATGATAAAATATTTTAGAAATTTCTAGAATTGGTGGGCCCCATTTTTGGTTGGTGAGAAAAGTGCTGAAATTTTATTTTAAATGTGGTGGGCATGAATAGTAACTGGTATAGCCATCAGGTAGCAGGTTAAGTCTGTTTCGGCGTTCTAACATTTTTCTATAAATAGGGTACTTAGTTAGAATTGAAAATCACACTAGAAACATAAGTTTTCTCTCTCTATATTATCGAGCGTATTTTTGTGTGTATTTAGATACTTTGAGAGTTGCTATTCAGTGCAAGTTTTCTTCAGCGTCATATTCGATATTCCAGTCAGAACTACTGCTCTTTTGAGGTACGGGATTGTAAGGGATGGTAAGAGATGTTATTTTCTTCGTAATGATATTATTCTTTTAATATCATTTTACTGAAATATTGATATAATTTTTATTGTGAAATTTTTACCTTTTCGTGTCGGGATTACTATTCACGTATACGGAACTATTCACGTATACGACACTATTTATGTATATGACATTATTTACGTATACGATACTATGTACGAATACGAGTTACTATTCATGAGTTACTATTCACGATAAAATTGGTTTTTTTTTTCAGACCAAATTATCGTTGATTTATAAATCTTACTCTTGAAATTAAATGCAGTTGTTGATCATATTATTTTTATTATCATATATAACATTTTTATAATCCTGGTGATAAAATTTTTCTTTGACTTAAGTGTAAAGATGGGTAGATTATTGGTATGATCGTGACTATGAGTTCTCTTTAACCTGTAGTGTAAAGTTGAATTATTGACTGGTATGATCATGACTATTGAATTTATAATTGAATATCTTTAGCTTAAGTGCAAAGGTGAATTGATCAACATAGTTATAATTATTGTTTATATAAATTCTGAAATGATTATATATTTCTTTGAGATATTAATAGCTTTGGCCTGTAGTGTAAAGATGATCTGTTGTTGATTATCTTTAGCCTGCAGTGCAAAGATGATCTGTTATTGAATATCTTTGGCCTGTAGTGCAAAGATGACTTGTTGTTGAATATCTTTGGCCAGTACTGCAGAGATGAACTATTGACGAATATCTTTGGCCCGTAGTGCAAAGATGAATTTATCAGTATGATTATGAACAGGAACTGTGATTTGTTATAACCATGATCTTTGATGTTTTAGGTAAAGACAGGTGATAAAAATTATCTCCGTCCTGGATGAGAAGAGGAATTTAGAACTACAATTATGATTATGAGTTATACACGTGATTGTGGACAGAAATTATTGATTGATGTTAAAGGGATAAAACGTTGTTGGTGGGCTTTTAACATGGAGAAGATAATAGATCTTATGGTCTATTTGACTCTTCTAATGGATTGCTCGTTCCGCTGCAACTATGGTTGAAAAGTTTTATCATCTACCATATGTTCTAAATCTCTAATTTATTACTAATAAAGGCTATTGATAATTTAATTATCTTTAGTTATGATATTCTTTACTGGGCTAGTTGTGCTCACCCTTTTGCTTCACAATTACTTTCAGGTAATAAGAGTGTAGCTGGGTCGAGCGGGGGTAACAGGGGAATAGAACGGTGGTCTCTAGCTGTGGAGGTTCTTCCTAAATAGTATGAAAATAATTTTATTGAGAACTTTAGAATAGAGTGTTGTATTTTATACATCATTTAGTAGTTATATTTGGTGAATCAAATATGGGGAGGCGAACCAAATGTTAGAAGGGTGTTTTGTCACTATCATACAAGATGTCTAATGACATACGACTTCGTGTTATCATAAGACAGGGTTGTGCACATCCACTTGCTGAGTATATCTACGAGCACTACCTATATAATCTTGGAGTTTGGTTGAAATATAATTCACAATTGGAGATAATGGAGATAATTATATGTCAAGAGAAGACTCACCATTGGAAAAAACATGATAGTAATCTTCTCGTTTTACTTTGGGGTCTATTGGGTTAACCAAAGATAATTCTGTGGACATATGATATCTATCATAACCTAGACGCATAGCCTCCTATGTACGTAAGTTTTCTTAAGCATTTCTCAAAGATTCTAATTTCTAAAATAGTTATTGACTGTACCTTTATGTAAGGTGCCATTGTGACGTGCTATCCAAGGTTAGGATGAGAGTCACAGTTGGTATATATTTGTATATAACTCACAACATATGTAGTTATTTTCTATACCATGTATTTGGCGACTCAGAATGGGTTGTGTGATGTATACCTATTTTGGGGGCATCACAATCTAAAGTTGGCAACAATCGTTTTTGTGCTAAAGATCTGGAGACATTACCTGTATGGGGAGAAGGTAGAGATCTATACAGATCATAAAAGTCTCAAATATTTCTTCACCCAAAAAGAACTCAACATGTGGCAACGACGTTCGCTCGAGATGTTGAAAGATAACTATCATACCATTCAATATCGTCCTAGAAAAGCAAACGTGGTAGCTGACGCATTGAGTAGAAGATCATATGCGGGTACCAGTGCGATATTGTCAACGCAAAGTGTAAAACCCCTAATTTTATGAAATAAAAGTATTCAATTTTCTTATAATTATTATTCTATTTAATGGTTAAATTGATAAAAGTTTAAATTTAAGGATGATATTTAAAAATTTTACAAAGTAAGCAAGTTGTTATAACATATTCGTTGTGTTGAGGAATATTCTTTTTGTCGGGAAATATCCGTACGACGACACCATCATTGGTGGATCCCATAACAGAATAACTATCGGAGTTAGAAAACGACAGAAATATCTTTTTCTAAAAATAACGGCGAAAGTTTTACCCTTAAACTGTTGAAATACCCGGTGGTAAAAGTACAGCAATACGCGTAGTTATATAGTAGCACACAGTATTGATTATTGATGCTTACGTAAGAAGCCACTCAGTTTATTCAATTATTGCTACTGTAGTTGCTGCATAATATCTCTCATATTATTGATTCAATTATTGTCACAGTATCATTTGCATAATATTTATTATTAGTAAATCAATAATTGAGACGACAAAGTTATTCATATTATTATTTGCAATATTGACAATGTCTAGAAAGTTCTGTCGAGGAGAAGTTTGGTCACCTAATTGCGCGCCAATAGGGAGAAATACTTATCAGAAAGCCTTCTCTTTCTTGGGAATGATCTGGTTGTTAAATATTATGAGTTATAATATTAATGATGAATAATTATTAATAGATTAAAAATCTGTTTATTAAATATAAGTGATTTGTGGTAAATATTTATTTAATTTTTGATATAAATAGAGGGGTTTGTTATGATGTGTTTGTTATAAGTTTGACTTATTATTCCATGAGGAGATATGCTAATTTTTCAGACCGTTGGTTGAAGATATAATAGGAAATCAATATGGACCGCAGGTGGAAAGTTATAATAGTAAATCAATATAGATCGCTAGTTTAAAGTTTTAATAGTAAATCAGTATCGACCGTTGCTTTAAGTTTTAATAGTAAATCAATATGGACAGTCCGTTTAAAAGTAAATTAATTTGGGTCGTTCATGAATTAGTTAATATTCAGTCTTTTTTCCTATAAATAGAAGCTCATTCCTTCATTATTTCTTACGAATTCACTGAAACTATAAAGAGAGAAACTATAGAGAGAAAGAAGAGGAGTATTCTGCTACTACTCTACTTCAGTATTCAATTTTCTACTAAGGTAAGGGATGTTATTTATTTCATATTCACTTACGATATTATTTTTCGTATTCGTAAGGAATATTATCTTCGTTTAATACTCGTAAGGGTTATTATTTTCTTCGTATTCATGAAGAGAGTTATTTTATTTCAATACTCGTAAGGGTTGTTATTCTATTCTTTCTTATTCTGTTGGAATAACATGTCTACGCGGACTACCGCATGTATGGTGAAATATTTTCGTTATTCCATTCTTTATTATTCTGTTGGAATAACCTGTCTACGCGGACTACCGCATGCATGGTGAAATACTTTTGTTATTACATTCTTTATTATTCTGTGGAAATAACCTATCTGCGCGGACTACCGCATGCCTGGTGAATAACCCTTCGTATTTAATTGTTATTAAATTATGGAAATGATCTGTCTACGCGTTCTACCGCATGACAGTGAAAATTCATTTGCAGTTTTGTATATTATTTCTTTTTATATTCTTAATCTAAACTTATCGTGGTAAGTATTGCTTCTATAATTCTTGAAATTAGTGGAGTATCCTTGAGTTTTGCGCTTCATCCAGTATCGTTTCATCGAAATATTGATCTGAACTTTCTTATTAAATATCAATATTTTCACCTGGGTACTATTCACAGGTTACTATTCACTCAGTTACTATTCACTCGAATATTATTCACCCGAGGATTCGGGATACTTTTCATACCAAGTTACTATTCACTCGGGTATTAATCACTCGGGTATTCGGGGCATTTTTCATGCCGGGGTACTATTCTCGAAGTACTATTCATGACAAAAATTAATTTCTTTTATATCTAAGATTATTTTTGATACATGAATATTATTCTTGAATTTTACTCCACAAAGTAGTATCATATTGATAATTTGGATATTTTTAAGCTCTGGATAAATTTAAAGTCTTTAATATTTATCCTGGATCTCGTTTGATTGAATTTTTATATTATTGTCATCATCCTCATGCTTATATTGTGATAAAAGTCATTTGTGGCTTACGTGCATAGATGTATTATTGATTGGTATGATTATGACCAGAGATTATTCGGTATAATCATGACCGTAATGTTACAAATGATGTGGTAAAAGTCATCATTGGCCCGTAGTGCATTGATGGACAGTTGTTGATTTGATCATGACCATGGATGATTACATGAATATCCTTGGCCCGTAGTGTAGAGATGATTCGATGATGTGGTTTATTTATTAATGTGACGCCCCCAAAATTAGGTATTTATCACCCATCTTGGGTCATCAGATACATGGTATAAATACAAATACAAACTTAATTATACAAATGTCGTGTAACATATGACAATACATAAACTGAGAGTTCTAATAGGAATATTGTCATCTAGACAATATCCATACTCAAGGAGTCCTCATTACATTTATTGTCACACTATTTAACAGAATGGTTAGGACTACTAATGCTATCTTCTGGACCATCACTACTTTCCCTGACTCGTCCCAGCTATATTCTCATTTCCTGAAGAGAACATTGAAAGAAAGGGTGAGCTCAACTAGCCCAGTAAGAAATATTATGACTAAGATAATGAAGAATAAATTATCAATAGTCTTCAACAATGTTAAACTGATAAAATACAATAGACATCAAGTTTAACTGCAGCGGAATAAGCAATCCATTAGAAGAGTCAAGTAGAGAATAAAACCTACTATCTTCAATGATTTAAAAATATTTTCATCAACTTTTATCACTGAGACTCAGCTTAATAAATAAAACACATCTTCTAATCATCCTTGTATTACGGGCCAAGGATATTCATTAAATCATCAATGATCATGACTATACCGAAAAATCCCAGGTCATAATCATACCACAAACTGTTTATCAATGCATTACAAGCCACTGAGGACTTTTACCACACCACTTATAACATCACAGTTCATGATTATACCGAATGATCCCTGGTCATAATCATACTAAGTCCATCTATGCACGTAAGCCAAAGATGACTTTTAACATAAAATAAACATGAGGATGATGACAATGATATAAGAATTCAAAAAACAAGTTCAAGAATTAATTTATCCAAGAATTAATAACGTCCAAATTGTCAACATGATACTGCTTTATGGAATAAAATTCAAGAATGCTTAGAAGAATATTTTCATGAAAAGATACTGGATGAAACACAATTATCAAGGATATTCCACAAATTTCATGGAGTATAGAAGTTAAAACTTAATCAACTGAGTACAATAAAGAATGGAATAACAAAAGAAATCACCATGCATGCGATAGACCGCACAAACAGGTTATTCCAACAGAATAATAAATAATGGAACCAGGTCCGGCGTAAAACGCACAGACAGGATATTCCAACAGAATAATAATAAAGACGGAACTAGGTCCGGTGTAAAACACACAGACAGGATGTTCCAACAGAATAATAATAAAAACGGAACCAGGTCCGGTGTAAAACACACAGACAGGATGTTCCAACAGAATAATAATAAAAATGGAACCAGGTCCGGTGTAAAACACACAGACAGGATGTTCCAACAGAATAATAGAAGAATGTCACCAAGTATAGGGTAGACCGCGTATACAGGTTATTCCAACAGAATAATAAAGAAATGGAATAACAGAAGTTCTCTTCTTGAATACAAAAGAATAATATCCCTTACCATTTTAAAGAAGAACTGAAATAAAGAAGTAGTTAAGTGGCAGAATACTCTTCTTCTTTCTCTCTATAGTTTCTCTCTCTAGAGTTCAGTGAATTCGTAAGAAAATAATGAAGGAATGAGCTTCTATTTATAGGAAAATGGAATGCATAGTAACTAATCCATGAACGGTCCAGATTGATTTACTTTAATCTGACGGTCCATATTTAAAGAAAAATCTTTTAAATAAAATTTAATATATTCTATTTATAGAATAACTTTAATAAAGTATTATGTTTTATATAAAAAAATTTTACTATGCAAAACACTATTCACAATAGAATATAATATATTCTATTTATAGAATAACTTTAATAAAGTATTCTTTTTTATATAAAAAGATGTTTCTGTTTTATTACGTTAATAATACGAATAAAACAAAACTTCATTATCGCTAAATAATTCATATTATTAATTGACAATAATTGAATCAAACTGAATGACTTCTCACATAAGCATCAATACCGTGTGCTACTATGCAACCACACGTATTACTGTACTTTTACTACCGAGTAGTTCAACAGTATCAACGGTAAAACTTCCGTCGTTATTTTTAATAAAATATTTTTGTTATTTTCTCAATCTGACAATAATTCCGTTGTGGGGTCCACCAATGATTGTACCGTCGTACGAATATTCTCCGTAAATAGTAACTCGTAAATAGTACTTCGACACAAAAAATGTCCCAAATACTCGAGTGAACAATACTAGAGTGAATAATAATTTGGGTGAATAGTAACTAGTGAATAGTAACTCGTGAATACTAACTCTTGAATAGTAACTCCGACACAAAAAGTGTCTCAAATACTCGAGTGAATAATACTAGAGTGAATAGTAATTTAGATGAATAGTAACCCGTGAATAGTAACTCGTGAATAGTAACTCCTGAATAGTAACTCCGACACAAAAAGTGTCTCAAATACTCGAGTGAATAATACTAGAGTGAATAGTAATTTAGATGAATAGTAACCCGTGAATAGTAACTCGTGAATAGTGACCATGTATTTTATGACAACTTGTTTACTTTAAAAAAAAAATTCACATATCACCCTTAACTTTAACCTTTTATCAATTTAACCATTTACCAAAATAGAAAAATTGAATACTTTTATTTCATAAAATTCGGGGTCTCACAATTAAGCTGAGTCTCAGCGATAAAATTGATGAAAAACTTTTTAAATCATAGAAGATAGTAGATATCATGCTCTACTTGACTCTTCTAATGGATTGTTTATTTCACTGCAGTTAAACTTGATGTTTATTATATTTTATCAATTTAACACTGTTGAAGGCTAACGATAATTTATTTTGCATTAGTCATAATTTTTCTTACTGGACTAGTTGAACTCACCCTTTGCTTTCATTGTTCTCTTCAGGAAATGAGAATATAGCTGGGACTAGTCGGGGAACGGAGTGACGGTCTAGGTGTTTGCATTAGTAGTCCTCACTATTATGTGAAATAGTGTGATAATAATTGTAATGAAGACTTATTTTTGAGTTTGAATATTGTCTAGAAGATAATATTTGTATTAAAACTCACAACTTATGATTTGTCGTATTCTACACGACACTTATCAGTTGTATAAATTAAGTTTGTTTTTGAATTATGTACCATGTATTTGACGACTCGAAATGGGTGATGTATACCTATTTTGGGAGCGTCACAGTTGGTATCAAAGCTTAGGGATATGATCTCTAGCTGAGATGTGAGACTAGAACTAAGAGGGGAGAGATAGGAAATTCATTCGCTAGTATGACCTACCTAAGGTTATTTGGTATTTACTTGGTCGGTCAGAGTATAGGGATAATATGTGACATGTCAATTAACCCTTGTTTTGTGGCAGTATTTGAAAATGGCATCTGAAAATGTTGAGATAAGCAATGAAGCACATGAGACCGTTGAGTCACCAACGATCAATACCCACGATAATGTGTATCAAGAATATAATAATCCTCAGGTAAAAAATAACACCGATCCGATGATGAACGATGGAATGATCATAGGCTTTATGCAATTTATGCAATATTAGGCGAGAACGACTCCTGTTCAAAATGTAGGTGGAAACACTGGCAACTCTCGGATGATCACCGCTAAGCAGTTCAAGGAGCTGAGACCACCGGAGTTTTTGGAGAGCCAAAACCACTTAAGGCGGAGACGTTGATAAAGCAGTTCACCAAGATATTTGATGTCTTGGGATGCTCTGAGGAGCAAAAGGTTCCCTTTGCCACCTTCATGTTGTGAGGAGAGGCAGATTACTGGTGGGAATCAGTAAAACGTACGCAGTCTGCCGCACTGAAGATGTCTTGGGAGAAGTTCCAAGAACTGTTCAACGACAAGTACTTCCTGAAAGTATTCGTCACATGAAGGAGGTTGAGTTCATCAAGCTGGAGCAAAATAATATGGTAGTGTTGCAGTACAAAGCTAAGTTTACTGAGTTGTCCCGGTTTGCGTCCCACTTGGTTGATAATGAGGAGAGAATGACGTGGATGTTTCTAAGAGGTTTAAAACTTGAGATACGTCAATACCTCATTTCTCATAAAGTTTGTTTATATTCAGATGTTGTGAATAGGGCTCAATTATTGGAGCGCGATAATGAGCCAGCCCAACCAAAAGATAATGACTAACAACACGATAATAATTATACCGGTGGCAATGACCATCAGAACAATGATAACCATCGTGGAGGAAATTATCATGCCAGAAATGGTAACCACTTCGGTGGTAATCATGGCCAAGATAATAGAAGAAATGATTCAAGTGGAAAATTCAAGAAGAAAAGATTTAACGATGATGGGAAGACTTCAGCAGCAGCACTAGTGCCAACAACAAATTCTAGGAGAGGAGAACGACCGTCAGTTAGATGCTACAGATGCGGAGAAGAAGGACACATAAGTACAAACTGTTCACAGCCTTCCAAGGTATGTTTTAGTTGTGGAAAAGACGGTCACATAGCTCAATTTTGTCCTATAGCGAAATCAAGTCCAGCTGGGATGGTGGCATTAAAGGCGGATACGGATAAAACAAAGTCAGTGGTTTCAGGAAGAGAGTTTTTCGTGACTTCTCAAAAAAGCGAGTAACCCGAACGAAGTTAGCACGTGTTAGTTAATTATAAATTCTTGTGAAGTCTATACCTTATTAGATACCAGTTCTACCCATTCTTTTATTTTTCCTACTTGTGCTCAACGTTTAAATTTAACACTGGAGAAATTAGACTTTGACTTATCTGTTGAAACTCCGTTGGGAGAAACCTTCGTTACATCCATTGTTTATAAATCCTATTTGATTCAAATCGACCCTTTCACGTTACCTGTCGATCTTATTTCTTTGAAAATACTTGCATTTGATGTGATTTTATGGATTGATTGGTTAACTACTCATCATGCAAAAAATTGATTATTTTAGAATTGACTTTAATCAATAAAGTTAAAGCCGCTCAAGCTACAGATTCTGAGCTGATGAATGTGAAAAAGAAGGTTCAAGAAGGCGTTATTCTAAAAATAAGAATCAACGAAGAGAGAAAATCTCAACCCTCAATTTTATTGGCCCATTTGAAATCCTCGATCGAGTAGGAACTATAGCCTATAGACTCGCTTTACCACTAAGTATGTCGCGTGTTCATAACATTTTTCACGTATCGATGTTACGTAAATATGTGGGCAACTCGAACCACATTATTGAATTAGAACTAGACGAGATAGCGGAAGATTTAACGTATGAGGAGATACGTGTTAAAATCTTGGATAAGAAGGATCATATTTGACACTCAAAGGTTATACCTCAAGAGTTAGAATCTAAACAAGGTATCCTCACCCCTTTGGCAAACTAGGTACGTACGTAAATTTCGATGGCGAAATTTCATAAGGAGGGGAGATTATAAAACTCCGAATTTTATGAAATGAAAGTATTCAATTTTCTTATAATTATTATTCTATTTAATGGTTAAATTGATAAAAGTTTAAAGTTAAAGATGATATTTGAAAATTTTGTAAAGTAAGCAAGTTGTTATAAAATATTCGTTGTGTCGGGGAATATTCTTTTTGTTGGAAAATATACGTACGACGACACCATCATTGGTGGACCCCATAACGGAATAACTGTCGGAGTTAGAAAACGACAGAAATATCTTTTTATAAAAATAACGGCGAAAGTTTTATCGTTAAATTGTTAAAATACCCGGTGGTAAAAGTACAGTAATACGCGTAGTTGCATAGTAGCACACGGTATTGATTATTGATGCTTACGTAAGAAGCCACTCAGTTTATTCAATTATTGCTACAGTAGTTACTGAATAATATCTCTCATATTATTGATTCAATTATTGTCACAGTGTCATTTACATAATATTAATTATTAGTAAATCAATAATTGAGACGACAAAGTTATTCATATTATTATTTGCAATATTGACAATGTCTAGAAAGTTCTGTCGAGGAGAGGTTTGGTCACCTAATTGCGCGTCAATAGGGAGAAATCCTTATCGAAAATCTCCCTCTTTCCTGTGAATGATCTGGTTGTTAAATATTGTGAGTTATAATATTAATGATGAATAATTATTAATAGATTAAAAATGTGTTTATTAAAGATAAGTGATTTGTGGTAAATATTTATTCAATTTTTGATATCTATAGAGGGGTTTGTTATGAGGTGTTTGTTATAAGTTTGACTTATTATTCCATGAGCAGATATGCTAATTTTTTAGATCATTGGTTGAAGATATAATAGTAAATCAATATGGACCGCTGGTGGAAAGTTATAATAGTAAATCAATATGGATCGCTAGTTTAAAGTTTTAATAGTAAATCAGTATGGACCGTTGCTTTAAGTTTTAATAGTAAATCAATATGGACTGTCCGTTTAAAAGTAAATTAATCTGGGTCGTTCATGAATTAGTTATTATTCAGTCCTTTTTCCTATAAATAGAAGCTCATTCCTTCATTATTTCTTACGAATTCACTGAAACTGTAAAGAGAGAAACTATAGAGAGAAAGAAGAGGAGTATTCTGCTACTACCTTACTTCAGTATTCAATCTTCTACTAAGGTAAGGGGTGTTATTTATTTCATATTCTCTTACGATAATATTTTTTATATTCGTAAGGAATATTATCTTCGTTCAATACTCGTAAGGGGTATTATTTCTTTCGTATTCATGGAGAAAGTTATTTTTTTTCAATACTCGTAAGGGTTGTTATTCCATTCTTTATTATTCTATTGGAATAACCTGTCTACGCGGACTACCGCATGCATGGTGAAATATTTTTGTTATTCCATTCTTTATTATTCTGTTGGAATAACATGTCTACGCGGACTACCGCATGCATGGTGAAATCCTTTTATTATTCTATTCTTTATTATTCTGTGAGAATAACCTGTCTACACAGACTACCGCATGCTTGGTGAATAACCCTTCGTATTCAATTGTTATTAAATTGTGGAAATGATCTGTCTACGCGGACTACCGCATGACGGTGAAAATCTATTTGCAGTTTCATATATTATTTTTTTTCATATTCTTAAATCTAAACTTACCGTGGTAAGTATTATTTCTATAATTCTTGAAATTAGTGGAATATCCTTGAGTTTTGCGCTTCATCCAGTATCGTTTTGTTGGAATATTAATCTGAACTTTCTTATTAAATATCAATATTTTCACCCGGGGTACTATTCACGGGTTACTATTCACTCGATTACTATTCACTTGAATATTATTCACCCGAGGATTCGGGGTACTTTTCATACCAAGTTTCTATTCACGGGTTACTATTCACTTGAGTATTAATCACTCGGGTATTCAGGACATTTTTTATACTGGGGTACTATTTACCGGTTACTATTCCTGAAGTACTATTCACGGGGTACTATTCATGACAAAAATTAATTTCTTTTCTATCCAAGATTATTTTTGATACCTGAATATTATTCTTAAATTTTACTCCACAAAACAGTATCATGTTGACAATTTTGATAATTTTAAGCTCTGGATAAATTTAACTCTGGATAAATTTAAAGTCTTTAATATTTATCCTCGATCTCGTTTGATTGAATTCTTATATCATTGTCATCATCCTCATGCTTATATTGTGATAAAAGTCATCTGTGGCTTACGTGCGTAGATGTACTATTGATTGGTATGATTATGACCAGGGATTATTCGGTATAATCATGACCGTAATGTTATAAATGATGTGGTAAAAGTTTTCATTGGCCCGTAGTGCATTGATGGACAGTTGTTGATTTGATAATGACCATGGATGATTACATGAATATCCTTGGCCCGTAGTGCAAGGATGATTTGATGATGTGATTTATTTATTAAGCTGAGTCTCAGCGATAAAGTTGATGAAAAACTTTTTAAATCATAGAAGATAGTAGATGTTATGCTCTACTTGACTCTTCTAATGGATTGCTTGTTCTACTGCAGTTAAACTTGATATTTATTATATTCTATCAGTTTAACAATGTTAAAGGCAAACAATAATTTATTCTGCATTATCTTAGTCATAATATTTCTTACTGGGCTAGTTGAGCTCACCCTTTGCTTTCATTGTTCTCTTCAGGAAATGAGAATATAGCTAGGACTAGTCGGGGAACAGAGTCACGGTCCAGGTGTTTGCATTAGTAGTCCTCACTATTCTATGAAATAGTGTGATAATAATTGTAATGAGGACTTATTTTTGAGTTTGAATATTATCTAGAAGATAATATTTGTATTAAAATTCACAGCGTATGGTTTGTCATATTCTACACGACACTTATCAATTGTATAAATTAAGTTTGTATTTGAATTATGTACCATGTATTTGGCGATTTGGAATGGGTGATGTATACCTATTTTGGGGGCGTCACACAAAGGCCCATTTTATATGACTTGCAAAGGATGGAGATAGAGTTAAAGACTCCACGGAACCCCATGATGATGGCAAATATACGAGTAGAACCGACTTTAATCGATAAAGTTAAAGCTGCTCAAACTACGGACCTGGAGCTGATGCGTATGAAGAAGAAGGTGCTATTCCAGGAGCAAGAATCAATGAAGAAGGAATACATCGAGTCAACTCCAGACTTTGTATTCCTAACGACTCTGATTTGAAGTATAAAATCATGATGGAGAAGCACAACACACCGTTTGCAATCCATCCTGGGAGTTCCAAAATGTATTGTGATCTTCGACAAATATTTTGGTGGAGCAATATGAAAAGAGAGATCGCAGAGTTTATCTCAAGGTGTCTAACTTGTCAACGTGTCAAGGCAAAGCATCAAGTGCCAAAAGGTCCATTGTAACCACATGAAATTCCAGAATGGAAGTTGGAGCACATTACCATGGATTTCGTTATTGGTCTTCCCAAGGTTTCTCAAGGCATATATGCAGTTTGGGTCATTGTTGATAAACTAACCAAGTATGCTCATTTCTTACCTATATGAGAAACTTATTCACTTGAAAGTCTTGCTCGTATATACATAAATGAGATTGTAAGACTGCATAGTATGCCAGTATCCATAGTTTATAATCGAGACCCAAAATTCACTTCACGATTTTAGGTTAGTTTGTAGAAAGCTCTGGGCGCGAATTTAGGATTCAGTTTGGTATATCATCCTCAGACGGACGAGCAGTCGAAGAGGACTATTCAAACTCTTAAAGATCTATTAAGACTCTGTGTCCTTGACTTCAAAGAAAGTTGGGACAAGTTCTTGCCATTAGTGGAATTCTCGTACAACAATAGTTATCAAACAAGTATCGGCATGGCTCCATTCGAGGCGTTGTATGGACGCAAGTATTATTCTCCAGTATGCTGGGATGAGGTGGGTGAAGCAACGTTGTTGGGATCGAAATTGGTACGCATGACAACGAAAAAGATTCAAATGATCTGACAACGTATAAAAACCTCACAAGATCGAGAGAAGAGTTATGTTGGTCTTCATCGAATGGACGTAGAATTCAATGTTGGAGATCATATGTTGTTACTTGTTGCTCCATGGAAAGTAGTTACAAGATTTGAAAAGAGAGGAAAGCTCAATTCTCGATTTATTGGCCCATTTGAAATCCTCGATCGAGTAGGAACTGTGGCCTATAGACTCGCCTTACCACCAAGTATGTCTCGTGTTCATAACGTTTTTCACCTATCTATATTACGTAAATATGTGGAAAACCCAAACCACATTATTGAATTAGAACTAGACGAGATAGCAGAAGATTTAACATATGAAGAGGTACATGTTAAAATCGTGGATAAGAAGGAACATATTCTATGCTCCAAGGTTATACCTTAAGTCAAAGTTTTGTGGAGAGACCACGATGTTGAGGAAATGACCTGGGAGTTAGAATCTGAAATGAAATCAAGGTATCCTTACCTCTTCGACATACCAGATACATACACCAATTTTGAGGATGAAATTTTATAAGAAGGGGAGGTTGTAAGACCCCAACTTTTATGAATAAAGATTTTTTTTTCTCTAAATATCATTTTGAATATTATGGTGTGGATTTGATATAATGTTATAGTTGTGAGTAATATTTATAAATTTTATAAAGTAAGCAAGTTGTCATAAAATATTCGTTTGGTCAGGAAATATTCGTTTTATCAGGGAATATTCATACGACGACACAATCATTGGTGGACCCCATAATGAAATTACTGTCGGAGTTAGAAAACGACAGAAATAAATTTTTATAAAAATAACGGTAAAAGTTTTACCGTTAACTGTTAAAATACCCGATGATAAAAGTACAGTAATACGTGTAGTTTCATGGTAGCTCACGGTATTGTACAATATCTTTGATTATTGATACTTACGTGAGAAGTCACTCAGTTTTATTCAATTATTGCCACAGTAATTGCTACATAGTATCTCACGTTATTGATTCAATTATTGTCACAATATTTTATATTATTAAATCAATTATTGAGATGACAAAGTTATTCATATTATTATTTTTATTATTGACGATGTCTAGAAAGTTCTGTTGAGGAAAGGAGTTTGGTCACCTAATTTGTAACACCCCAGTCCCACATCGAAAGATAGGGGAAAAATTTGTCTGCATATAAGGAAATAAATTACTACCAATAGTACCTTCAAGTCATGACCTTTTGGGAGCCTGTGGTGGGCTAAGATGACCCAAGAAGATACTATTGGGCCAGTAGTTTGAGGTCTTATTTTGATGGATTTGATTCGATTCAGACTTGGGATTTGACCCGAGATTTGTTCCGAACTCGGGATTTGACCCGGGTTGTTTCATATGGTATCAGAGCTGACTCTCGAAAGCTCGGGTCGGGTCATCCGATCAGGTTGCCGGAGGTAGGGACACGAAGGCTGGTGGTATTATCCCACAAAGGAGAGATAGAGGTCCGAAGGTGGGGACACGAAGCCAGCCGGTATTATCCCACAATGGCTAGAGAGGCAAAGATCTTTGGGCTGTTTGTGTGATCGGTTCTGACGGGGACGTCAAAAATTTAAGTGGGGGAATTTGTAACACCCCAGTCCCACATCGAAAGATAAGGGAAAAATTTATCTGCATATAAGAAAATAAGTTACTACCAATAGTACCTTCAAGTCATGACCTTTTGGGAGCCTGTGGTGGGCTAAGATGACCCAAGAAGATACTATTGGGCCAGTAGTTTGAGGCCTTATTTTGATGGATTTGATTCGATTCAGACTTGAGATTTGACCCAAGATTTATTCCGGACTCGGGATTTGACCCGAGTTATTTCATAATTACGCGTCAATAAGGAGAAGTCCTTATCAGAAAGCCCCCTCGTTCCTGGGAATGATCTGGTTGTTAATATTGTGAGTTATAAATAATGAATAAATGTTATTAAAAATATTTTTTGTGAAGCCAAGTGAGATGTGATAAATAGAGGGGTTTTTTTTATGAAGTATTTGTTGTAAGTTTGACTTATTACATGGACCCCCACTTTCTCATTTTTTAAAATCGTCGGTAGAAAGTTATCCTAGTTTTTGTTTTATAGTAATAAAACAGAAAACTTTATATATAAAATAGAATACTTTTTATAAATAGAATATATTATATTTTATTATATTACATAGTATTTTTACTAAACAGCATAGTACTGCATAGTATTTGCATAGTACTGTATAATATTTGCATAGTATTTTTACTATACAGCTTAGTGTTGCATAGTAAAATCATGTGAATTCAGATTCGGCGCCCGTGAAATTCGTCTGAATTCTTCTATGCACCCGTGATTATTTCCTAAAAAGTATCCTACCATTCTACTATAAATAGGATGCTTAGTTTAGAATTGAAAATCACATTAGAATCAGAGAATTCTTCTTCTATAATATTGAGCGTATTTCTTTTGAGTTTAAGAAAGCTTTGAGCGTAGAAAACAATATAAGTTTTCTTTAAGAATATCTCCGCCCTACTAGTCAAAAATACTCTCCTTTTAAGGTAAGGGACATTATTTTTGTCGAATATTAGTAAGAAATAATATTTTCTTCCATACACTGTAGTATGTATGTAATATTATTTCGTTTCAGATTTCGAATTCTACACTCATTTTGTTAAGTATTACTTTTATACTCCCTGAAATTAGTAGAATATCCTTGAAATTTGCTCTTCATCTAGTATCATTTCACAAGAATATTTTTTTAAACATTCTTGTTAAATTTTGATCTTTTTATGTCGGGTTACTATTCACGGGATACTATTCACGAAGAACTATTCACGAAGAACTATTCACGGGATACTATTCACTTGGATACTATTCACCCGGGGACTATTCATGACAAAAATTGATTTCTTTTATGTCCAAATTATTTTGATACAAGAATATGATTCTTGAATTTTACTCCACAAAGCAGTTATCATGTTGACAATTTGGACATTCTTGAACTCTGGATAAATTGATTTATAAATCTTTAAAATTTATCCTTGCTCTTACTTAATTAAATTTTTATATCACTGTCATCATCATCATGCTTATATTATGATGAAAGTCATCTTTGGCCCGTAGTGTATAGATGGACTGTTGATTGGTATGATTATGACTATGTATCAGTATAATCATGACCTGTAATGTTACAAATGATGTGGTAAAAATCCTCATTGGTCCGTAGTGCATTATTGGACAGTTGTTGGCATGATCATGACCACTAGTGATATTAACGAATATCATTGGCCCGTAGTGCATGGATAATTCGTGGATGTGATACTAACGAATATCCTTAACCCGTAGTGCATGGATAATTCGATGATGTGGATTATTTTTTACTCTATGTTATAGCGATAAAATATCGATGATGACCATTTAAATCATAGAAGATAGTAGATATTATGCTCTACTTGACTCTTCTAATGGATTGCTTGTTCCGCTGCAGTTAAACTTGTTGTTTATTGTATTCTATTACTTTAACACTATTGAAGGCTAACGATAATTTATCTGCATTATCTTAGTCATAATATTTTTTACTAGGCTAGTTGAGCTCACCCTTTGCTTTCATTGTTCTCTTCAGAAAATGAGAACATAGTCGGGACTAGTCGGGAAATGGAGTGAAGGTCCGAGATGGTGGCTATAGTAGTCCTCACTATTTTATTCGTTAGTATCACATCCACGAGATAATATTCGTTAGTAGTCCTCCATTCGAGTTTGGATATTGTCTACGAGATAATATTCGTGTTAAAACTTTCAGCTATGTTTTGTCGTATTTTTACACGACAGTTGTATAATTAAGTTGTATTTAAATTCTGTATCATGTATTTGGCGACTCAGAATGAGTTGAGTATACCTATTTTGGGGGTGTCACAACATGGATAATGCGTGAAAGTGATACTAATGAATATCATTGGCCCGTAGTGCATGGATAATTTGATGATGTGGATTATTTATTGAGCTGTGTTACAGCGATAAAATATTGATGATGAACTTTTAAATCATAGAAGATAGCAGATATCATGCTCTACTTGACTCTTCTAATAGATTGCTTGTTCCGCTGCAGTTAAACTTGTTTTTTATTGTATTCTATCAGTTTTACACTATTGAAGGCCAACGATAATTTATTCTGTATTATTTTAGCCATAATATTCTTTACTGGGCTAGTTGAGCTCACCCTTTGCTTTCATTGTTCTCTTCAGAAAATGAAAACATAGTCAGGACTAGTCGAAGAATGGAGTGACGGTCCAAGATGGTGGCTGCAGTAGTCCTCACTATTTATAAAATAGTGTGATAATAATTATAATGAGGATTCCATTTGAGTTTGGATATTGTCTATGAGACAATATTCGTGTTAAAACTCTCAGCTATGCTTTTGTCGTATTGTATAAATGAAGTTTGTATTTAAATTCTGTACCACGTATTTGGCGACTCAGAAAGGGTTGTGTATACCTTTTTTGGGGGCGTCACATTAAGAATAATCACGGACACACAGTAAAGGAATTCACGGGCGGACGAATTCGTCGAAGATTTGATTTTACTATTCATTACTGTGCAATAAAATATTCTAATAAAATAAGAACTTTAAATAAAATATAATATATTCTATTTATAATCTAATAAAATAAATAACTTTATATATAATATAAAAAGTATTATATTTTATATAAAAAGTTTTCTGTTTTATTACTATTATAATAATAATAAAACTAAACTAAAATAACTTTCTACCGACGATTTTCAAAAATGAGTAAATGGGGGTCCATGTAATACGTCAAACTTACAACAAATACTTCATGACAAACCCCTCTATTTATATCAAAATTTGAATAAATATTTACCACAAATCACTTATATTCAATAAACACATTTTAATCTTTCAACAAGTATTCATCATTAATATTATAACTCACAATATTGACACCATATCATTCTCAGGAAATAGGGGACTTTCTGATAAGAATTTCTTCTTATTGGCGCGCAATTAAATAACCTAACTCATTTTCTCGACAGAACTTTCTAGACATTGTCAGTAATGCAAAGAATTATATGAATAACTGTGTCGTCTCAATTATTGATTTAATAATATAAAATATTGTGCAGATGATACTGTGACAATAATTGAATTAATAATATAAGATACTATGCAGCAACTACTGTGGGAATAATTGAATAAAACTGAGTGACTTCTTACGTAAGTATCAATAATCAGAGATACTGTACAATACCGTGTGCTACTGTGCAACAACGCATATTATTGTACTTTTATCACCGGGTATTTCAACAGTTAACGGTAAAAGTTTTGTTGTTATTTTTATAAAAAGGTTATTTATGTCGCTTTCTATATCCGACAGTAATTCCGTTGTGGGATCCACCAATGATTGTGTCGTCGTACGAATATTCCCCGACCAAACAAATATTTTATGACAACTTGTTTACTTTACAAAATTTACACATATCACTCATAACTATAACATTATATCAAATCCACACCTTATTATTCAAAATAATATTTAGAGAAAATTAAATCTTTATTCATAAAAAGTTGGGGTCTTACAATTAATTTGAAACTTTTATTGAGTTACATATATAATAACGCCATTTAAAACATATTATATTAATATTTAGATAATATACTTTGATATTATTAAAATAGAAGCCTGATTATAATTTTAACTATAAGTAAAATTTTATTATATTTAAATAATATAATTTAGAAGGAAACTATTTTTTTATATAAAAATCACCTTACCAGTATTAAATAATATTATTATTAAGATATAAATAGGTATGAATTTAATAAATTGACCAATAAATGATTCAATTATTCAACTAAAAGTTAATTAATTATACTATACATTAGTAACTATTATTAATATAATACTTATTAATATGTTATCTAACTTGAATGTATTACTGTTATTAAAATCTAAGTATAATTGTACTATTTGAAATATAAGTATGATTTTATTATTAGTTAGATAATATAATTTTACTAATAAAATATTTTCTTACAAGGATCATCTTATTTAATATTAAATTATTACTATAATTAATATTATTAGAAATATAATATACTACCCAACCATATGATTTAATTATTAAAGAAAACATAAAAAGCCACTTACTTTATCCAATAAGCTATTTATAAAAAAATATAATAAAAATTCAAAAACATTATATTTCTAAAAATAAGACCATGTGCTTTGCATGAGGTGTACCTACTAGTAATGAGTTTATTAGGAGTATGCATAGTGCGGTTACAATGTATAACAGTAATTAAATCTTGTAGTTCAGTTAATATTATATGTTGGGGCATGATTATTTGGGTCTGAGTTATATGGTGGACCAAATTTCATGTAGAGGTATTTACTCTGCGTAGGAATCTGATTCGGAAGTTGAATATTTTAAAGAATCAAAGATTGTGATTTCTAATTACATTTAATTTTCAAGTCCTAAGGAAAATATCATGATATATTCAAACTTCCTAGGAGATTCAATTCAAGAATTATACTTAATAAGGAATTCTATTTTTATATAAGGAAGAGCTTGGAGAACGTGCGAGATCACTATAAATACAATACGCTGCTTTTTTTTTTTTTTAAAATGCCCGTTATTATTTTATAACATCTTCTTCTTTTACTATTACTAGTTCAATTCCCATGTAAGGCACATATTATTTTAATATGTACATTTAACTTTAGGTTTAAATTTAGATTAATATCTTGAATTTTTAATTTTTTCTAATTTTGGGGATTGTCTTCTTAATTTTTTCAGTTAGGGAATTAAACTCTTAATTTTTTTCCACATTGAGGATTAAACTTTTTTAAAAAAAATTCTGATTACGTCTAATTGATAGTACCACATCAGAAATTAATGATATGACAGCGACATGCGGCTAAAAAAATGTTTATGTGTAATATTGAGTCTCATTTTAATATTTATTCCATTATTTTTTTATACCAAAAAGGGTAAATATAAGACCATTATTAATTTTTAAAGTAAATTTAATACATTTCAAACTCCGTTTAAAAAAAATATTCAATAATCAATATAATGATAAATATTTTAAAATGTATATTTGTACAACTAATTAAATCTTTTTATTTCATAATCATCAATAATTAATATAATGACAATTTTACCCTTTTTGTTAAAAAAAATTTAAGGCCTGAATATAGATTAATACCCTGAACTTTAAGTTTATTTCATAATCATCAATAATCAATATAATTAATTTTTTATACCGAAAAGGGTAAAATTGTCATTAAATTTATTTTAAAAAATTTATAATGGTCTTACATTTACCCTTTTCTGATACAAAAAATTAATTGAATAAATGTTAAAATGAGACTCAATATTACACAAATATTTTTTAGACACGTGTCGCTACTATGTCATCAATTTTCTGACATGGCACTATCAATTAGACGTAATCAGAAAAAATTAAATGTTTAATCCCCTAATTAAAAAAAATGAGAAGACAATCCCCAAAGTGGAAAAAAAAAAGTTTAATTCCGTAATTAAAAATTTGGGAAAACAATCCTCAAAGTGAAAAAAATTAAAGGTATTAATCCATATTTAGGCGAGAAAAGAAAGATGAAAATCGATACACACCTGCAAAGTGCACATAATTTTAATAGAAGGAACAAATTTGTCCATAAAAAATAATTGCTATATGCTTTAACTTTTAGCCGTGTGAATATTAATTCATTTTTTATATTAATAGACTCTACCAAATAACATACTCGTTATTTACTTTATGTACTAATTGTCATCCTTTTGAAAACAAAAAAATCAATAAGTCTAGGCGGGAATGTTTTTTGGATCGAAAAATTGGACCTGCCCAAGTTTTCTTTTCTTTTCTTGTGACATGTCCAATAATCCGATCCAAAGAAAATGTCCCTATAGAAGGACTCCAAAAAAATTGTACCTCGGGCCATTTCTTTTTCTATTTACATTTTTAGTTGTTTTGTTAAAAGGGTAGAAATAAAGGGTAAAAAAATTTGCTCAAAGCTATTCACTTTCACAGAGTTGCCTAGTATTTTGAAACCACTTTGCTTGCGGATCGAGTAGTTGGATCAATAGTCTCTTACCATAAAAATGATTGTATGCTCAGCATTGCCCCATGTGATGTGTGAACAACGACAAATGTGTATCATAGTCAGTACAATAGCTAGATACAGATAAATACTTATAAAAAAGGTAAAGCTTACAAATTTATTATTGATTAAAAGTAAATAAAAATTACAAAACCCATTGAACCAACAACTTTGATCTATAAATAAAAAGTTGAACCAAGTCCACTTATGAAGGAGGAAGAGAAACTATGGTTGCCTCAATGCCTTTCAAATTATATGCATTATATACAGGTTTATGAAGGCATTCACAAACAGATCCTTTTCCCAAATAAGGAGGCAACTCTTGACACTTGAAGCTAAGCAATTTTTCCTTGTATGCATTCCTACATTTTGTTCCACAAGATGTTAAGTCACATTGGATTATGAGTTCGAAGCCTTGTGCCACTTTGAGATTACTAGTAGCCATGCCCATGAATATTGTCATAAGCATCAAACTTGCAACCAATTTGAATGGAACCACAATGGAGCTTTTTCTCTCCATTATTTGCAGGGAATTTTTTTTAAAAAAATATTGAAAATTATATATATATATATATATATATATATATATATATATATATATATAATTAGAACTATAGAAAATTAATTAAGATTGTATTATGAGTAGTATTGTAAATGAAGAGGTCATATATTTATAGTGGAGTTTTTAACAAGGCATATTCTTAAGAGGTAGGAGTGTTAGAAATTGAATTAATTGAAGTCTTTAAATGGTGGAAAGTAACCACCAAAATAAATGGTGGAAACTTAAAAAACCTTCAAGTTGCTTTAATGCAACTTAAGTTTTAGTTTGTGTTTTATATATATATATATATATATATATATATATATATATATATATATATATATATATATATATATATTGTATAGAGAGAGCCGTAGTGATAAGCTGTGGAGACACCACATCTGAGAAATTGATTTGATATTAAAAGAATATTTTATATATATTTTTTGTTCTCTTCTTAATTTATTTTATCTATCATTTATAACAATATTTAAACAAGTTAGTTCGTCCTTTTTTTTGTTCGGCCTTTAAGTTTTCCTATATTAAGTCAATTATTATTATTTATCTATTTAAATCAGAAACTACATAATTAGAACCTTGTTTTATAAGGAAATTAGAATTACTTATATAGTGTTAGAAGGATGCGACATAATATTAATTTAAAACTTTTATTGAGATACATATATAATAACGCCATTTAAAACATATTATATTAATGTTTAGATAATATAGTTTCATATTATTAAAATATAAGCATGATTATAATTTTAACTATAAGTAAATTTTATTATATTTAAATAATATAATTTAGAAGGAAACTATTTTTTTATATAAAAATCACCTTACCAGTATTAAATAATATTATTATTAAGATATATATAGGTATGAATTTAATAAATTGACCAATAAATGATTCAATTATTAAACTAAAAGTTAATTAATTATACTATACATTTGTAACTATTATTAATATAATACTTATTAATATGTTATCTAACTTGGATGTATTACTGTTATTAAAATCTAAGTATAATTGTACTATTTGAAATATAAGTATGATTTTATTATTAGTTAGATAATATACTTTTAGTAATAAAATATTTTCTTACAAGGATCATCTTATTTAATATTAAATTGTTACTATAATTAATATTATTAGAAATATAATATATTGACCAACCATGATTTAATTATTAAAGAAAACATAAAAAGCTACTTACTTTATCCAATAAGTTATTTATAAAAAAATATAATAAAAATTCAAAAACATTATATTTCTAAAAATAAGACCATGTGCTTTGCATGAGCTGCTAGTAATGAGTTTATTAGGGGTATGCATTGTGCGGTTACAATGTGTGGGCTAAATTTCATGCGAAGATAAGAATTATATTCCCTCCGTCCCTAATTATTTGACGTTTTAGAGATGGACACAAGAATTAAGATAATGATTGAAAAATATTAAATATAATACTCAATTGTCTATAATACCCTTAAATTTTTTGTTGGGACAAGGAGAGTTTTGTTGGGATAAGGAGAGAGAGAGTTTAAAGTTTCAAGAAAATAGGCAGAGTAATGATGGGTAATTTTGAAAAAATTGTCATTAATTCTCCTAGACTTGAACAAACGTCAAATAATTAGAGACAAATAAAAAACTCTAAAATATCAAATAATTATGGACATAGGGAGTACTTAATAAGGAATTCTATTTCTATATAGGGAAGAGCTTGGAAAAGGTGTGAGATCACTATAAATACAATAGGCTAATTTTTTTTATTTTTAAAATGCCAGTTATTATTTTAAAATCTCTTCTTCTTTTACTATTACTAGTTCAATTCCCGTGTAAGGCACATATTATTTTAATATGTACATTTAACTTTTGGCTTAAATTTAGATTAATATCTTGAATTTTTAATTTTTTCTGATTTTAGGGATTGTCTTATCAATTTTTTCAATTAGGGAATTAAAGTCTTAATTTTTTTCCCATTTTGAGGATTAAACTTTAATTTTTTTTTCTGATTACGTCTAACCACGTAAGAAATTGATGATATGACAGCAATATGCGACTAAAAAAATACTTATATATAATATTGAGTCTCATTTTAACATTTATTCCATTAATTTTTATACCAAAAAGGGTAAATATAAGACCATTATTAATTTTTTAAAGTAAATTTAATACATTACAAACTTCGTTTTAAAAAAATAATCAATAATCAATATAATGATAAATATTTTAAAATGTATAAATGTACTACTAATTAAAATCTTGTTATTTCATAATCATCAATAATTAATATAATGACAATTTTACCCTTTTTGGTATACAAAAAGTAAGGCCTAAATATAGACTAATACCTTGAACTTTAAGTTTATTTCATAATCATCAATAATCAATAATCAATATAATTAATTTTTTATACCAAAAGGGTAAAAATGTCATTAAAATTTATTTTAAAAAATTTATAATGGTCTTATATTTACCCTTGTTGATACAAAAAAATAATTGAATAAATGTTAAAATGAGACTTAATATTACACAAATATTTTTTAGTCACGTGTTGTTGTTATGTCATCAATTTTTTGACTTGACACTATCAATTAGACGTAATCAGAAAAAATTAAAAGTTTAATCCGCTAATTGAAAAAAATAAGAAGACAATCCGCAAAGTGGAAAAAAAATAAATGTTTAATTCCATAATTAAAAATTTGGGAAAACAATTCCTCAAAGTGGGAAAAAATTAAAAATTAAAGGTATTAATCCATATTTAGGCGAGAAAAGAAAGATGAAAATCGATACACACCAGCTAAGTGCACACAATTTTATAGAAGGAGCAAATTTGTCCATAAAAAATAATTGCTATGCTTAAACTTTCAGCCGTGTGAATATCAATTCTTTTTTTATATTAATGGACCATGTCAAATAAAATACTTGTTATTTACTTTATATACTTATTATCATCCTTTTGAGAACAAAAAAATCAATAAGTTTAGGCAGACATGTTTTTTGGATCGGAAAATTGGACCTGCCCATGTTTTTTTTTTCCTTTTCTTGTGATTCTCAAAAAATGTATAATATTTATTCCAACAAGAATTTTTACAGAATATAGTGTTTTAGGTGTAAATTGGATACATTTTTTGAGAATTACAAGAAAATCAAAAAAATAAATAAAATAAATTAGACAAGTCCAATAATCTGGTCCAAAGAAAATGCCTCCAAAAAAATTGCGGATCGAGTAGTTGGATCAATAGTCTTTTACCATAAAAATGGTTGTATGCTCAACATTGCCCCGTGTGATGTGTGAACAACGACAACTGTGTATGATAGTCAGTACAGTAGCTATATACCGATACATACCGATAAAAAAAGTAAAGCTTGCAAATTTATTATTGATTAAAAATAAATAAAAATTACAAAATCCATTGAACCAACAACTTTCATCTATAAATAAAAAGTTGAACCAAGTCCACTCACTTATGAAGGAGGAAGAGAAATTAACTTAATTAAGATAAATGAGTGATGAATTAAATTTATGAGATAATACTTTAATTTAACTTAGTAACTAAATTAGAGAGTTTTTAAGGATTATATAGTTTGCTAGAATGTTGTTTTAATTTAATTTAGTAATTAAAGTGATATGTTAATTTATTAAGTAAAATTATAATAAAAATTATAATTTTGTGGTAATTAGTTTTGTTTATTTAATTAAGGTTGGATATGGAAATTCAAGTAAATAATGTGGGACAATAAACTATAGTATAAATGATTTATTGAAGTAAATTAAAGTAGTTTTAAATGGATTTACCCAAATAAGGCTTAAAGATATTAAGTCTTTATTTTAAAAAGTGTTTTGCCAAACAAAGCCTTATGGCTTTTGAATTAAAAAAATATATAATAAATATTTTTATAACTTATACATAATTAGTATATTTATTATTATGACAATTTTATACGTTTTATTTTTATTCTTGCATCTGTTTTTTTTACGTAAGAAGTTTTGGCCTAAGCCTGAGAATAGAGGGGAGGAAGAACAAAGAAGAGAAGAAGAGAGAGAGAAAATAAGTTCTTTGTAAATTGAGAGAATGTTCTTCGTGAGAATTATGGAAGGAAGAAATAAGAAGAATGTTCTATATTTTATAGCTAATCAAAGGTAATAATCTAGCTTTGAGTTTTTAGTATAAGACTTGAGTTTTCTTTGAAAAGTTAGATTTCTATAGTTAGATTGTTAAGATATTGATCATATATGTTAATTAGTATGTATAATTTGTTATATGTAATCTATAATAGGTTTTCATGTAATCAAATTCATGGAAACAAGTGTTAGAAGACGAAATTTGATTTATGTCTTAGATATGTATTTTGGTTTTTTTAAGGCTTAAATTGATGGTTAGATCATGTATATAATCTGAAATTGGTTATATATGTTGTTAGTATGATGAAAAACAAAAAACAACCCAAGTTGAACGAGTCAAAATGAATGTAAAACGAATTCGTAGCGAATGAATTCGCTAAATATGTTTAAAACATGAAAGTATAGCATGAAGTGGAGAATTGGAACCCTTAAATTAATTTGTTAAAGTTTTTGAAATGTTAAAATTATTCTGTAGATGAGTAGTTCAGTGTTTCACGAGTTCATATAATTGAAAACCAACTAATTCTGACTTAAAATGAAGAAGTTATGAAGATTTGAAGTAAAAACATCGCAAAAACTTAATCTGGGCGAAGCCGAGCGCGGCCGAACTGCCCAGGAGCACGGGCGTGCCTCTGGGCACTACTAACTGGCGCGGGCAAGCTGAAGTGTGAAGGATTTGGGCGCGGTTGCGCCCGTAGTGTGTCAAGTGTGACTGCTTTGACATGTTTTGGTAAAACGACCATAACGTTTTCATACGAACTCCAATTGATACGATTCAAGATGATCTGGAACGAAGACGAGTAGACCTATAACTTTCATTCTTTAAGGTATTCAATTTGAGGTCGGGAACAGGGGTCAAAATTATTATCTTTAGGACTATTATGATTTCGGGGATAATCGGTGGGCGTCGGGCATGCACTTATGCAAGTGTAGTACTTCTGATGATAAAAGATGTTGTTCTAAGTTATAAAATATGAATGTTAGTAAATATAATGATACTTAACATTAATAAATGATGTATTAGATAATTTGTATAAGCATACTAAGCATACACAAGATAGACAAATCGGGCGTGTGACGAATGAACGTCGAAACGTCGTAACAAATGTTAATGAACGTAAAAAGTGTTTTAAGTCAAATGAAATGAATATTATAAGATATGAAATGAGTTTAATATAAAACCAATAATGATTCCTAGCAAGACTTAAACACTTGAATGAACTTCGAGTACGACTTAAGAAGTAATATAGTGAGATGTAAGTGAAAAGTTAACACAATCAAATTGAACATTGTGTATTGATTAATAAGAAGGGTTATCAGATATAGAGTAAAGTTTATATTACAACTACTATGCGTTGCTATGTGAATAATAGTTAATGTGAATGGTTATATAATTGTGTAGGGCACGTGAAGTGCAGATATCTATAAGTTGTTAAACTGTTATTGGTAAACGACGATCAATGCAAGTCTTTCAGTTCATATTTGCTATATGAACTTGATGATTAACTGTTTTAAATCTTTATTACAAAGAGCATGATGTGTTATATATATGTTGAAAGTATGAAATGTTAAAGTCAATTTATGACTACGTTGATTGAGTAAAGCATGTTGATTGAGTAAGGAACTCAATCTTTATACTTGCTATATGAACTGTAGCATGTATGTTATGTTAGTCCAATATTTATGAGATATATGTTGAGTATGTTATTATGTGCTACGTGATGCATGAAAATTGTTAGATTTTGCTGGGCTGTCGAGCTCAACTTTGCAAATTACCACTTTTGCATGTTCAAGATTCAAGGTAAAGTTATGTGCTACTCGAAAGACATGAATCAGATGTGATACTTGAAGATTTATACACGTTGGCTGAATTATTATTATTTGAACTATGTTTAGGGTTTCGAATAATGTATGATGTTTAATAGATGTTGAGTTATAAAGTTTAAGTTTTGTTTGTTGTATGAAAGGGTATTGAACCTGGATGTAAGTTTTATTTATTAACTCTGATAAGGTGAGTAATAAGCTAAGTATGATTTAAAGGTAGGTAAAGATACAGGTTTTGAGAAATGTACTTGATAAGTTACAATGATTGTGTAATGATAAACTGTCAAGTTTGAGTTATCTGATATGTAAAGGTTATTGTATTAAAATGTAAGATTCTATATAATAACTTTGATGAAGCGAATCATAAAAAAACTTCATTTAGAGATATATATATGATAAAGGTTTTGATTCAGGGAATTAAAGTAAAAAGACATAAAAGTTTAAATTATTCTGCATTTTATTAAGTTTAACATCGAATAATGATGTAAAATCAGAAGTTAGACATGTTATTAACGACCGAAGTCGATAATTGAATTGCATAGATTTTGGGGTCGTTACAGAGATGGTGGTTGTAGTAGCCATCACTATTTTATAAAATAGAGTGATAATAATTGTAATGAGGACTCCATTTGAGTTTGGATATTGTCTACGAGATAATATTCGTGTTAAAACTCTCAGCTATATTTTGTCGTATTTTTACATGACAGTTGTATAATTAAGTTGTATTTGAATTCTGTATCATGTATTTGGCGACTCAGAATGGGTTGAGTATACCTATTTTGGGGGCATCACAACATGGATGATTCGTGGATGTGATACTAATGAATATCCTTGGCCCGTAGTGCAAGGATAATTCGATGATGTGGATTATTTATTGAGTTGTGTTACAGCGATAAAATTTTGATGATGAACTTTTAAATCATAGAAGATTGTAGATATCATGCTCTACTTGACTCTTCTAATGGATTGTTTGTTCCGCTGCAGTTAAACTTATTGTTTATTGTATTCTATTAGTTTTACACTGTTGAAGGCTAATGATAATTTATTATATATTATCTTAGCAATAATATTCTTTATTGGGCTAGTTGAGCTCACCCTTTGCTTTCATTGTTCTCTTCAGGAAATGAGAACGTAGTCGGGACTAGTCGAGAAATGGAGTGACGGTCCGAGATGGTGGCTGCAGTAGTCCTCACTATTTATAAAATAGTGTGATAATAATTGTAATGAGGACTCCATTTGAGTTTGGATATTGTCTATGAGACAATATTCGTGTTAAAACTCTTCGCTACGCTTTTGTCATATTATATAAATGAAATTTATATTTTAATTCTGTACCATATATTTGGCGACTCAGAATAGGTTGTGTATACCTTTTTTGGGGGCGTCACATTAAGTATAATCACGGACGCACGGTAAAGGAATTCACGAGCGGACGAATTCGGCAAATTCGTCAAAAATTTGATTTTACTATTCATTACTGTGCAATAAAATATTCTACTAAAATAAAAACTTTAAATAAAATATAATATATTCTATTTATAATCTAAAAAATAAATAACTTTATATATATTATAAAAAGTATTATGTTTTATATAAAAAATTTTCTATTTTATTACTATTATAATAATAATAAAACAAAACTAAGATAACTTTCTACCGACGATTTTTAAAAATGAGTAAATGGGGGTCCATGTAATACGCCAAACTTAAAACAAATATTTCATGACAAATCCCTCTATTTATATCAAAAATTGAATAAATATTTACCACAAATCACTTATCTTCAATTAGCACATTTTAATCTTTCAACAATTATTCATTATTAATATTATAACTCACAATATTGACACCAGATCATTCTCAGAAAATAGTGGGCTTTCCGATAAGGATTTCTCCTTATTGACGCGCAATTAAATAACCTAACCCCTTTTCCCGACAGAACTTTGCAGACATTGTCAATAATGTAAAGAATAATATGAATAATTGTGTCGTCTCAATTATTGATTTAATAATATAAAATATTGTGCATATGATATTGTGATAATAATTGAATCAATAATATAAGATAATATGCAACAACTACTGTTACAATAATTGAATAAAACTGAGTGACTTGTTAAGTAAGTATCAATAATAGGAGATACTGTACAATACCGTGTGTTACTATGCAATCACGCGTATTACTGTACTTTTATCATCGGGTATTTCAACAGTTAACGGTAAAAGTTTTACCGTTATTTTTATAAAAAGGTTATTTCAGTCACTTTCTATATCCGACAGTAATTACGTTGTGGGATCCACCAATGATTGTGCCGTCGTACGAATATTCCTCGACCAAACGAATATTTTATGACAACTTGTTTACTTTACAAAATTTGCACATATCACCTTTAACTATAACATTATATCAAATCCACACCTTATTATTCAAAATAACATTTAGAGAAAATTAAATTTTTATTCATAAAAAGTGGGGGTCTTATAATTAATTTGAAACTTTTATTGAGATACATATATAATAACGCCATTTAAAACATATTATATTAATATTTAGATAATATAATTTGATATTATTAAAATATAAGCATGATTATAATTTTAATTATAAGTAAAATTTTATTATATTTAAATAATATAATTTTAGAAGGAAACTATTTTTTTATATAAAAATCACCTTACCAGTATTAAATAATATTATTATTAAGATATATATATATGTATGAATTTAATAAATTGACCAATAAATGATTCAATTATTCAATTATTCAATTATCATTACCATTAAACTTGCAACCAATTTGAATGGAACCACAATGGAGCTTTTTCTCTCCATTATTAATTTGCAGAGAATTTTTTTTTAAAAAAATTGGAAAATTAAAAATATATATATATATATATATATATATATATATATATATATATATATATAACTAGAACTATAGAAAATTAATTAAGATTGTATTATGAGTAGTATTGTAAATGAAGAGGCCATATATTTGTAGTGGAGTTTGTAGTATACTCTCCTGATTTGACTTTCATCATTAAATTGATTATTTATGGAATTAATAAATCTCAAAAATTTCCAACATAATAAACTATGAAGAATTTATTTACGACTAATATCAAGTTTTTAATAATTCTATATAAATATTTTTAATTTTTAGTTTTAAAAATTGTCAATTTGACCATTAAAAGCAAACTAAAACATTTATTATGGGGTGGACGGGGGAAAAAAGTTTAGGAGAAAATAAAGGGATCTGATATTTTCAGGAAAAAAATTATGGATACTAAAAAATTATTTCTTTTCGACAGATTTATCCTTGATGATTAGATTTGATTATGGTGATTGTGACGCCCCCAAAATTAGGTATACATCACCCATCTTGGGTCGTCAGATACATAGTACAGAATACAAATACAACTGATTAATACATCTGTCGTGTACAATACGACAAAACATAAACTGTGAGTTTGAATACAAATATTATCTTCTAGAGAGTATTCATACTCAAAAGGAGTCCTCATTACATTTATTAACACACCATTACATAGAATAGTGAGGACTACTAACTAATACTATCATTCGGACCATCACTCCGTACCCCGACTTGTCCCAGCTACGTTCTCATTTCCTGAAGAGAACAGTGAAAGAAAGGGTGAGCTCAACTAGCCCAGTAAGAAATATTATGACTAAGATAATGCAGAATAAATTATCATTAGCCTTCAACAATGTTAAACTGATAAAATATAATAGACATCAAGTTTAACTGCAGCGGAACAAGCAATCCATTAAAAGAGTCAAGTAGAAAATAAACTCTACTATCTTTTATGATTTAAAAGATTTTCCAACACTGTGATCGCTGAGACTCAGCTTAATAAAATAATTCACATCATCGAATCACCCCTGCACTACGGCCAAGGATATTCGTATATTCATTAATGGTCATGATCATGCCAACAACTGTCCATCAATGCACTACGGGCCAATGAGGACTTTTACCACATCATTTGTAACATTACGGTCATGATTACACCGAATAATCCCTGGTCATAATCATACCAAGTCCATCTATGCACTACAGGCCACAGATGACTTTCAACATTTTATAAACATGAGGATGATGACAATGATATAAGAATTCAATAAAACAAGTTCAAGAATTAATTTATCCAAGAATTAACAACGTCCAAATTGTCAACATGATATTGCTTTGTGGAGTAAAATTCAAGAATACTTAGAAGAATATTTTCATGAAAAGATACTGGATGAACCGCAATTATCAAGGATATTCCACAAATTTCATGGAGTATAGAAGTCAAAACTTAACCAACTGAGTACAATAAAGAATGGAATAACAAAAGAAATCACCATGCATGCGATAGACCGCACAGACAGGTTATTCCAACAGAATAATAAATAATGGAACCAGGTCCGGCGTAAACGCACAGACAGGATATTCCGACAGAATAATAAATAATAGAACCAGGTCCGGTGTAAAACACACAGACAGGATATTCCGACAGAATAATAAATAATGAAACCAGGTCCGGTGTAAAACACACAGACAGGATATTCCGACAGAATAATAAATAATGGAACCAGGTCCGGTGTAAAACACACAGACAGGATGTTCCAACAGAATAATAATAAAAACGGAACCAGGTCTGGTGTAAAACACACAGACAGGATGTTCCAACAGAATAATAATAATAAAAACGGAACCAGGTCCGGTGTAAAACACACAGACAGGATGTTCCAACAGAATAATAGAAGAATATCACCAAGTATAGGGTAGACCACGTATACAGGTTATTCCAACAGAATAATAAGAAATGGAATAACAACAGTTCTCTTCATGAATATAAAAGAAATAATATTCCCTACCGTTTTAAAGAAGAGCTGAAGTAAGGAAGTAGTTAAGTAGCAGAATACTCTTCTTCTCTCTCTTTATAGTTTCTCTCTATAGTTTCTCTCTCTAGAGTTCAGTGAATTCGTAAGAAATAATGAAGGAATGAGCTTCTATTTATAGGAAAATGGAATGCATAGTAACTAATCCATGAACGGTCCAGATTGATTACTTTAATCTGATGGTCCATATTTAAAGAAAAATCTTTTAAATAAAATATAATATATTCTATTTATAGAATAACTTTAATAAAGTATTCTGTTTTATATAAAAAGATGTTTCTGTTTTATTACGTTAATAATACGAATAAAACAAAACGTCATTATCGCTAAATAATTCATATTATTAACTGACAATAATGGAATCAAACTGAGTGACTTCTCACATAAGCATTAATAATTAATACCGTGTGCTACTATGCAACCACACGTATTACTGTACTTTTACTACCGAGTAGTTCAACAGTATCAACGGTAAAACTTCCGCCGTTATTTTCATAAAGTATTTTTGTCGTTTTCTCAATCCGACAATAATTCCGTTGTGGGGTCCACCAATAATTGTACCGTCGTACGGATATTCCCCGACAAAAAGAATATTCTCCGACCAATTGAATATAATATGACAACTTGCATACTTTGCAAAATTTATAAATACTACCCATAACTATTATATCAAATCCACACATTAATATAAAAAAAAATTATTTCGAGAAAAATTAAATATTTATTCATAAAATCTGGGGTTTCACAATCTCCCCTCCTTATAGAATTTCGCCCTCGAAATTTACGTACGTACTTGGTATGCCGAACATGTGAGGATACCTTGACTTCACTTCAAATTCTAACTCTTGAGGTATAACCTTTAAGCATCGAATATGATCCTTCTTATCCAAGATGTTAACACGTATCTCCTCATACGTTAAATCTTTCGCTATTTCGTCCGGTTCTAAATTAATAATGCGGTTCGGGTCGTCCACATATTTACGTAACATCGATACGTAAAAAAAAAAAATATTCTGAACACGCAACATACTTGGCGGTAAAACGAGTCTATAGGCCACAGTTCCTACTTCATCGAGGATTTCAAATGGGCCAATTAAATCGAGAGTTGAGATTTCCTCTCTTCGTCGATTCTTGCTTCTAGAATAACGCCCTCTTGAACCTTCTTCTTCACATTTATCAGCTCTTAGTATGTAGCTTGAGCGGCTTTAACTTTATCGATTAAAGTCGATTTTAATCGTATATTCGTTATCTTCACGTGGGTTCGAATATTCACACTTGTAACCGTATACGATCTTCTACACAACGCGTCAGCTACCACGTTCACTTTTCCACGATGTTATTGAATGGTACGATCGTAATCTTCAACAGCTCGAGCCAACGTCTTTGGCGCATAATACGTTCGTTTTAGTTGAAGAAATATTTGAGGGTTTAAGAAATAGGTTTTGTACTGGGGTCAATACAAAATTCAATTTTACGCTCTGGGGTAGGCTAAGAAGTCTTCAAGAATACGTCAAGAAATTTATTAACAATAGAAATATCGTTCAAAACTGTGACCCTCATCCAAGACTTGGATAACACGTCACATTGATACCTATCAACTTGCCATCATCATTTACAACGTCTCCTACGGAAAGTCTAGCTTCGGTGCATTCCACACCAGGAAGTCAACAACGAAAGGAACGGGGATTTTTACTTATGGCTTGATATGACAATGATTGACTTTAGTGGTTTGGTTACTTTGAATTTGCATAACAGGTTGGTTAGGAATATGAAAGCTAACAACCTTACGAGAAGCATGATGAGTAGTGAACCAATCGTTTCAAAAAAATCACATCAAAGGCAAGTATTTTCAAAGAGATAAGATCGACAGGTAACGTGAAAGTGTTGATTTGAACAAGATTTATAAATAGTAGAGGTAACGAAGGTTTCTCCCAACTGAGTTTAAATAGACATATCAAAGTCTAAGTTCTCCGGAGTTAACTTCAAACATTTAACACAACTAGGTGAAATAAAAGAGTGAGTAGAACCGGTATCTAACACGGTATAGACTTCGCAAGAGTTTATGACTAACATACCCGTGATAATTTTATTCAGGTTCCTCGTCACGAAAAAAAAATACTCTCTCTTAAACTACTGGCTTTGGCTTTTCTGGGACGGTCTTTGGTGCCTCCATCCTATCTGAACTTGTCTTCGGTGAACGACAAAATCGGGCTAAATGACCTTCTCTTCCACAATTATAACATGCTTTGGACGGCATCGCGCAGTTTGGACTGATGTGCCCCTCCCCTCCGCATTTGAAACATATGATAGGTGATCGTTCTCCTTCCTTAACGACAGGTGCTGGTGCTGACATCTTTCCATCATTGTTGAATCTCCTCTTCTTAAAATGTTCATTCTTATTGTTTTGGCCCTGATTACCACCGAAGTGGTTACCATTTCTGGCCTGTTGATTCCCTCCACGCTTGTTGTCACTGCTTCGATGACTGCTCTCACTGGTATTATCATTTTGTCGGCTGCTCTCTTTTGGTTGCGTTATCTCGTTATCGCGCTCCACCAACTGAGCCCTATTTACAACATCTGAATACAAACACAGTTTATGAGAAACAAGATGTTGACGTATCTCCGGCTTCAAACCTCTTAAAAACATCCGCGTCATTCTTTCTTCATTATCCACCAGGTGGGACGCAAACCGGGATAACTCCGCAAATTTTGCCTCGTACTGCGACACGGTCATATTATTCTGCTCCAATTTGATGAACTCCACCTCCTTCATGTGACGAATACTCTCGGGAAAGTATTTGTCGTTAAACAGATCTTGAAACTTCTCCCAAGACATCTTCAGTGCGGCAGGTTGAGTACGCTTTATCGATTCCCACCAGTAATCTGCCTCTCCTCGCAACATAAAGGCGGCAAAGGGAACCTTTTGCTCCTCGGAGCAACCCAAGACATCAAATATCTTGGTGATCTGCTTTATCCATGTTTCAGCTACAAGTGGTTTGGGTTCTCCCTTAAACTCCGGTGGTCCCAGCTCCTTAAACTGTTTAGCGGTGACCGCCTGAGAGTTTCCAGTATTTCCACCTACGTTGTGGACAGGAGCCGCTTTCACCTGTTGTTGCATGAATTGCATAAAGCCTCTGAACATTTGATCATTCATCATTTGGTCAGTGTTGTTGTTTGCATGAGGATTGACACCTTCCTGATGCACATTATCATGATTATTGATGTGTGGTGAATCAACAGTCGTCTGTGCTCCATTGCTATTCTCAACATTCTCGGATGCCATTTTCAGATACTGCCACAAAATAAAAATTAATTGATATGTCATATATTATCCTTATGTTATGACCGACCAATTAAATACCATGCAAATAAACTTAGGTAGGTCATACTAGCGAAGGAATTCCCCGTCTCTCCCCTCCTAGTTCTATTCTCACATCCTAGCCAGGGATCATATCCCTAAGCTCTGATACCAACTGTGACGCCCCCAAAATTAGGTATACATCACCCATCTTGGGTCGTCAGATACATAGTACAGAATACAAATACAACTGATTAATACATCTGTCGTGTACAATACGACAAAACATAAACTGTGAGTTTGAATACAAATATTATCTTCTAGAGAGTATTCATACTCAAAAGGAGTCCTCATTACATTTATTAACACACCATTACATAGAATAGTGAGGACTACTAACTAATACTATCATTCGGACCATCACTCCGTACCCCGACTTGTCCCAGCTACGTTCTCATTTCCTGAAGAGAATAGTGAAAGAAAGGGTGAGCTCAACTAGCCCAGTAAGAAATATTATGACTAAGATAATGCAGAATAAATTATCATTAGCCTTCAACAATGTTAAACTGATAAAATATAATAGACATCAAGTTTAACTGCAGCGGAACAAGCAATCCATTAAAAGAGTCAAGTAGAAAATAAACTCTACTATCTTTTATGATTTAAAAGATTTTCCAACACTGTGATCGCTGAGACTCAGCTTAATAAAATAATTCACATCATCGAATCACCCCTGCACTACGGCCAAGGATATTCGTATATTCATTAATGGTCATGATCATGCCAACAACTGTCCATCAATGCACTACGGGCCAATGAGGACTTTTACCACATCATTTGTAACATTACGGTCATGATTACACCGAATAATCCCTGGTCATAATCATACCAAGTCCATCTATGCACTACAGGCCACAGATGACTTTCAACATTTTATAAACATGAGGATGATGACAATGATATAAGAATTCAATAAAACAAGTTCAAGAATTAATTTATCCAAGAATTAACAACGTCCAAATTGTCAACATGATATTGCTTTGTGGAGTAAAATTCAAGAATACTTAGAAGAATATTTTCATGAAAAGATACTGGATGAACCGCAATTATCAAGGATATTCCACAAATTTCATGGAGTATAGAAGTCAAAACTTAACCAACTGAGTACAATAAAGAATGGAATAACAAAAGAAATCACCATGCATGCGATAGACCGCACAGACAGGTTATTCCAACAGAATAATAAATAATGGAACCAGGTCCGGCGTAAACGCACAGACAGGATATTCCGACAGAATAATAAATAATAGAACCAGGTCCGGTGTAAAACACACAGACAGGATATTCCGACAGAATAATAAATAATGAAACCAGGTCCGGTGTAAAACACACAGACAGAATATTCCGACAGAATAATAAATAATGGAACAAGGTCCGGTGTAAAACACACAGACAGGATGTTCCAACAGAATAATAATAAAAACGGAACCAGGTCTGGTGTAAAACACACAGACAGGATGTTCCAACAGAATAATAATAATAAAAACGGAACCAGGTCCGGTGTAAAACACACAGACAGGATGTTCCAACAGAATAATAGAAGAATATCACCAAGTATAGGGTAGACCACGTATACAGGTTATTCCAACAGAATAATAAGAAATGGAATAACAACAGTTCTCTTCATGAATATAAAAGAAATAATATTCCCTACCGTTTTAAAGAAGAGCTGAAGTAAGGAAGTAGTTAAGTAGCAGAATACTCTTCTTCTCTCTCTTTATAGTTTCTCTCTATAGTTTCTCTCTCTAGAGTTCAGTGAATTCGTAAGAAATAATGAAGGAATGAGCTTCTATTTATAGGAAAATGGAATGCATAGTAACTAATCCATGAACGGTCCAGATTGATTACTTTAATCTGATGGTCCATATTTAAAGAAAAATCTTTTAAATAAAATATAATATATTCTATTTATAGAATAACTTTAATAAAGTATTCTGTTTTATATAAAAAGATGTTTCTGTTTCATTACGTTAATAATACGAATAAAACAAAACGTCATTATCGCTAAATAATTCATATTATTAACTGACAATAATGGAATCAAACTGAGTGACTTCTCACATAAGCATTAATAATTAATACCGTGTGCTACTATGCAACCACACGTATTACTGTACTTTTACTACCGAGTAGTTCAACAGTATCAACGGTAAAACTTCCGCCGTTATTTTCATAAAGTATTTTTGTCGTTTTCTCAATCCGACAATAATTCCGTTGTGGGGTCCACCAATAATTGTACCGTCGTACGGATATTCCCCGACAAAAAGAATATTCTCCGACCAATTGAATATAATATGACAACTTGCATACTTTGCAAAATTTATAAATACTACCCATAACTATTATATCAAATCCACACATTAATATAAAAAAAAATTATTTCGAGAAAAATTAAATATTTATTCATAAAATCTGGGGTTTCACAGTGATTCTGGTGGCTCACACTATTTTATTGACGAGGGCATATCTGTATAAAAGAAAGTAAATATCTTGTTCTATAATTTTTACTTTGGTAATATCAAATTTTAGGAGAAAATTAAGGGAGATGATTTTTCTAGAATTAGTTTATTTTCGGAGAAAATTAAGGCAAGTGATTTCTACCATTCATTTTTGGAGGAAATCAAGGCAGGTACTTAGAGTTAATTTTTTAAGTTAATTTATTTAGGGGGGTGTATTCAATTAAGATTTTTAAAGACTTTTAATGACTTTAAAAGTTTGGTTGTATTATCAAGACATTTAAAGAGTTTATAAAAATTTAGTGAAATTCAATTACAACTTTTTTAATGTCTTTAAAAGTTGGGTGGTATTGAATTAATATTTTTACAAAGTTTATAAAAGTATTTTGGTATTCAAAAAGTCATAGATTTTAAAGATTTCTATAAAATGGTAGAGTTTGACAGACTTTGGAAGAAAAATTATAACTATTAACTCATATCCAAAGTCTTACCTCATCTCTAAAGCTAAAGACTTCCAAATAAACACAAAGGTAGATAAAACTAGTTATTAATTGCACTTTGTCTTTTATTGGGTCAAATTAGTTATTTATTTTATATGGGCTAATAAGTATTAATATGTGATGGATAAATAATTTGGTAAAATTTGGGCCATAAAAATAATTGGATTTATTATAATTTTATTATAAGAGAATTGACAAGATATATTAATAATTAAACAAATAACTAGGCCTAATTTAAATTGGTGAGGAAAAAAGTAGCCGTTCGAAAGCTTCTAATAGAAATAGAAAATAAATTTGTTCAACAAATGTGAGAAAAATCATAAAATTCTCATATCAACTGTAAAGATTATGTATTATAATATATGAAAATAGAAAATATATGATGTGTATGTGTATATTTTTTTTTAGTTTTCTGACATTTAAAATGAAGGAAATAACTGTTAATTTTTGAGATATCCTCCATATTCGTCTTCAAGTGTCTTTGATGTATTATATTGAAATAATATAATATGTGGTTGTATTCCTGCATGACAAATTGACAGAATCGTTATCTTTCCCTTATAAAAAAGGAAAAAACACACTACTTCGATATATGTTAGGCATATAAAAAAGGTCCACACAATCAAATAAAATTAGCAGCAGTTAAAATAGAAAATTGGGTTGACAGAATCACACAATCACACAATCAACATATATATATATATATATATATATATATATATATATATAATATATATATATATATATATATAGACGACGGTTGTATGACCGAACAGTCGCCGGGTCCGTCGCTAAAGGAGGGTGAGCTCGGGTGAGTTGAATAAGGGGTGAGCTTAAGATCTGAACTATATATATATAGAGTCCGGATCCAGTCCGGGATCCCAGACTCTATAAAATACGGACTTTTTTTTTTTTTTGCTTTTTTTTTTGTTGAAACAACTAAAAAAAAAAAAATTTATGGAATTGAAATTTTTTCATAATACAGTGTTTTGGGTGTGATTTGGGTACGTATAACAAAATATGGTGGTACTGTCTGTGCAGACTGTACCACCACTTTTTGGTATAGGTATTCAAAACACGTCCAAAACATTGTATTATGGAAAAATTTCAGTTCTATAAAATATTAAATATTTTTTTTAGTTATTTAAAAAAAAAAGCAAAAAAAAAAAAATAAGGTCCGAATTTTAAAAAAATCCGGACTCCCGGACTTGATCGGCTGGATATATATATATATATATATATATATATATATATATATATATATATATATATATATATATATATATATATATTAGTAAAGCAATCAATAAATAAAAAATAATCAATTATTAGTAAAAAGCGTACACATATGCATAAAGTTTATATAACTCAATGAAAAATGAGCTTACTTTTTGTATTGCGTCTGTAGTTTTTAAAGTTTTATTGGTATCCGAGTATCCAAATATATCATGAAATGAGTAGAATAATTTGAACGCTTTCAACATATATAAAATCTCATGCTACAATAATATAATGAGATTTACTCTAGTTCATGAAAAAAGAGGGAGATGTTGTACACATGAGCTAATTAACAATTAATATAAGTTGCAAGATACTCCCTCCGTTCCTAAAAGATTGTCGTTTTAGAAAAAAAAATTATTTCAAAAAGTTTATCGTTTACAACTTTCGAGGAGAATAAATTATTTACTTTCCTATATTACCCCTACCTTTTCTCATTATATATCCTAAGAAATTATCTCCCTTATATTAATAGTTTTTAATTTTTTATAAAGGGGTAGTGATGAAATTTTAAACAAATTTTACTTGGTAAATGATACTTTCTTAATCCATGTGTCAAAATCTTAAACGACAATCTTTTAGGAACGGAGGTAGTATATTAGAAGTATACAAAAGTCTATCACAGTCTTGATAAAAAATTTATGAAAGTTTGTTACTTATTTCATGAAGTCTATAAAAGTCATTTTAAAAAAGTCTTTAAAGTATGTGAAAGTCATTAAAATCCTATAAATTTTACAAAAGTCAGTCACTTAAAAAAAGTCTTTAAAAATCTTAATTGAATACACCCCCTTATATTAAATCTTAAAATTGAGATGAATTTGTTTGGCCATACTTAATACAATCATAATTATTTTAGAAACTATATAAAAAAAGTATTATTAATTATAAAAATTACTTGAATCAAATTAATTTTAAATTCTACTTCAACAAATTGACAGGAAACTTTATTGTGCAACAAAAATAATAATAATTACATGTTATTGATAATAGAAATAAGAATAATTTATTTGTAACTGAGTAATGATATATAACATACCTTAGAGTTTTTTTTATAAAAAAATAATGGTTAGAATATCTGTATATCTTAGATGAGTTCATCTTCAAAAAGTTAATTATTATAGTGGAGAAATTAAGCCAATACGTAATCATGACAATTTTCTTAATAATTATTCCAATAGTAAAGTTGATATAAAAGTTTGGAAAAATCATCTAAAAAGTGTCTAATGCATAATAAATTTCAAATATTACATAAAAAAAATCATTTAAAAAGCGTGGAAACATTAATACTCAAATAATTAAATTCTATATAGATATAGAAACGGGGCAAAAAGAATAGGCCTTATTATTCCAACATGTTCCCTTAGGCTATGTTTGTTTGTAAGGATTACACTTGAAATATGACTATTAATCGCAAGTGTCTTGTTTGTATTTAAATTTGAGCTTGGGATTATTAGTCCTACGATTATAAAATAACTTAAAGATGTGGGACTATTAGTTTGGCTTTGCTACACTTGTTTGATTACCTGAAGAACGCTTTCAGTGTTACGCACGTCTTTAGATGGAGTTTTTAGAAGTTTTTTGGCAAATGCCCTTCAACTTTTAAAATAATTTATATTTTGTTTTTTTTTTATTATTTTGTCTTTCTATTTAGTTCTTTGAAATTCTGTCAGAATTAATTGGGTGCTAGTAATTTAAGAATTAATCTTTATTAGGCCTAAGAGGGTGAGAAAAAGTACAATTCTGGGTGTTGACTCGAAACTTACCGGCTCTCTATGGAACGTTAATGGAATATTATCTAATTCCCGTTCAATATTATGTTGTCTACCTAACTACTTTCTGTTTGTTACTCAAATATTGCTGTGAATAACAAAATCAAATTCAAGCAAAGAAATTTTAATAAAACACCTAAAAAAATTAGGCGGCTACTTTGCAAAGTGTGTGATCAAATTACTAAACCAAATCTCTTTTCATGGAATGAAGTCCTCTCAGCCTACTAAAATGAAACAAGTCTGTAATCGCATGCAAAGAAGAGATGGGGTCTCTTGGAATTTGGTTATTTCACGGTATGTTTTTTTTATGTAATTCTTTGTGTTGGTTGTGATACTTCACAAACAAGTTATTTGGTAATGCATAGCCCCGTATGACCCAAATGATATACTTGTTATATACTTCATTTAGTAGTCCAAAACTGACCCAAATGAGATAGTTTTGCTATACTGATTTTACCATTAGGAAGAGTTCTAGTTAATGTGTAGCCCCAAACACACGAACCAAAGAAAAATAGTAACTGAAATTGTAGTTACTAAAATTTAGAAAATCACGCTTAACAACCAATTTTTGAGGTTTGGCTTTTGTTTATTTTTTAAAACCAATAGCTAATAACAAACATTAAGCTTAAATATGCTTCATGACTTAAAACGAAAATATGGCAGTTAATTGAGGAGATTAGTTGAGCATTTATTTTTAAAGCATTTCTAAAGTATGTTAGCAAAGGTTCATTCTCAGAGGATGTGTATAGATATACATATGCATATCTATGTATGTATCACTAGAGATGTATTCTTGTCATTCTTTTGTGTTTATATCTCCAACTGTAGTTAAATTTGATGCCATCAATGGCAATGAATAAGAGGGGTTTCTCAATTTACTCTAATTTTATTTCATGATATGTAATTACATTACCCATAAAGGTGAAACTCTCTCTTGTTTTACATCAATTGAAAACCTAGAAGGATTCTAAGCTAATTTATTTGGTTATGCAATTTAACAATAACTAATTCTCCAAGCCACCTCCTACTGATGAACTAGGAAGTAGACTCCTCCTGTATTGCAACAACTAGTATGAAATTACTAGTTGAGCTCACCCTTTGCTTTCATTATTCTCTTCAGGAAATGAGAACGTAGTCGGGACTAGTCGAGGAATGGAGTGACGGTTCGAGATGGTGGTTGTAGTAGTCCTCACTATTTTATAAAATAGTGTGATAATAATTGTAATGAGGACTCCATTTGAGTTTGGATATTGTCTATGAGACAATATTCGTGTTAAAACTCTCACCTACGCTTTTTTCGTATTGTATAAATGAAGTTTGTATTTAAATTCTATACCATATATTTGGCAACTTAGAATGGGTTGTGTATACCTATTTTGTGGGCGTCACGGTTGGTTTCAAAGCTTAGGGATATGATCACTGGCTGAGACTTGAGGCTAGAACTATGAGGGGAGAGATGGATAAATCCTTCGCTAGTATGACCTACCTAAGCTTATTTGTTATTTAATTAGTCGGTCAGATTATAGAGATAATATGTGGCATGTCAATTAACCCTTTTTTGTGGCAGTATTTGAAAATGGCATCTAAAAATGTTGAGATAAGCAATGGAACACATGAGACCATTGAGTCACCGATGATCAATAACCAGTATAATGTGCATCATGAAGGCAATAATCCTCATGTAAACAACAACACCGACCAAATGATGACGGGATGTTTAGGAGCTTTCTGCAATTCATGCAACATCAGGCGAGAGAGACTCATGTTCAAAATACAGGTGGAAGCACTGGCAACTCACAGCTGGTCACTGCTAAGCAATTCAAGGAGCTGGGACTACCGGAGTAAAGCTAGAGCCACTTAAGGTAGAGACGTGGATTAAGCAGATCACCAAGATATTTGATATCTTGGGATGCTCTGAGGAGCAAAATGTTCCCTTTGCCACCTACATGTTGCGAGGAGAGGCAGATTATTGGTGGGAATCTGTCAAACGTACTCACCCTTCGGCACTAAAGATGTCTTGGGAAAAGTTCCAAAAATTGCTCAACGATAAGTATTTTTCTGAAAGTATTCGTCACATGAAAGAGGTAGAATTTATCAAGTTAGAACAAAATAATATGACCGTGTCGTAATACGAGGCTAAGTTTACGGAGTTATGCCGGTTTGGATCCCATTTGGTTGATAATGAGGAGCTAATGAAGCGAATGTTTCTGCGAGGTTTGAAACCCGAAATACGTCAATACCTCATTTCTCACAAACTTTGCTTGTATTCAGATGTTGTGAATAGATCTCAGTTATTGGAGCGTGATAATGAGTCAACCCAACCAAGAGATAGCAGTAGGAAAAATGATAATACCAGTGGTAGCAGTCATCGAAGCGGTGACAACAAACGTGAAAAAAATCAACAGGCCAGAAATGGTAACCACTTCGGTGGTAATCCTGGCCAAGATAATAGAAGTGGAAATTTCAAGAATAGGAGATTCAATAATGATGGAAAGACGTCAGCACCAGCACCCATTGTTAAGGAAGGAGAACGACCACCGGTCATATGCTACAAAACAGAGGGGAGGGACACAACAAACCAAACTGCACGCACAAACCCAAAGTGTGTTACAATTGCAGAAGAGAATGTCACCTAGCTCGATTTTATCATGTAGTGCCAAGTCCAGCTAGGATGGTGACACCAAATGTCGTCCCAGACAAGTCAAAATCGGTAGTTCAAGGGAGAGCGTTTGTCGTGGCCTCCCAAAAAGAGAGAAACTAGAACGAAGTTATCACGGGTAAGCTAATCATAAACTCTTGCAAAGTCTATACCTTATTTGATACCGGTTCTACCCATTCTTTTATTTCATCTACTTGCGCTCAACGTTTAAATTTGACTCCAGAGAAATTAGACTTTGATTTATCTGTTGAAACTCCGTTGAGAGAAACCTTCATTACATCCATTGTTTATAAATCTTGTTTGATTCAAATCGGTACCCTTACATTACCTGTTGATCTCATCTCTTTGAAAATACTTGCATTTGATGTGATTTTAGGGATTGATTAGTTAACTACTCATCATGGTAAAATTGATTATTTTCGTAAGGTTGTTAGCTTTCATATTCCTAACCAACCTATTATACGAATTCAAGCAACCAAACCACTAAAGTCAATCAGTGTCATATCAAGCCATAAAGCCATTCGTTTATTGAAAAATGGATGTCAAGCTTTCTTAGCCCATGTCACGGATTTAAACAAAAATACGTCAGATTTGAATGTTATTTATATTGTTAATAAATTTCCTGACGTATTCCCTGAAGAACTTCCTGGACTACCCCCGGAGCATGAAATCGAGTTTTGTATTGACCTTGAACCCGGTACAAAACCCATTTCCAAAACCCCATATCGAATGGCTGCTATTGAACTTTAGGAGTTAAAAACGCAACTGCAGGAATTGTTAGACATCGGTTTTATTCGTCCTAGTACGTCTCCTTGGGGTGCTCCTGTTCTATTCATAAAGAAGAAAGATGGGAGTATGCGACTTTGCATTGACTATCGGGAGTTGAATCATGTCACCATTAAAAATAGGTACCTGTTGCCTCGCATTGATGACCTGTTTGACCAGTAGTAAGGCGTTAAATTCTTTTCAAAGATCGATCTTCGTTTCGGATATCATCAGTTAAAGATTAAAACTGATGACATTCCAAAGACTACTTTTAGAACTCGGTACGGGCATTACGAATTCCTAGTCATGTCTTTTGGATTGACTAATGCTCTTGCTGCCTTCAGGGATATGATGAACCGAGTATTCAAGAAATATTTGGATCATTTTGTGGTTGTCTTTATTGATGACATCCTCATAGACTCCAAAAGTCGTGAAGATCATGAGCAACACTTGAGGCTGATACTCCAAAAGCTTCATGAAAATAAGCTTTATGCCAAGTTAAAGAAATGTGAGTTCTGACTTAAGAAAGTAGCATTCCTTGGGCATGTGATATCAAATCATGGAATATCTGTTGACCCAACGAAGATTGAAGCAATACAAAGCTGGGAGCAACCTAAGTCAGTAATCGAAGTACGTAGCTTTTTGGGCTTAGCTGGTTATTATCGAAGATTCGTGGAAGGATTTTCTCGAATCACTACTCCATTAACTCAACTGACTCGAAAAGATACAAAATTCGGTTGGAACAAGGAATATGAGAAGAGTTTTCAAGAACTCAAGAGGAGACTCATTTCAGCACCTGTTCTAACAATACCATCTGGCTCGGAGGGATTTGTCATCTACAGCGATGCTTCAGGCAGAGGGTTGGGATGTGTTCTCATGCAACATGGGAAAGTTATAGCCTTTGCCTCACGACAACTCAAAGAATATGAGAGGAATTATCCTACTCATGATCTATGCAAGACCCCAAATTTTATGAAATAAAAGTATTCAATTTTTCTTATAATTACTATTCAGTAAATGGTTAAATTGATAAAAAGGTTAAAGTTAAGGGTGATATATGTAAATATTTTAAATAAGTAAGTAGTTATAAAATACTCATTATTGTTGGGGAATATTCGTTTGGTCGTTGAATATTCTTACTGTTAGAGAATATTCATACGACGATGCAGCCATTTGTGGGCCCCATAACAGAATAACTGTCGGATAAAGAAAATGACAAATTTGAGTTTTTATAAATAACGGCGTAGTAGTTACCGTTAACACTGTTGGAATATCCAGTGGTTAAAATATAGTAATATGCGTGGTTACACAGTAGCACACGGTATTGCACAATATTGTTGAATTATTGATCCTTACGTAAGAAGACACTACTCAATAATTATTACAGTAATTACTGTTCAATATTTTGTTTTATTGATTCAATAATTGATGCGTTGATATTTTATATTATTGTTGTTTCAATAATTGTCACTGCACAGTATCTCCATTATCAGATCAATAATTCATATTATTTGAATAATATTGTTAGATAGCATTATTGGTAATGTCTAAGGAAGTTCTGTCTAAGGAGAGATTTGGTCACCTAATTGCGCGTCAGTAAGGAGAAATCCTTATCGAAAAGCCCTCTCTTTCCTGGGAACGACCTGGTTGCCATAATTGTAATTCTTTAATATTATATGTGAATAATTAATTATTGATTTATATGATAAAAAAATATTTATTTGATGTGGATATAAATGATGGATTTCTTTATTTTATGTGGTTATAAATGAAGAAATTAATGTTGAGGTATTTTATCAGTATTTTGTCGGAATGGAGGTATTAAAAATCATCCGTGTGTGGATATCGGGCATTTTTCGTTTGGAATTTAGAAAAACTTAAAGCTACAAAGTTGTAAAGAATTTAATTTCCTATGGAATGAACATAAAATTCGTATTTTTCTGATAAAAGGGCTATTTATTATGAATTATTGAAGTTTCTGATTATTGTTTAAATGATAAAATATTTTGAAAATTTCTAGAATTGGTGGGCCCCACTTTTGGTTGGTGAGAAATGTGCTAAAATTTTATTTTAAATGTGGTGGGCATGAATAGTAATAGGTAAAGCCATCAGGTAGTAGGTTAAGTCCGCTTCGGCGTTCTAAATTTTCCTATAAATAGGGTGCTTAGTTAGAATTGAAAATCACACCAGAAATATAAGTTTTCTCTCTCTATATTATCGAGCGTATTTTTGTGAGTATTTAGATACTTTAAGATTTATTATTCAGTGCAAGTTTCCTTCAGCGTCATATTCGATATTCTAGTCAGAAGTACTACTTTTTTGAGGTAAGGAATTGTAAGGGATGGTAAGGGATGTTATTTTCTTCGTAATGATGTTATTCTTTCAATATCATTTTAGTGAAATATTGATATGAATTTTAATGTGAAATTTTTACCTTTTCGTGTCGGAGTTACTATTCACGTATACGACACTATTCATGTATATGACACTATTTACGTATATGACGTTATTTATGTATACGGTACTATATACGAATACGAGTTACTATTCATGACAAAATTAATTTTTTTTTCTGACCAAATTATCGTTGATTTATGAATCTTACTCTTGAAATTAAATGCAGTTGTTGATCATATTATTTTTATTATCATATATAACATTTTCATAATCCTGGTGATGAAATTTCTCTTTGACTTGAGTGTAAATATGGGTAGATTATTGGTATGATCGTGACTATGAGTTCTCTCTGGCCAGTAGTGCAAAATTAAATTGTTGACTGGTATGTTCATAACCATTGAATTTATAATTGAATATATTTAGCTTAAGTGCAAAGGTGAATTGATCAACATTATTATAATTATTGTTTATATAAATTATGAAATGATTATATATTTCTTTGAGATATTAATATCTTTTGCCTGTAGTGCAAAGATGATCTGTTGTTGAATATCTTTGGCATGTAGTGCAAAGATGATCTGTTATTGAATATCTTTGGCCTGCAGTGCAAAGATGACCTGTTGTTGAATATCTTTGGCCAGTAGTGCAGAGATGAACTGTTGACGAATATCTTTGGCCCGTAGTGCAAAGATGAATTTATCAGTATGATTATGAATAGGAACTGTGATTTGGTATAACCATGATCTTTGATGTTTCAGGTAAATACATGTGATGAAAATTATCTCCGTCCTGGATGAGAAGAGGAATTTATAACTACAATTATGATTATGAGTTATACACGTGATTGTGGATAGAAATTGTTGATTGATGTTATAGGGATAAAACATTATTGGTGGACTTTTAACATAGAGAAGATAATAGATCTTATGATCTATTTGACTCTTCTAATGGATTGCTTGTTCCGCTGCAACTATGGTTAAAAAGTTTTATCATCTACCATATGTTCTAAATCTCTGATTTATTACTAATGAAGGCTATTGATAATTTAATTATCTTTAGTCATGATATTCTTTACTGGGCTAGTTGTGCTCACCCTTTTACTTCACAATTCCTTTCAGGTAATAAGAGTGTAGCTGAGTCGAGCGGGGGTAACATGGGAATAGAACGGTGGTCTCTAGCTGTGGAGGTTCTCCCTAAACAGTATGAAAATAATTTTATTGAGAACTTTAGAATAGTATGTTGTATTTTATACATCATTTAGTAGTTACATTTGGTGAATCAAATAGGTAGAGGCGAACCCAACGTTGGAAGGGTGTTTTGCCACTATCATACAAGATGCCCAATGACCTACAACTTCGTGTTATCATAAGACAGAGTTGTGCACATTCACTTGCTAAGTATATCTACGAGCACTACCTATATAATCTTGGAGTTTGGTTGAAATATAATTCACAATTGGAGATAATGGAGATAATTATATGTCAGGAGAAGACTCACCATTGGAAAGAATATGATAGTAATCTTCTCATTTTTTTGGGGTCTATTGGGTCAACCAAGGATAATTCTGTGGACATATGATATCTATCATAACCTAGACGCATGGCCTCCCATGTACGAAGGTTTCCTTGAGCACTTTCCAAATATTTTAATTTCTAAAACAGTTATTGACTGTATCTTTATGTAAGGTGCCATTGTAACGTGTTATCCAAGGTTGGGATGAGAGTCACAGTTGGTATATATTTGTATCAAAACTCACAACATATGTGTTGTTGTATTTTGCACGACAATTGTAGTAATAAAGTTGTAGTTATTTTATGTACCATGTATTTGGCGACTCAGAATGGGTTGTGTAATGTATACCTATTTTGGTGGCATCACATTTGGTATCAGAGCTTAGGGATATGATCTCTCACGGAGATTCGGGATTAGAACTAGGAGGGGAGAGACGAGTAATATCCTTCGCTAGTGTGTGTCCTACCTAAGCTGAATTTTCTTACTTAAGTTGACAAATTGTGATATGTCAATTAACCTTTGTTTTAAAGTTGTATTCTAGAATGATATCTAAAATACAGGATATGAGCAATGGAGAAATCATGATGACAAAAAGATGGAATTTGAAATGAAAGCAAGGTATTCTCAACTCTTCGAATTATCAGGTACGTAAATTTCAGGGACAAAATTTCATAAGGAGGGGAGATTGTAAGATTCCAAATTTTATGAAATAAAAGTATTCAATTTTTTTTATAATTGCTATTCAGTAAATGGTTAAATTGATAAAAGGTTAAAGTTTAGGGTGATATATGTAAATATTTTAAATAAGTGGTTATAAAATACTCATTGTTGTCGGAAAATATTCGTTTGGTCGTGGAATATTCTTACTATCGGAGAATATTCGTACGACATCACAGCCATTTGTGGGCCCCATAACAGAATAAATGTCGGATGAAGAAAATAACAAATTTGAGTTTTTATAAATAACGGCGTAGTAATTACCGTTAACACGGTTGGAATACTCAGTGGTTAAAATACAGTCATATGCGTGGTTGCACAGTAACACACGGTATTGCATAGTATTGTTGAATTATTGATCCTTACGTAAGAAGGCACTACTCAATAATTGTTACAGTAATTACTGTTCAATATTTTATTTTAGTGATTCAATAATTGCTGCGTTGATATTTTATATTATTGTTGTTTCAATAATTGCCACTGCACAGTATCTTCATTATCAGATCAATAATTCATATTATTTGAATAATATTGTTAGATAACATTATTGGTAATGTCTAAGGAAGTTCTGTCTAAGGAGAGGTTTGGTCACCTAATTGCGCACCAGTAAGGAGATATCCTTATCGGAAAGCCCCCTCTTTCCTGGGAACGACCTGGTTGCCATAATTGTAATTCTTTAATATTATTTGTGAATAATTAATTATTGATTTATATGATAAGAAAATATTTATTTGATGTGGATATAAATAATGGATTTATTTATTTTATGTGGTTATAAATGAAGAAATTAATATTGAGGTATTTTATCAGTATTTTGTCGGAATGGAGGTATTAAAAATCCTCCGTATGTGGATTTCGGGTATTTTTCGTTTGGAATTTGGAAAAACTTAAAGCTACAAAGTTGTAGAGAATTTAATTTTCTATAGAATGGACATAAAATTCGTGTTTTTCTGAAAAAATGGCTATTTATTATGAATTATTGAAGTTTCTGATTATTGTTTAAATGATAAAATATTTTGAAAATTTCTAGAATTGGTGGGCCCCACTTTTAGTTGGTGAGAAATGTGCTGAAATTTTATTTTAAATGTGGTGGGCATAAATAGTAACAGGTAAAGCCATCAGGTAGCAGGTTAAGTCTGCTTCGACATTCTAACATTTTTTATAAATAGGGTACTTAGTTAGAATTGGAAATCACACTAGAAACATAAGTTTTCTCTCTCTATATTATCGAGCGTATTTTTGTGTGTATTTAGGTAATTTGAGAGTTGCTATTCAGTGTAAGTTTTTTTCAGCATCATATTCAATATTCCAGTCAGAACTACTGATCTTTTGAGGTAAGGGATTGTAAGGGATGGTAAGTGATGTTATTTTCTTCGTAATGATGTTATTCTTTTAATATCATTTTACTGAAATATTGATATAAATTTTATTGTGAAATTTTTACCTTTTCGTGTCGGAATTACTATTCACGTATATGGCACTATTCACGTATCTGACACCATTCATGTATATGACATTATTTACGTATACGGTACTATGTACGAATACGAGTTACTATTCATGAGTTACTATTCACGACAAAATTAGTTTTTTTTTCTGACCAAATTATCGTTGATTTATGAACCTTACTCTTGAAATTAAATGCAGTTGTTGATCATATTGTTTTTATTATCATATATAACATTTTTATAATCCTGGTGATAAAATTTCTCTTTGACTTGAGTGTAAAGATGGGTAGATTATTGGTATGATCGTGACTATGAGTTCTTTTTGACCTGTAGTGCAAAGTTGAATTGTTGACTGGTATGATCATGACCATTGAATTTATAATTGAATATCCTTAGCTTAAGTGCAAAGGTGAATTGATAAATATGGTTATAATTATAGTTTATATAAATTCTGAAATTATTATATATTTCTTTCAGATATTAATATCTTTGGCTTGTAGTGTAAAGATGATCTGTTGTTGAATATCTTTGGCCTGTAGTGCAAAGATGATCTGTTATTGAATATCTTTGGCCTATAGTGCAAAGTTGACTTGTTGTTGAATATCTTTGGCCAGTAGTGCAGAGATGAACTGTTGACGAATATCTTTGGCCCGTAGTGCAAAGATGAATTTATCAGTATGATTATGAACAGGAACTGTGATTTGGTATAACCATGATCTTTGATGTTTCAGGTAAAGACAGGTGATAAAAATTATCTCCGTCCTGGATGAGAAGAGGAATTTAGAACTACAATTATGATTATGAGTTATACACGTGATTGTGGACAGAAATTGTTGATTGATGTTAAAGGGATAAAACATTATTGGTGGGCTTTTAACATGGAGAAGATAATAGATCTTATGGTCTATTTGACTCTTCTAATGGATTGCTCGTTTCGCTGCAACTATGGTTGAAAAGTTTTATCATCTACCATATGTTCTAAATCTCTGATTTATTACTAATGAAGGTTATTGATATTTTAATTATCTTTAGTCATGATATTCTTTACTGGGCTAGTTGTGCTCACCCTTTTGCTTCACAATTCCTTTCAGGTAATAAGAGTGTAACTGGGTCGAGCGGGGGTAACAGGGAAATAGAACGGTGGTCTCTAGCTGTGGAGGTTCTCCCTAAACAGTATGAAAATAATTTTATTTGAGAACTTTAGAATAGTGTGTTATATTTTATACATCATTTAGTAGTTATATTTGGTGAATCAAATAGGGGGAGACGAACCAAATGTTGGAAGGGTGTTTTGCCACTATCATACAAGATGTCTAATTACCTACGACTTCGTGTTATCATAAGACATGGTTGTGCACATCCACTTGCTGAGTATATCTACGAGCACTACCTATATAATCTTGGAGTTTGGTTGAAATATAATTCACAATTGGAGATAATGGAGATAATTATATGTCAAGAGAAGACTCACCATTGGAAAGAACATGATAGTAATCTTCTCATTTTACTTTGGGGTCTATTGGGTCAGCCAAGGATAATTCTGTGGACATATGATATCTATCATAACCTAGACGCATGGCTTTCCATGTACGAAGGTTTCCTTAAGCATTTTCCAAATATTCTAATTTCTAAAATAGTTATTGACTGTACCTTTATGTAAGGTGTCATTGTGACGTGTTATCCAAGGTTGGGATGAGAGTCACAGTTAGTATATATTTGTATATAACTCACAACATATGTGTTGTTGTATTTTGCACGACAATTATAGTAATGAAGTTGTAGTTATTTTCTGTACCATGTATTTAGCGACTCAGAATGGGTTGTGTGATGTATACCTATTTTGAAGGCATCACAATCTAGAGTTGGTAACAGTCGTTTTTGCGCTAAAGATCTGGAGACATTACCTGTATGGGGAGAAGGTGGAGATCTATACAGATCATAAAAGTCTCAAAATATTTTTTCACCCAAAAAGAACTCAACATGTGGCAACGACGTTCGCTCGAGATGCTGAAAGATAACTATCATACCATTCAATATCATCCTAGAAAAGCAAACGTGGTAGCTGACGCATTGAGTAGAAGATCATATGCGGGTACGAGTGCGATATTGTCAACGCAAAGTGTAAAACCCCAAATTTTATGAAATGAAAGTATTCAATTTTCTTATAATTATTATTCTATTTAATGGTTAAATTGATAAAAGTTTAAATTTAAGGATGATATCTAAGAATTTTGCAAAGTAAACAAGTTGTTATAAAATATTCGTTGTGTTGAGGAATATTCTTTTTGTCGGGGAATATCCGTACGACAACACCATCATTGGTAGACCCCAAAACAGAATAACTGTCGGAGTTAGAAAACGACAGAAATATCTTTTTCTAAAAATAACGGCAAAAGTTTTACCGTTAAACTGTTGAAATACCCGGTGGTAAAAGTACAGTAATACGCGTAGTTACATAGTAGCACACAGTATTGATTATTGATGCTTACGTAAGAAACCACTCAGTTTATTCAATTATTGCTACAGTAGTTGCTGCATAATATTTCTCATATTATTGATTCAATTATTGTTACAGTATCATTTGCATAATATTTATTATTAGTAAATCAATAATTGAGACGACAAAGTTATTCATATTATTATTTGCAATATTGACAATGTCTAGAAAGTTTTGTCAAGGAGAAGTTTGGTCACCTAATTGCGCGCCAATAGGGAGAAATACTTATCAGAAAGCCCCCTCTTTCTTGGGAATGATCTGGTTGTTAAATATTATGAGTTATAATATTAATGATGAATAATTATTAATAGATTAAAAATCTGTTTATTAAATATAAGTGATTTGTGGTAAATATTTATTCAATTTTTGATATAAATAGAGGGGTTTGTTATGATGTGTTTGTTATAAGTTTGACTTATTATTCCATGAGGAGATATGCTAATTTTTCAGACCGTTGGTTGAAGATATAATAGTAAATCAATATGGACCGCTGGTGGAAAGTTATAATAGTAAATCAATATAGATCGTTGGTTTAAAGTTTTAATAGTAAATCAGTATCGACCATTGCTTTAAGTTTTAATAGTAAATCAATATGGACAGTCCATTTAAAAGTAAATTAATCTAGGCCGTTCATGAATTAGTTAATATTCAGTCTTTTTTCCTATAAATAGAAGCTTATTTCTTCATTATTTCTTACGAATTCACTGAAACTGTAAAGAGAGAAACTATAGAGAGAAAGAAGAGGAGTATTCTGCTACTACCCTACTTCAGTATTCAATTTTCTACTAAGGTAAGGGATGTTATTTATTTCATATTCGCTTACGATATTATTTTTCGTATTCGTAAGGAATATTATCTTTGTTCAATACTCGTAAGGGGTATTATTTCTTTCGTATTCATGAAGAGAGTTATTTTCTTTCAATACTCGTAAGGGTTGTTATTCTATTCTTTATTATTCTGTTGGAATAACATGTTTACGCGGACTACCGCATGTATGGTGAAATATTTTCGTTATTCCATTCTTTATTATTCTGTTGGAATAACCTGTCTACGCGGACTACCGCATGCATGGTGAAATTCTTTTGTTATTCCATTCTTTATTATTCTGTAGAAATAACCTATCTACGCGGACTACCGCATGCCTGGTGAATAACCCTTCATATTTAATTGTTATTAAATTATGGAAATAATCTGTCTATGCGGACTACCGCATGACAGTGAAAATTCATTTGCAATTTCGTATATTATTTCTTTTCATATTCTTAATCTAAACTTACCGTGGTAAGTATTACTTCTATAATTCTTGAAATTAGTGGAATATCCTTGATTTTTGCGTTTCATCCAGTATCGTTTCATCGGAATATTGATCTGAACTTTCTTATTAAATATCAATATTTTTACCCGGGGTACTATTCACAGGTTACTATTCACTCGAATATTATTCACCCAAGGATTCGGGGTACTTTTCATACCAAGTTACTATTCACTAGGGTATTAATCACTCGGGTATTCGGGGCATTTTTCATGCCGGGGTACTATTCTCGAAGTACTATTCATGACAAAAATTAATTTCTTTTCTATCCAAGATTATTTTTGATACATGAATATTATTCTTAAATTTTACTCCACAAAGCAGTATCATATTGATAATTTAGATATTTTTAAGCTCTGGATAAATTTAAAGTATTTAATATTTTTACTTGATCTCGTTTGATTGAATTTTTATATCATTGTCATCATCCTCATGCTTATATTGTGATAAAAGTCATTTGTGGCTTACGTGCATAGATGTACTATTGATTGGTATGATTATGACCAGGGATTATTCGGTATAATCATGACCATAATGTTACAAATGATGTGGTAAAAGTCCTCATTGGCCCGTAGTGCATTGATGGACAGTTGTTGATTTGATCATAACCATGGATGATTACATGAATATCCTTGGCCCGTAGTGCAGAGTTGATTCGATGATGTGGTTTATTTATTAAGCTGAGTCTCAGCGATAAAATTAATGAAAAACTTTTTAAATCATAGAAGATAGTAGATATCATGCTCTACTTGACTCTTCTAATGGATTGCTTGTTCCACTGCAGTTAAACTTGATGTTTATTATATTTTATCAGTTTAACTCCGTTGAAGGCTAACGATAATTTATTCTGCATTATCTTAGTTATAAATTTTCTTACTGGACTAGTTGAGCTCACCCTTTGCTTTCATTGTTCTCTTCGGGAAATGAGAATATAGCTGGGACTAGTCGAGGAACGGAGTGACGGTCTAGGTGTTTGTATTAGTAGTCCTCACTATTATGTGAAATAGTGTGATAATAATTGTAATGAGGACTTATTTTTGAGTTTGAATATTGTCTAGAAGACAATATTTGTATTAAAACTCACAACTTATGATTTGTCGTATTCTACACGACACTTATCAGTTGTATAAATTAAGTTTATAATTAAATTATGTACCATGTATTTGACGACTCGAAATGGGTGATGTATACCTATTTTGGGAGCGTCACAGTTGGTATCAAAGCTTAGGGATGTGATCTCTAGCTGAGATGTGAGACTAGAACTAGGAGGGGAGAGATGAGAAATTCATTCGCTAGTATGACCTACCTAAGGTTATTTGGTATTTACTTGGTCGGTCAGAGTATAGAGATAATATGTGACATGTCAATTAACCCTTGTTTTGTGGCAGTATTTGAAAATGGCATCCGAAAATGTTGAGATAAGCAATGAAGCACATGAGACCGTTGAGTCACCAACGATCAATACCCAGGATAATGTGTATCAAGAAGACAATAATCCTCAGGTAAACAACAACACCGATCAGATGATGAACGATGGAATGCTCATAGGCTTTATGCAATTCATGCAATATTAGACGAGAATGACTCCTGTTCAAAATGCAGGTGGAAACACTGGCAACTCTAGAATGGTCACCGCTAAGCAGTTCAAGGAGCTGAGACCACCAGAGTTTTTGGGAGAGCTAAAACCACTTAAGGTGGAGACGTTGATAAAGCAGTTCACCAAGATATTTGATGTCTTAGGATGCTCTGAGGAGCAAAAGGTTCCCTTTGCCACCTTCATGTTGCGAGGAGAGGCAGATTACTGGTGGGAATCAGTAAAACGTACGCAGTCTGCCGCACTGAAGATGTCTTGGGAGAAGTTCCAAGAACTGTTCAACGACAAGTACTTTCCTGAAAGTATTCGTCACATGAAGGAGGTTGAGTTCATCAAGCTGGAGCAAAATAATATGATAGTGTCGCAGTATAAAGCTAAGTTTGCTGAGTTGTCCCGGTTTGCGTCCCACTTGGTTGATAATGAGGAGAGAATGACGCGGATGTTTCTAAGAGGTTTAAAACTTGAGATACGTCAATACCTCATTTCTCATAAACTTTGTTTATATTCAGATGTTGTGAATAGGGCTCAGTTATAGGAGCGCGATAATGAGCCAGCCCAATCAAAAGATAATGACCAACAACACGATAATAATTGTACCAGTGGCAATGATCATCGGAACAATGATAACCATCGTGGAGGAAATTATCAAGCCAAAAATGGTAATCACTTCGGTGGTAATCATGGCCAAGATAATAGAAGAAATGATTCAAGTGGAAAATTCAAGAAGAGAAGATTTAACGATGATGGGAAGACTTCGGCAGCAGCACTATCGCCAACAACAAATTCTAGGAGACGAGAACGACCGCCAGTTAGATGCTACAGATGCGGAGAAGAAAGACACATAAGTACAAACTGTTCACAGCCTTCCAAGGTATGTTTTAGTTGTGGAAAAGACGGTCACATAGCTCAATTTTGTCCTGTAGCGAAATCAAGTCCAGCTGGGACAGTGGCATCAAAGGCGGATACGGACAAAACAAAGTCAGTGGTTTCAGGAAGAGAGTTTTTCGTGACTTCTCAAAAAAGCGAGTAACCCGAACGAAGTTAGCATAGGTTAGTTAATTATAAATTCTTGTAAAGTCTATACCTTATTAGATACCGGTTCTACCCATTCTTTTATTTTCCCTACTTGTGCTCAACGTTTAAATTTAACACTGGAGAAATTAGACTTTGACTTATCTGTTGAAACTCCGTTAGGAGAAACATTCGTTACATCCATTGTTTATAAATCCTATCTGATTCAAATCGACACTTTCACGTTACCTGTCGATCTTATTTCTTTGAAAATACTTGCATTTGATGTGATTTTATGGATTGATTGTTTAACTACTCATCATGCAAAAAATTGATTATTTTCTTAAGGTTGTTAGCTTTCATATTCCTAACCAACCTATTATGCGAATTCAAGCAACCAAACCACTAAAGTAAATTACTGTCATATCAAGCCATAAAGCTATTCGTTTATTGAAAAACGGATGTCAAGCTTTCTTAGCCTATGTCACAGATTTAAACAAAAATACATCACATTTGAATGATATTCCTATTGTTAATAAATTTCCTGACGTATTCCCTGAAGACTTCCTGGCCTACCCCAGAGCGTGAAATCAAATTTTGTATTGACCCTAGTACAAAACTCATTTTAAAACCCTCAAATATTTCTACACCTAGAACGAACGTAACATGTGCCAAAGACGTTGGCTCGAGCTATTGAAAATTACGACCATACCATTCAATACCATTCTAGAAAAGTGAACGTGGTAGCTAACGCATTGAGTAGAAGTTCATATACGTTTACGAGTGCGATATTGTTCACACAAAGACCCATTTCGTACGACTTACAAAAGATGGAGATAGAGTTAAATACTCCAAGAAACTACGTGAAGATAGCGAATATACGATTAGAATTGACTTTAATCGATAAAGTTAAAGCCGCTCAAGCTACAGATTCTGAGCTGATGAATATGAAGAAGAAGGTTCAAGAAGGCATTATTCTAAAAGCAAGAACCAACGAAGAGAGAAAATCTCAACCCTCAAAAATACATCACATTTGAATGATATTCCTATTGTTAATAAATTTCCTGACGTATTCCCTGAAGACTTCCTGGCCTACCCCAGAGCGTGAAATCAAATTTTGTATTGACCCTAGTACAAAACTCATTTTAAAACCCTCAAATATTTCTACACCTAGAACGAACGTAACATGTGCCAAAGACGTTGGCTCGAGCTATTGAAAATTACGACCATACCATTCAATACCATTCTAGAAAAGTGAACGTGGTAGCTAACGCATTGAGTAGAAGTTCATATACGTTTACGAGTGCGATATTGTTCACACAAAGACCCATTTCGTACGACTTACAAAAGATGGAGATAGAGTTAAATACTCCAAGAAACTACGTGAAGATAGCGAATATACGATTAGAATTGACTTTAATCGATAAAGTTAAAGCCGCTCAAGCTACAGATTCTGAGCTGATGAATATGAAGAAGAAGGTTCAAGAAGGCATTATTCTAAAAGCAAGAATCAACGAAGAGAGAAAATCTCAACCCTCAATTTTATTGGCCCATTTGAAATCCTCGATCGAGTAGGAACTATAGCCTATAGACTCGCTTTACCGCCAAGTATGTCGCGTGTTCATAATATTTTTCACGTATCGATGTTACGTAAATATGTGGGCAACCAGAACCACATTATTGAATTAGAACTAGACGAGATAGCAGAAGATTTAATGTATGAGGAGATGCGTGTTAAAATATTAGATAAGAAGGATCATACACTCAAAGGTTATACCTCAGGAGTTAGAATCTAAACAAGGTATCCTCACCTCTTCGGCATACTACGTACGTACGTAAATTTCGATGGCGAAATTTCATAAGGAGGGGAGATTGTAAAACCCCGAATTTTATGAAATGAAAGAATTCAATTTTCTTATAATTATTATTCTATTTAATGGTTAAATTGATAAAAGTTTAAAGTTAAGGATGATATTTGAAAATTTTGCAAAGTAAGCAAGTTGTTATAAAATATTCGTTGTGTCGGGGAATATTCTTTTTGTCGGGAAATATACGTATGATGACACCATCATTGGTGGACCCCATAACGGAATAACTGTAGGAGTTAGAAAACGACAGAAATATCTTTTTCTAAAAATAACGGCGAAAGTTTTACCGTTAAATTATTGAAATACCCGGTGGTAAAAGTACAGTAATACGCGTAGTTGCATAGTAGCACACGGTATTGATTATTGATGATTATGTAAGAAGCCACTCAGTTTATTCAATTATTGCTACAGTAGTTGCTGCATAATATCTCTCATATTATTGATTCAATTATTATCACAGTATCATTTGCATAATATTAATTATTAGTAAATCAATAATTGAGACGACAAAGTTATTCATATTATTATTTGCAATATTGATAATGTCTAGAAAGTTCTGTCGAGGAGAGGTTTGGTCACCTAATTGCGCGCCAATAGGGAGAAATCCTTATCGAAAATCCCCCTCTTTCCTGGGAATGACCTGGTTGTTAAATATTGTGAGTTATAATATTAATGATGAATAATTATTAATAGATTAAAAATGTGTTTATTAAAGATAAGTGATTTGTGGTAAATATTTATTCAATTTTTGATATAGATAGAGGGGTTTGTTATGAGGTGTTTGTTATAAGTTTGACTTATTATTCCATGAGGAGATATGCTAATTTTTCAGATCATTGGTTGAAGATATAATAGTAAATCAATATGGACCGCTGGTGGAAAGTTATAATAGTAAATCAATATGGATCGCTAGTTTAAAGTTTTAATAGTAAATCAGTATGGACCGTTGCTTTAAGTTTTAATAGTAAATCAATATGGACTGTCCGTTTAAAAGTAAATTAATCTGGGCCGTTCATGAATTAGTTATTATTCAGTCATTTTTTCTATAAATAGAAGCTTATTTCTTCATTATTTCTTACGAATTCACTGAAACTGTAAAGAGAGAAACTATAGAGAGAAAGAAGAGGAGTATTCTGCTACTACCCTACTTCAGTATTCAATTTTCTACTAAGGTAAGGGATGTTATTTATTTCATATTCGCTTACGATATTATTTTTCGTATTCGTAAGGAATGTTATCTTCGTTCAATACTCGTAAGGGGTATTATTTCTTTCGTATTCATGGAGAGAGTTATTTTTTTTTCAATACTCGTAAGGGTTGTTATTCCATTCTTTATTATTCTGTTAGAATAACCTGTCTACGCGGACTACCGCATGCATGGTGAAATATTTTTGTTATTCCATTCTTTATTATTCTGTTGGAATAACCTGTCTACGCGGACTACCGCATGTATGGTGAAATCCTTTTATTATTCCATTCTTTATTATTCTGTGGGAATAACCTGTCTACACAGACTACCGCATGCCTGGTGAATAACCCTTCGTATTCAATTGTTATTAAATTATGGAAATGATCTGTCTACGCAGACTACCGCATGACGGTGAAAATCCATTTGCAGTTTCATATATTATTTCTTTTCATATTCTAAAATCTAAACTTACCATGGTAAGTATTGTTTCTATAATTCTTGAAATTAGTAGAATATCCTTGAGTTTTGCGTTTCATCCAGTATCGTTTCATTGGAATATTGATCTGAACTTTCTTATTAAATATCAATATTTTCACCCGGAGTACTATTCACGGGTTACTATTCACTCGAATATTATTCACCCGAGGATTCAGGGTACTTTTCATACCAAGTTACTATTCACTCGAGTACTAATCACTCGGGTATTCAGGACATTTTTCATACTGGGGTACTATTCATCGGGTACTATTCCCGAAGTACTATTCACGGGGTACTATTCATGACAAAAATTAATTTCTTTTTTGTCCAAGATTATTTTTGATAGCTGAATATTATTCTTGAATTTTACTCCACAAAGCAGTATCATGTTGACAATTTGGATATTTTTAAGCTCTGGATAAATTTAAAGTCTTTAATATTTATCCTTGATCTCGTTTGATTGAATTCTTATATCATTGTCATCATCCTCATGCTTATATTGTGATAAAAGTCATCTGTAGCTTACGTGTGTAGATGTACTATTGATTGGTATGATTATGACCAGGGATTATTCGGTATAATCATGACCGTAATATTATAAATGATGTGGTAAAAGTTCTCATTGACCCGTAGTGCATTGATGGACAGTTGTTGATTTGATAATGACCATGGATGATTACATGAATATCATTGGCCCGTAGTGCAGGGATGATTCGATGATGTGGTTTATTTATTAAGCTGAGCCTCAGCGATAAAGTTGATGAAAAACTTTTTAAATCATAGAAGATAGTAGATATTATGCTCTACTTGACTCTTCTAATGGATTGCTTGTTCCACTGCAGTTAAACTTGATGTTTATTATATTTTATCAGTTTAACATTGTTAAAGGCTAACGATAATTTATTCTGCATTATCTTAGTCATAATATTTCTTGCTGGGCTAGTTGAGCTCACCCTTTGCTTTCATTGTTCTCTTCAGAAAATGAGAATATAGCTGAGACTAGTCGGGGAACAGAGTCACGGTCCAGGTGTTTGCATTAGTAGTCCTCACTATTCTGTGAAATAGTGTGATAATAATTGTAATGAGGACTTATTTTTGAGTTTGAATATTATCTAGAAGACAATATTTGTATTAAAACTCACAGCTTATGGTTTGTCATATTCTACACGACACTTATCAGTTGTATAAATTAAGTTTGTATTTGAATTATGTACCATGTATTTGGCGATTCGTAATGGGTGATGTATACCTATTTTGGGGGCGTCATACAAAGGCCCATTTTATATGACTTACAAAGGATGGAGATAGAGTTAAAGACTCCAGGGAACCCCATGATGATGGCAAATATACGAGTAGAACCGACTTTAATCGATAAAGTTAAAGCTGCTCAAACTATGGACCTGGAGCTGATGCGTATGAAGAAGAAGGTGCTATTCCAGGAGCAAGAATCGATGAAGAAGGAATACATCGAGTCAACTCCAGACTTTGTGTTCCTAACAACTCTGATTTGAAGTATAAAATCATGATGGAGAAGCACAACACACCGTTTGCAATCCATCGTGGGAGTTCCAAAATGTATCGTGATTTTCGACATACATTTTGGTGGAGTAATATGAAAAGAGAGATCGCGGAGTTTATCTCAAGGTGTCTAACTTGTCAACGTGTCAAGGCAGAGCATCAAGTGCCAAAAGGTCTATTGCAATCACATGAAATTCCAGAATGGAAGTTGGAGCACATTACCATGGATTTCGTTATTGGTCTTCCCAAGATTTCTCAAGGCATAGATGCAGTTTGGGTCAGTGTTGATAAACTAACCAAGTCTGCTCATTTCTTACCTATATGAGAAACTTATTCACTTGAAAGTCTTGCTCGTGTATACATAAATGAGATTGTAAGACTGCATGGTATGCCAATATCCATAGTTTATGATCGAGACCCAAAATTCACTTCACGATTTTAGGTTAGTTTGCAGAAAGCTCTGGGCACGGATTTAGGATTCAGTTTGGCATATCATCCTCAGACGGACGGGCAGTCGGAGAGGACTATTCAAACTCTTAAAGATCTATTAAGACTCTGTGTCCTTGACTTCAAAGAAAGTTGGGACAAGTTCTTGCCATTAGTGGAATTCTCCTACAACAATAGTTATCAAACAAGTATCGGCATGTCTCCATTCGAGGCGTTGTATGGACGCAAGTGTTGTTCTCCAGTATGCTGGGATGAGGTGGGTGAAGCAACGTTGTTGGGATCGAAATTGGTACGCATGACAACGAAAAAGATTCAAATGATCCGACAACGTATAAAAACCTCACAAGATCGATAGAAGAGTTATGTTGGTCTTCATCGAATGGACGTAGAATTCAATGTTGGAGATCATGTGTTGTTACTTGTTGCTCCATGGAAAGGAGTTACAAGATTTGGAAATAAAGGAAAGCTCAATTCTCGATTTATTGGCCCATTTGAAATCCTCGATCGAGTAGGAACTGTGGCCTATAGAGTCGCCTTACCGCCAAGTATGTCTCGTGTTGATAACGTTTTTTACCTATCTATGTTACGTAAATATGTGAAAAACCCAAACCACATTATCGAATTAGAACTAGACGAGATAGCAGAAGATTTAACATATGAAGAGGTACCTGTTAAAATCTTAGATAAGGAGGAACATATTCTACGCTCTAAGGTTATACCTTAAGTCAAAGTTTTGTGGAGAGACCACGATGTTGAGGAAATGACCTGGGAGTTAGAATTTGAAATGAAATCAAGGTATCCTTACCTCTTCGACATACCAGATACGTACACCAATCTTGAGGATGAAATTTCATAAGAAGGGGAGGTTGTAAGACCCCAACTTTTATGAATAAATATTTTTTTTCTCTAAATATCATTTTGAATATTATGGTGTGGATTTGATATAATGTTATAGTTGTGGGTAATATTTATAAATTTTGTAAAGTAAGCAAGTTGTCATAAAATATTCGTTTGGTCGGGAAATATTCATTTTATGAGGGAATATTCATACGACGACACAATCATTGGTGGACCCCATAACGAAATTACTGTCGGAGTTAGAAAACGACAGAAATAAATTTTTAGAAAAATAACGGGAAAAGTTTTACCGTTAACTGTTGAAATACCCGATGATAAAAGTACAGTAATACGTGTAGTTTCATAGTAGCTCACGGTATTGTACAATATCTTTGATTATTGATACTTACGTGAGAAGTCACTCAGTTTTATTCAATTATTGCCACAGTAATTGCTACATAGTATCTCACGTTATTGATTCAATTATTGTCACAATATTTTATATTATTAAATCAATTATTGAGATGACAAAGTTATTCATATTATTATTTTCATTATTGACGATGTCTAGAAAGTTCTGTTGAGGAAAGGAGTTTGGTCACCTAATTTGTAACACCCAAGTCCCACATCGAAAGATAGGGAAAAAATTTGTCTGCATATAAGGAAATAAGTTACTACCAATAGTACCTTCAAGTCATGACCTTTTGAGAGCCTGTGGTGGGCTAAGATGACCCAAGAAGATACTATTGGGCCAGTAGTTTGAGGCCTTATTTTGATAGATTTGATTCAATTTGGACTTGGGATTTGACCCGAGATTTGTTCCAGACTCGGGATTTGACCCGGGTTGTTTCATATGGTATCAGAGCCGACTCTCGAAAGCTCGGGTCGGGTCATCCGATCAGGTTATCGGAGGTGAGGACACGAAAGCTAGTGGTATTATCCCACAATAAAGAGATGGAGGTCCAGAGGTGGGGACACGAAGCCAGCCGGTATTATCCCACAATAGTTAGAGAGGCAAAGATCTTTGGGCTGTGTGTGTGATCAGTTCTGACGGGGACGTCAGAAATTAAAGTTGGGGAATTTGTAACACCTCAGTTCCACATCGAAAGATAGGGGAAAAATTATCTACATATAAGGAAATAAGTTACTACCAATAGTACCTTCAAGTCATGACCTTTTGGGAGCTTGTGGTGGGCTAAGATGACCCAAGAAGATACTATTGGGCCAGTAGTTTGAGGCCTTATTTTGATGGATTTGATTCGATTCGAACTTGAGATTTGACCCGAGATTTATTCCGGACTCGGGATTTGACCCGTGTTGTTTCATATGGTATCAGAGCCAACTCTCGAAAGCTCGGGTCGGGTCATCCGATCAGGTTGCCGGAGGTGGAGACACGAAGGCTGGTGGTATTATCCCACAATAGAGAGATAGAGGTCCGGAGGTAGGGACACGAAGCCAGCCGGTATTATCCTACAATAGCTAGAGAGGAAAAGATCTTTGGGCTATGTGTGTGATCGGTTCTGACGGGGACGTCAGAAATTTAAGTGGGGGAATTTGTAACACCCCAGTCCCACATCGAAAGATAAGGGAAAAATTTGTCTGCATATAAGGAAATAAGTTACTACCAATAGTACCTTCAAGTCATGACCTTTTGGGAGCCTGTGGTGGGCTAAGATGACCCAAGAAGATACTATTGGGCCAGTAGTTTGAGGCCTTATTTTGATGGATTTGATTCGATTCAGACTTGAGATTTGACCCAAGATTTATTTCGGACTCAGGATTTGACCCGAGTTGTTTCATAATTACGCGTCAATAAGGAGAAGTCCTTATCAGAAAGCCTCCTCGTTCTTGGGAATGATCTAGTTGTTAATATTGTGAGTTATAAATAATGAATAAATGTTATTAAAAGTATTTTTTGTGAAGCCAAGTGAGATGTGATAAATAGAGGGTTTTTTTATGAAGTATTTGTTGTAAGTTTGACTTATTACATGGACCCCCACTTTCTCATTTTTTAAAATCGTCGGTAGAAAGTTATCCTAGTGTTTGTTTTATAGTAATAAAACAGAAAACTTTATATATAAAATAGAATACTTTTTATAAATAGAATATATTATATTTTATTATATTACATAGTGTTTTTACTAAACAGCATAGTACTGCATAGTATTTGCATAGTACTGTATAATATTTGCATAGTATTTTTACTATACAGCTTAGTGTTGCATAGTAAAATCATGTGAATTCAGATTCAGCGCCCGTGAAATTCGTCTGAATTCTTCTATGCAGCCGTGATTATTTCCTAAAAAGTATCCGACCATTCTACTATAAATAAGATGCTTAGTTTAGAATTGAAAATCACATTAGAATCAGAGAATTCTTATTCTATAATATTGAGCTTATTTCTTTTGAGTTTAAGAAAGCTTTGAGCGTAGAAAACAATATAAGTTTTCTTCAAGAATATCTCCGCCCTACCAGTCAAAAATACTCTCCTTTGAAGGTAAGGGATATTATTTTTGTCCAATATTAGTAAGAAATAATATTTTCTTCCATACAATGTAGTATGTATGTAATATAATTTCGTTTCAGATTCTGAATTCTACACTCATTTTGTTAAGTATTACTTTTATACTCCCTGAAATTAGTAGAATATCCTTGAAATTTGCTCTTCATCTAGTATCATTTCACAAGAATATTTTTTTGAACATTCTTGTTAAATTTTGATCTTTTTATGTCGGGTTACTATTCAAGAAGTACTATTCACGGAATACTATTCACTCGGATACTATTCACCTGGGGACTATTCATGACAAAAATTAATTTCTTTTATGTCCAAATTATTTTGATACAAGAATATGATTCTTGAATTTTACTCCACAAAGCAGTTATCATGTTGACAATTTGGACATTCTTGAACTCTGGATAAATTGATTTATAAATCTTTAAAATTTATCCTTGCTCTTACTTAATTAAATTTTTATATCACTATCATCATCATCATGCTTATATTGTGATGAAAGTCATCTTTGACCCGTAGTGTATAGATGGACTGTTGATTGGTATGATTATGACTATGCATCAGTATAATCATGACCTGTAATGTTACAAATGATGTGGTAAAAGTCCTCATTGGTCCGTAGTGCATTGATGGACAGTTGTTGGCATGATCATGACCACTGGTGATATTAACAAATATCATTGGCCCGTAATGCATGGATAATTCGTGGATGTGATACTAACGAATATCCTTAGCCCGTAGTGCATGGATAATTCGATGATGTGGATTATTTTTTACGCTATGTTACAGCGATAAAATATCGATGATGAACATTTAAATCATAGAAGATAGTAGATATTATGCTCTACTTGACTCTTCTAATGGATTGCTTGTTCCGCTGCAGTTAAACATGTTGTTTATTGTATTCTATCAGTTTAACACTATTGAAGACTAACGATAATTTATCTGCATTATCTTAGTCATAATATTTCTTACTAGGCTAGTTGAGCTCACCCTTTGCTTTCATTGTTCTCTTCAAAAAATGAGAACATAGCCGGGACTAGTAGGGAAATGGAGTGAAGGTCCGATATGGTGGCTATAGTAGTCCTCACTATTTTATAAAATAATGTGATAATAATTGTAACGAGGACTCCATTCGAGTTTGGATATTGTCTACGAGATAATATTCGTGTTAAAACTCTCAGCTATATTTTGTAGTATTTTTACACGACAGTTGTATAATTAAGTTGTATTTAAATTCTGTATCATGTATTTGGCGACTCAGAATGAGTTGAGTATACCTATTTTGGGGGTGTCACAACATGGATAATGCGTGGAAGTGATACTAATGAATATCATTGGCCCGTAGTGCATGGATAATTCGATGATGTGGATTATTTATTGAGCTGTGTTACAGCGATAAAATATTGATGATGAACTTTTAAATGATAGAAGATAGCAGATATCATGCTCTACTTGATTCTTCTAATAGATTGCTTATTCCGCTGCAGTTAAACTTGTTTTTTATTATATTCTATCAGTTTTACACTATTGAAGGCTAACGATAATTTATTCTGTATTATCTTAGCCATAATATTCTTTACTGGGCTAGTTGAGCTCACCCTTTACTTTCATTGTTCTCTTCATAAAATGAGAACATAGTCGGAACTAGTCGAAGAATGGAGTGACGGTCCGAGATGGTGGCTGCAGTAGTCCTCACTATTTATAAAATAGTGTGATAATAATTGTAATGAGGATTCTATTTGAGTTTGGATATTGTCTATGAGACAATATTCGTGTTAAAACTCTCAGCTACGCTTTTGCCGTATTGTATAAATGAAGTTTGTATTTAAATTTTGAACCACGTATTTGGCGACTCAGAAAGGGTTGTGTATACCTTTTTTGGGGGCGTCACATTAAGAATAATCATAGACGCACAGTAAAGGAATTCACAGGCGGACGAATTCGTCGAAAATTTGATTTTACTATTCATTACTGTGCAATAAAATATTCTAATAAAATAAAAACTTTAAATAAAATATAATATATTCTATTTATAATCTAATAAAATAAATAACTTTATATATAATATAAAAAGTATTATATTTTATATAAAAAGTTTTCTGTTTTATTACTATTATAATAATAATAAAACAAAACTAAAATAACTTTCTACCGACGGTTTTCAAAAATGAGTAAATGGGGGTCCATGTAATACGCCAAACTTACAACAAATACTTCATGACAAACCCCTCTATTTATATCAAAATTTGAATAAATATTTATCACAAATCACTTATATTCAATAAACACATTTTAATCTTTTAACAAGTATTCATCATTAATATTATAACTCATAATATTGACACCAGGTCATTCTAGGGAAATAGGGGACTTTCTGGTAAGAATTTCTCCTTATTGGCGCGTAATTAAATAACCTAACCCATTTTCTCGACAGAACTTTCTAGACATTGTCAGTAATGCAAAGAATAATATGAATAACTGTGTCGTCTCAATTATTGATTTAATAATATAAAATATTGTGTAGATGATATTGTGACAATAATTGAATTAATAATATAAGATACTATGCAGCAATTACTGTGGGAATAATTGAATAAAACTGAGTGACTTCTTACATAAGTATCAATAATCAGAGATACTGTACAATACCGTGTGCTACTGTGCAACCACGCGTATTACTGTACTTTTATCACCGGGTATTTCAACAGTTAACGGTAAAAGTTTTGCTGTTATTTTTATAAAAAGGTTATTTCTGTCGCTTTCTATATCTGACAGTAATTTCGTTGTGGGATCCACCAATGATTGTGTCGTCGTACGAATATTCCCCGACCAAACGAATATTTTATGACAACTTGTTTACTTTGCAAAATTTGCACATATCACCCATAACTATAACATTATATCAAATCCACACCTTATTATTCAAAATAATATTTAGAGAAAATTAAATCTTTATTCATAAAAAGTTGGGGTCTTACAATTAATTTGAAACTTTTATTGAGATACAAATATAATAACGCCATTTAAAACATATTATATTAATATTTAGATAATATAGTTTGATATTATTAAAATATAAGCCTGATTATAATTTTAACTATAAGTAAAATTTTATTATATTTAAATAATATAATTTAGAAGGAAACTATTTTTTTATATAAAAATCACCTTACCAGTATTAAATAATATTATTATTAAGATATATATAGGTATGAATTTAATAAATTGACCAATAAATGATTCAATTATTCAACTAAAAGTTAATTAATTATACTATACATTAGTAACTATTATTAATATAATACTTATTAATATGTTATCTAACTTGAATGTATTATTGTTATTAAAATCTAAGTATAATTGTACTATTTGAAATATAAGTATGATTTTATTATTAGTTAGATAATATAATTTTACTAATAAAATATTTTCTTACAAGGATCATCTTATTTAATATTAAATTATTACTATAATTAATATTATTAGAAATATAATATATTGACCAACTATATGATTTAATTATTAAAGAAAACATAAAAGCCACTTACTTTATCCAATAAGCTATTTATAAAAAAATATAATAAAAATTCAAAAACATTATATTTCTAAAAATAAGACCATGTGCTTTGCATGAGGTGTACCTACTAGTAATGAGTTTATTAGAGGTATGCATAGTGCGGTTACAATGTATAAGAGTAATTAAATCTTATAGTTCAGTTAATATTATATGTTGGGGCATGATTATTTGGGTCTGAGTTATATGGTGGACCAAATTTCATGTAGAGGTATTTACTCTGCATAGGAATCTGATTCGGAAGTTGAATATTTTAAAGAATCAAATATTGTGATTTCTAATTACATTTAATTTTCAAGTCCTAATGAAAATATCATGATATAATCCGACTTCCTAGGAGATTCAGTCCAAGAATTATACTTAATAAGGAATTCAATTTTTATATAGGGAAGAGCTTGGAGAACGTGTGAGATCACTATAAATACAATACGCTGCTTTTTTTTTATTTTTAAAATGCCCGTTATTATTTTATAACCTCTTCTTCTTTTACTATTACTAGTTCAATTCCCATGTAAGGCACATATTATTTTAATATGTACATTTAACTTTAGGTTTAAATTTAGATTAATATCTTGAATTTTTAATTTTTTCTAATATTGGGGATTGTTTTCTTAATTTTTTCAATTAGGGAATTAAACTCTTAATTTTTTTCCACTTTGAGGATTAAACTTTTTTTAAAAAAATTCTGATTACGTCTAATTGATAGTACCACATCAGAAATTAATGATATGACAGCGACATGCGGCTAAAAAAAATGCTTATGTGTAATATTGAGTCTTATTTTAACATTTGTTCCATTATTTTTTTATACCAAAAAGGGTAAATATAAGACCATTATTAATTTTTAAATTAAATTTAATACATTACAAACTCCGTTTAAAAAAAATATTCAATAATCAATATAATGATAAATATTTTAAAATGTATATTTGTACAACTAATTAAATCTTGTTATTTCATAATCATCAATAATTAATATAATGACAATTTTACCCTTTTTGTTAAAAAAAAATTTAAGGCCTGAATATAGATTAATACCCTGAACTTTAAGTTTATTTCATAATCATCAATAATCAATATAATTAATTTTTTATACCGAAAAGGCTAAAATTGTCATTAAATTTATTTTAAAAAAGTTATAATGGTCTTACATTTACCCTTTTCTGATACAAAAAATTAATTGAATAAATATTAAAATGAGACTCAATATTACACAAACATTTTTTAGACACGTGTCGCTGCTATGTCATCAATTTTCTGACTTGGCACTATCAATTAGACGTAATCAGAAAAAATTAAATGTTTAATCCCCTAATTAAAAAAAATGAGAATACAATCCCCAAAGTGAAAAAAAAAATAAAAGTTTAATTCCGTAATTAAAAATTTGGGAAAACAATCCTCAAAGTGAAAAAAAATTAAAGGTATTAATTCATATTTAGGCGAGAAAAGAAAGATGAAAATCGACACACACATGCAAAGTGCACATAATTTTAATTGAAGGAACAAATTTGTCCATAAAAAATAATTGTTATATGCTTAAACTTTTAGCCGTGTGAATATTAATTCACTTTTTATATTAATAGACTCTACCAAATAACATACTCGTTATTTTGAAAACAAAAAAAATCAATAAGTCTAGGCGGAAATGTTTTTTGGATCGGAAAATTGGATCTGCCCAAGTTTTCTTTTCTTTTCTTGTGACATGTCCAATAATCCGGTCCAAAGAGAATGTCCCTATAGAAGGACTCCAAAAAAATTGTACCTCGGGCCATTTCTTTTTCTATTTACATTTTTAGTTGTTTTGTTAAAAGAGAGTAGAAATAAAGGGTAAAAAAATTTGCTCAAAGCTATTCACTTTCACAGAGTTGCCTAGTATTTTGAAACCACTTTGCTTGCGGATCGAGTAGTTGGATCAATAGTCTCTTACCATAAAAATGGTTGTATGCTCAGCATTGCCCCATGTGATGTGTGAACAACGACAAATGTGTATCATAGTCAGTACAATAGCTAGATACAGATAAATACTTATAAAAAAGGTAAAGCTTACAAATTTATTATTGATTAAAAGTAAATAAAAATTACAAAACCCATTGAACCAACAACTTTGATCTATAAATAAAAAGTTGAACCAAGTCCACTTATGAAGGAGGAAGAGAAACTATGGTTGCCTCAATGCCTTTCAAATTATATGCAGGTTTATGAAGACATTCACAAACAGATCCTTTCCCCAAATAAGGAGGCAACTCTTGACACTTGAAGCTAAGCAATTTTTCCTTGTATGCATTCCTACATTTTGTTCCACAAGATGTCAAGTCACATTGGATTATGAGTTCGAAGCCTTGTGCCACTTTGAGATTACTAGTAGCCATGCCCATGAATATTGTCATAAGCATCAAACTTGCAACCAATTTGAATGGAACCACAATGGAGCTTTTTCTCTCCATTATTTGCAGGGAATTTTTTTTAAAAAAATATTATATATATATATATATATATATATATATATATATATATATATATATATATATACTAGAACTATAGAAAATTAATTAAGATTGTATTATTAGTATTGTAAATGAAGAGGTTATATATTTATAGTGGAGTTTTTAACAAGGCATATTCGTTAGAAATTGAATTAATTGAAGCCTTTAAATGGTGAAAGTAACCACCAAAATAAATGGTGGAAACTTAAAAAACCTTCAAGTTGCTTTAATGCAACTTGAGAAATTGATTTGATGATGATATAAAAGAATATTTTATATATATATTTTGTTCTCTTCTTAATTTATTTTATCTATCATTTATAACAATATTTAAACAAGTTAGTTCGTCCTTTTTTTTTGTTCGACCTTTAAGTTTTCCAACATTAAGTCAATTATTATTATTTATCCATTTAAATCAGAAACTACATAATTAGAACCTTGTTTTATAAGGAAATTAGAATTACTAATATAGTGTTAGAAGGATGCGACATAATATTAATTTAAAACTTTTGTTGAGATACATATATAATAACGCCATTTAAAACATATTATATTAATGTTTAGATAATATAGTTTGATATTATTAAAATATAAGCATGATTATAATTTTAACTATAAGTAAATTTTATTATATTTAAATAATGTAATTTTAGAAGGAAACTATTTTTTTATATAAAAATCACCTTACCAATATTAAATAATATTATTATTAAGATATATATAGGTATGAATTTAATAAATTGACCAATAAATGATTCAATTATTAAACTAAAAGTTAATTAATCATACTATACATTTGTAACTATTATTAATATAATACTTATTAATATGTTATCTAACTTGAATGTATTACTGTTATTAAAATCTAAGTATAATTGTACTATTTGAAATATAAGTATGATTTTATTATTAGTTAGATAATATACTTTTAGTAATAAAATATTTTCTTACAAGGATCATCTTATTTAATATTATATTATTACTATAATTAATATTATTAGAAATATAATATATTGACCAACCATGATTTAATTATTAAAGAAAACATAAAAAGCTACTTACTTTATCCAATAAGTTATTTATAAAAAAATATAATAAAAATTCAAAAACATTATATTTCTAAAAATAAGACCATGTGCTTTGCATGAGCTGCTAGTAATGAGTTTATTAGGGGTATGCATTGTGCAGTTACAATGTGTGGGCTAAATTTCATGGGGAGATATTTACCCTGCGTAAGAATCTGATTTGGAAGTTGAATATTTTAAGGAATCAAAGGATATAATCCGACTTCCTAAGAGATTCAATTCAAGAATTATATTTCCTCCGTCCCTAATTATTTGACGTTTTAGAGGTGGACACAAGAATTAAGATAATGATTGAAAAATATTAAATATAGTACTCAATTGTCTATAATACCCTTAAATTTTTTGTTGGGACAAGGAGAGTTTTGTTGGCATAAGGAGAGAGAAAGAGTTTAAAGTTTCAAGAAAATAGGCAGAATAATGAGGGGTAATTTTGAAAAAATTGTCATTAATTCTCCTAGATTTGAACAAACGTCAAATAATTATGGACATAGGGAGTACTTAATAAGGAATTCTATTTCTATATAGGGAAGAGCTTAGAAAAGGTGTGAGATCACTATAAATACAATAGGCTAATTTTTTTTATTTTTAAAATGCCAGTTATTATTTTAAAACCTCTTCTTCTTTTACTATTACTAGTTCAATTCCCGTGTAAGGCACATATTATTTTAATATGTACATTTAACTTTAGGCTTAAATTTAGATTAATATCTTGAATTTTTAATTTTTTCTGATTTTAGGGATTGTCTTCTCAATTTTTTCAATTAGGGAATTAAACTCTTAATTTTTTCCCATTTTGAGGATTAAACTTTAATTTTTTTCCTGATTACGTCTAACCACGTAAGAAATTGATGATATGACAGCAATATGCGACAAAAAAAATACTTATATGTAATATTGAGTATCATTTTAACATTTATTTCATTAATTTTTATACCAAAAAGGGTAAATATAAGACCATTATTAATTTTTTAAAGTAAATTTAATACATTACAAACTTCGTTTAAAAAAAAATAATCAATAATCAATATAATGATAAATATTTTAAAATGTATAAATGTACTACTAATTAAAATCTTGTTATTTCATAATCATCAATAATTAATATAATGACAATTTTACCCTTTTTGGTATACAAAAAGTAAGGCCTAAATATAGATTAAAACCTTAAACTTTAAGTTTATTTCATAATCATCAATAATCAATATAATTAATTTTTTACACCAAAAAGGGTAAAAATGTCATTAAAATTTATTTTAAAAAATTTATAATGGTCTTATATTTACCCTTTTTGATACAAAAAAATAATTGAATAAATGTTAAAATGAGACTTAATATTACACAAATATTTTTTAGTCACGTGTTGTTGCTATGTCATCAATTTTCTGACTTGGCACTATCAATTAGACGTAATCAGAAAAAATTAAAAGTTTAATCCGCTAATTGAAAAAAATAAGAAGACAATCCGCAAAGTGGAAAAAAAATAAATGTTTAATTCCATAATTAAAAATTTGGGAAAACAATTCCTCACAGTATGGAAAAAATTAAAAATTAAAGGTATTAATCCATATTTAGGCGAGAAAAGAAAGATGAAAATCGATACACACCAGCTAAGTGCACACAATTTTAATAGAAGGAGCAAATTTGTCCATAAAAAATAATTGCTATGCTTAAACTTTCAGCCGTGTGAATATCAATTCTTTTTTTATATTAATGGACCCTATCAAATAAATTACTTGTTATTTACTTTATGTACTTATTATCATCCTTTTGAGAACAAAAAAAATCAATAAGTTTAGGCAGACATGTTTTTTGGATCGAAAAATTGGACATGCCCAAGTTTTTTTTTCCTTTTCTTGTGATCAAAAAATGTATAATATTTATTCCAACAAGAATTTTTACAGAATATAGTGTTTTAGGTGTAAATTGGATACATTTTTTGAGAATCACAAGAAAAGCAAAAAAAAAATAAAAAAAATTAGACAAGTCCAATAATCTGGTCCAAAGAAAATGTCCTCCAAAAAAATTGCGGATCGAGTAGTTGGATCAATAGTCTTTTACCATAATAATGGTTGTATGCTCAGCATTGCCCCGTGTGATGTGTGAACAACGACAACTGTGTATGATAGTCAGTACAGTAACTATATACCGATACATACCGATAAAAAAAGTAAAGCTTGCAAATTTATTATTGATTAAAAATAAATAAAAATTACAAAATCCATTGAACCACCAACTTTCATCTATAAATAAAAAGTTGAACCAAGTCCACTTACTTATGAAGGAGGAAGAGAAATTAACTTAATTAAGATAAATGAGTGATGAATTAAATTTATGAGATAATACTTTAATTTAACTTAGTAACTAAATTAGAGAGTTGTTAAGGATTATATAGTTTGCTAGAATGTTGTTTTAATTTAATTTAGTAATTAAAGTGATATGTTAATTTAGTAAGTAATTTAGTAAGTAATTAGTTTTGTGGTAATTAGTTTTGTTTATTTAATTAAGGTTGGATATGGAAATCCAAGTAAATAATGTGGAACAATAAACTATAGTATAAATGATTTATTAAAGTAAATTAAAATAGTTTTAAATGGATTTACCCAAACAAGGCTTAAAGATATTAAGTCTTTATTTTAAAAAGTGTTTTGCCAAACAAAGCCTTATGGCTTTTGAATTAAAAAATAGATAATAAATATTTTTATAACTTATACATAATTAGTATATTTATTATTATGACAGTTTTACGTTTTATTTTTATTCTTGCATCTGTTTTTTTTACGTAAGAAGTTTTGGCCTAAGCCTGAAAATAGAGGGGAGGAAGAACAAAGAAGAGAAGAAGAGAGAAAGAAAAAGAAGTTCTTTGTAAATTGAGAGAATGTTCTTCGTGAGAATTATGGAAGGAAGAAATAAGAAGATTGTTCTAAATTTTATAGCTAATCAAAGGTAATAATCTAGTTTTGAGTTTTTAGTATAATACTTGAATTTTCTTTGAAAAGTTGGATTTCTATGGTTAGATTGTTAACATATTGATTATATATGTTAATTAGTATGTATAATTTGTTATATGTAATCTATAACAGGTTTTCATGTAATCAAATTCATGAAAACAAGTGTTAGAAAACGAAATTTGATTTATGGCTTAGTATATGTATTTTAGTTTTTTTAAGGCTTAAATTGATGGTTAGATCATGTATATAATCTGAAATTGGTTATATATGTTGTTAGTATGATGAAAAGCAAAAACAACCAAAGTTGAACGAGTCAAAATGGATGTAAAACGAATTCGTAGCGAACGAATTCGCTAAATATGTTTAAAACATGAAAGTATAGCATGAACAGGAGAATTGGAACCCTTAAATTGATTTGTTAAAGTTTTTGAAATGTTAAAATTATTCTGTAGATGAGTAGTTCAGTGTTTCACGAGTTCATAGAATCGAAAACCAACTAATTCTGACTTAAAATGAAGAAGTTATGAAGATTTGAAGTAAAAACATCGCAAAAACTTAATCTGGGAGAAGCCGAGCACGGCCGCACTGCCCAAGAGCACAGGCGTGCCTCTGGGCACTACTAACTGGTGTGGGCAAGCTGAAGTGTGAAGGATTTGGGCGCGGCTATGCCCATAGTGTGTCAAGTGTGACTGCTTTGACATGTTTTGGTAAAACGGCCATAACGTTTTTATACGAACTCCGATTGATACGATTCAAGATGATCTGGAACGAGGACGAGTAGACCTATAACTTTCAGTCTTTAAGGTATTCAATTTGAGGTCAGGAACAGGGGTCAAAATTGTTATCTTTAGGACTATTATAATTTCGGGGATAATCGGAGGGCGTCGGGCATGCACATATGCAAGTGTAGTACTTCTGATGATAAAAGATATTGTTCTAAGTTATAAAACATGAATGTTAGTAAATATAATGATACTTAACATTAATAAATGATGTATTAGATAAGTTGTATAAGCATACTAAGCATACACAAGATAGACAAATCGGGCGTGTGACGAATGAACGTCGAAACGCCATAACAAATGTTAATGAACGTAAAAAATGTTTTAAGTCAAATGAAATGAATATTGTAAGATATGAAATGGGTTTAATACAAAACCAATAATGATTCCTAGCAAGACTTAAACACTTGAATGAACTTCGAGTACGACCTAAGAAGTAATATAGTGAGATGTAAGTCAAAAGTTAACACAATCAAATTGAACATTGTGTATTGATTAATAAGAAGGGTTATCAGATATAGAGTAAAGTTTACATTACAACTACTATGCGTTGCTATGTGAATAATAGTTAATGTGAATGGTTATATAATTGTGTAGGGCACGTGAAGTGCAGATATCTGTAAGTTGTTAAACTGTTATTGGTAAACAACGACCAAGGCAAGTCTTTCAGTTCCTATTTGCTATATGAACTTGATGATTAACTGTTTTAAATCTTTATTACAAAGAGCATGATGTGTTATATATATGTTAAAAGTATGAAATGTTAAAGTCAATTTATGACTACGTTGATTGAGTAAAGCATGTGATTGAGTAAGGAACTCAATCTTTATACTTGTTATATGAACTGTAGCATGTATGTTATGTTAGTCCAATGTTTATGAGATATATGTTAAGTTTGTTATTATGTGCTACGTGATGCATGAAAACTGTTAGATTTTGCTGGGCTGTCGAGCTCAACTTTGCAAATTACCACTTTTGCAGGTTCAAGATTCAAGGTAAAGTTATGTGCTACTCGAAAGACATGAATCAGATGTGATACTTGAAGATTTATACACGTTAGCTAAATTACTATTATTTGAACTATGTTTAGGGTTTCGAATAATGTATGATGTTTAATAGATGTTGAGTTATAAAGTTTAAGTTTTGTTTGTTGTATGAAAGGGTATTGAACCTGGATGTAAGTTTTATTTATTAACTCTGATAAGGTGAGTAATAAGCTAAGTATGGCTTAAAGGTAGGTAAAGATACAGGTTTTGAGAAATGTACTTGATAAGTTACAATGATTGTGTAATGATAAACTGTCAAGTTTGAGTTATCTGATATGTAAAGGTTATCAGATTAAAATGTAAGATTCTATATAATAACTTTGATGAAGCGAATCATAAAATAACTTCATTTAGAGATATGTATATGATAAAGGTTTTGATTCAGGAAATTAAAGTAAAAAGACATAAAAGTTTAAATTATTCCGTATTTTATTAAGTTTAACATCGAATAATGATGTAAAATCAGAAGTTAGACATGTTATTAACGACCGAAGTCGATAATTGAATTGCATAGATTTTGGGGTCGTTACAGAGATGGTGGTTGTAGTAGCCCTCACTATTTTATAAAATAGAGTGATAATAATTGTAATGAGGACTCCATTTGAGTTTGGATATTGCCTACGAGATAATATTCGTGTTAAAACTCTCAGCTATATTTTGTCGTATTTTTACACGACAGTTGTATAATTAAGTTGTATTTGAATTTGGATTATATATTTGGCGACTCAGAATGGGTTGAGTATACTTATTTTGGGGGCGTCACAGCATGGATGATTCGTGGATGTGATACTAATGAATTTCCTTGGCCCGTAGTGCAAGAATAATTCGATGATGTGGATTATTTATTGAGTTGTGTTACAGCGATAAAATATTGATGATGAACTTTTAAATTATAGAAGATTGTAGATATCAGGCTCTACTTGACTCTTCTAATGGATTGTTTGTTCCGCTGCAGTTAAACTTGTTGTTTATTATATTATATTAGTTTTACACTGTTGAAGGCTAACGATAATTTATTCTGCATTATCTTAGCCATAATATTCTTTATCGAAATACTTGAGCTCACCCTTTGCTTTCATTGTTCTCTTCAGGAAATGAGAACGTAGTCGGGACTAGTCGAAAAATGGAGTGACGGTTCGAGATGGTGGCTGCAGTAGTCCTCACTATTTATAAAATAGTATGATAATAATTGTAATGAGGACTCCATTTGAGTTTGGATATTGTCTATGAGACAATATTCGTGTTAAAACTCTCCGCTACGCTTTTGTCATATTGTATAAATAAAGTTTGTATTTAAATTCTGTACCATATATTTGGCGACTCAGAATGGGTTGTGTATAGCTTTTTTGGGGGCGTCACATTAAGTATAATCACGGACGCACGGTAAAGGAATTCACAAGCGGACGAATTCGGCAAATTCGTCAAAAATTTAATTTTACTATTCATTACTGTGCAATAAAATATTCTAATAAAATAAAAACTTTAAATAAAATATAATATATTCTATTTATAATCTAATAAAATAAATAACTTTATATATAATATAAAAAGTATTATGTTTTATATAAAAAGTTTTCTATTTTATTACTATTATAATAATAATAAAACAAAACTAAGATAACTTTCTACCGACGATTTTTAAAAATGAGTAAATGGGGGTCCATGTAATACGCCAAACTTACAACAAATACTTCATGACAAATCTCTCTATTTATATCAAAATTGAATAAATATTTACCACAAATCACTTATCTTCAATAAACACATTTTAATCTTTCAACAATTATTCATTATTAATATTATAACTCACAATATTGACATCAGATCATTCTCAGGAAATAGTGGGCTTTTCGATAAGGATTTCTCCTTATTGACGCGCAATTAAATAACCTAACCCCTTTCATCGATAGAACTTTGCAGACATTGTCAATAATGCAAAGAATAATATGAATAACTTTGTCGTCTCAATTATTGATTTAATAATATAAAATATTGTGCATATGATATTGTGATAATAATTGAATCAATAATATAAGATAATATGCAACAACTACTGTTGCAATAATTGAATAAAACTGAGTGACTTGTTACATAAGTATCAATAATCGGAGATACTGTACAATACCGTGTCCTACTGTGCAACCACGCGTAATACTGTACTTTTATCATCGGGTATTTCAACAGTTAACGGTAAAAGTTTTGCTGTTATTTTTATAAAAAAGTTATTTCTATCACTTTCTATATCCGACAGTAATTACGTTGTGGGGTCCACCAATAATTGTGCCGTCGTACGAATATTCCTCGACCAAATGAATATTTTATGACAACTTGTTTACTTTACAAAATTTGCATATATCACCCATAACTATAACATTATATCAAATCCACACCTTATTATTCAAAATAACATTTAGAGAAAATTAAATATTTATTCATAAAAAGTTGGGGTCTTACAATTAATTTGAAAGTTTTATTGAGATACATATATAATAATGCCATTTAAAACATATTATATTAATATTTAGATAATATAGTTTGATATTATTAAAATATAAGCATGATTATAATTTTAACTATAAGTAAAATTTTATTATATTTAAATAATGTAATTTTAGAAGGAAACTATTTTTTTATATAAAAATCACCTTACCAGTATTAAATAATATTATTATTAAGATATATATAGGTATGAATTTAATAAATTGACCAATAAATGATTCAATTATTCAACTAAAAGTTAATTAATTATACTATACATTAGTAACTATTATTAATATAATACTTATTAATATGTTATCTAACTTGAATGTATTACTGTTATTAAAATCTAAGTATAATTGTACTATTTGAAATATAAGTATGATTTTATTATTAGTTAGATAATATAATTTTACTAATAAAATATTTTCTTACAAGGATCATCTTATTTAATATTAAATTATTACTATAATTAATATTATTAGAAATATAATATATTGACCAACCATATGATTTAATTATTAAAGAAAACATAAAAAGCCACTTACTTTATCCAATAAGCTATTTATAAAAAAAATATAATAAAAATTCAAAAACAGTATATTTCTTTAAATAAGACTATGTGCTTTGCATGAGGTGTACCTGCTAGTAATGAGTTTATTAGGGGTATGCATAGTGCGGTTACAATGTATAACAGTAATTAAATCTTGTAGTTCAGTTAATATTTTATGTGTGGGGCATGATTATTTGGGTTTGAGTTATATGGTAGGCCAAATTTCATGTGGAGATATTTACTCTGCATAGGAATCTGATTCGGAAGTTGAATATTTTAAAGAATCAAAGATTGTGATTTCTAATTACATTTAATTTTCAAGTCCTAAGAAAATTATCAGGATATAATCCGACTTCCCAAGAGATTCAGTTCAAGAATTATACTTAATAAGGAATTCTATTTCTATATAGGGAAGAGCTTGGAGAACGTGTGAGATCACTATAAATACAATACACTGCTTTTTTTTTATTTTTAAAATGCCCGTTATTATTTTATAACCTCTTCTTCTTTTACTATTACTAGTTCAATTCCCATGTAAGGCACATATTATTTTAATATGTACATTTAACTATATTTAGATTAATATCTTGAACTTTTAATTTTTTCTAATTTTGGAGATTGTCTTCTTAATTTTTTCAATTAGGGAATTAAACTCTTAATTTTTTTCCACTTTGAGGATTAAACTTTTTTAAAAAAATTCTGATTATGTCTAATTGATAGTACCACATCAGAAATTAATGATATAACAGCGACATGCGGCTAAAAAAATGCTTATATGTAATATTGAGTCTCATTTTAACATTTGTTCTATTAATTTTTTACAAAAAGGGTAAATATAAGACCATTATTAATTTTTTAAAGTAAATTTAATACATTACAAACTCTGTTTAAAAAAAAATATTCAATAATCAATATAATGATAAATATTTTAAAATGTATATTTGTACAACTAATTTAAATCTTGTTATTTCATAATCATCAATATTTAATATAATGACAATTTTACCCTTTTTGTTAAAAAAAATTTAAGGCCTGAATATAGATTAATAATCTACTCCAAAGAAAATGTCCCTATAGAAGGACTCCAAGAAAATGTCCCTATAGACATATCCCATAATCTGATCCAAAGAAAATGTCCCTATAGACATATCCAATAATCCGATCCAATGAAAATGTCCCTATAGACATATCTAATAATCCGATCCAAAGAAAATGCCCCTATAGAAGGACTCCAAAAAAATTGTACCTCGGGCAATTTCTTTTTCTATTTACATTTTTAGTTGTTTTGTTAAAAGAGAGTAGAAATAAAGGGTAAAAAAATTTGCTCAAAGCTATTCACTTTCTCAGGGTTGCTTGGTATTTTGAAACCACTTTGCTTACGGATCAAGTAGTTAGATCAATAGTCTTTTACGATAAAAATGGTTGCATGCTCAGCATTGCCCCATGTGATGTGTGAACAACAACAACTGTGTATCATAGTCAGTATAGTAGTAAAATACCTATAAATACTGATAAAAATGGTAAAGCTTGCAAATTTATTATTGATTAAAAGTAAATAAAATTACAAAACCCATTGAACCAACAACTTTGATCTATAAATAAAAAGTTGAACCAAGTCCACTCACTTATGAAGGAGGAAGAGAAAGTATGGTTGCCTCAATGCCCTTCAAATTATGTGCAGGTTTATGAAGGCATTCACAAACAGATCCTTCCCCCAAATAAGGAGGCAACTCTTGACACTTGAAGTTAATCAATTTTTCCTTGTATGCATCCCTACATATTTTTCCACAAGATGCCAAGTCACATTGGATTATGACTTTGAAGCCTTGTGCCACTTTGAGATTACTAGTAGCCATGCCCATCAATATTGTCATTACCATCAAACTTGCAACGAATTTGAATGGAACTACAATGGAGCTTTTTCTCTCCATTATTAATTTGCAGAGAATTTTTTTTTAAAAAAAATTTGGAATATATATATATATATATATATATATATATATATATATATTTATATATAACTAGAACTATAGAAAATTAATTAAGATTGTATTATGAGTAGTATTGTAAATGAAGAGGCCATATATTTGTAGTGGAGTTTGTAGTATACTCTCCTGATTTAACTTTCATCATTAAATTGATTATTTATGAAATTAATAAATCTCAAAAATTTCCAACATAATAAACTATGAAGATTTTATTTACGACTAATATCAAGTTTTTAATAATTCTATATAAATATTTTTAATTATTAGTTTTAAAAATTGTCAATTTGACCATTAAAATCAAACTAAAACATTTATTTTGGGGTGGACGGGGGAAAAATTTTTAGGAGAAAATAAAGGGATATGATATTTTCAAGAAAAAAATTATGGATACTGAAAAATTATTTCTTTTCGACAGATTTATCCTTGATGATTAGATTTGATTATGGTGATTCTGGTGGCTCACACTATTTTATTGACGAGGGCATATCTGTATTAAAGAAAGTAAATATCTTGTTCTATAATTTTTGCTTTGTTAATATCAAATTTTAGGAGAAAATTAAGGGAGATGATTTTTCTAGAATTAGTTTATTTTCGAAATTAAGGCAAGTGATTTCTACAATTCATTTTTGGAGGAAATCAAGGCAGGTACTTGGAGTTAATTTTTTAAGTTAATTTATTTAGGGGGGTGTATTCAATTAAGATTTTTAAAGACTTTAAAAGTTTGGTTGTATTATCAAGACATTTAAAGAGTTTATAAAAGTTTAGTGGTATTCAATTACAACTTTTTTAATGTCTTTAAAAGTTAGGTGGTATTGAATTAAGATTTTTACAAAGTCTATAAAAGTATTTTGGTATTCAAAAAGTCATAGATTTTAAAGATTTCTATCAAATGGTAGAGTTTGACAGACTTTAGAAGAAAAATTATAACTATCAACCCATATCCAAAGTCTTACCTCATCTCTAAAGATTTCTAAAGACTTCCTAATAAACACAAAGGTAGATAAAACTAGTTATTAATTGCACTTTATCTTTTATTGGGTCAAATTAGTTATTTATTTTATATGGGCTAATAAATATTAATATGTGATGGATAAATAATTTGGTAAAATTTGGGCCATAAAAATAATTGGATTTATTATAATTTTATTATAAGAGAATTGACAAGATATATTAATAAGTAAACAAATAACTAGACCTAATTTTAATTGGTGAGGAAAAAAGTAGCCATTCGAAAGCTTCTAATAGAAAGAGGAAAGAAATTTGTTCAACAAATGTGAGATAAAATCATAAAATTCTCATATCAATGGTAAAGATTATGTATTATAATATATGAAAATAGAAAATATATGATGTGTATGCGTATGTTTTTTTTAGTTTTCTGACATTTTAAATGAAGAAAATCACTGTTAATTTTTAAGATATCCTCCATATTCGTTTTCAAGTGTCTTTGATGTATTATAGTGAAATAATGTAATATGTGGTTGTATTCCTGCATGACAAATTGACAGAATCGTTATCTTTCTCTTATAAAAAAGGGAAAAATACACTGCTTCGATATATGTTAGGCGCATAAAAAAGGTCCACACAATCAAACAAAATTAGCAGCAGTTAAGATGGAAAATTGGGTTGACAGAATCACACAATCACACAATCAACATATATATATATATATATATATATATATATATATATATATATATATATACACGATCCGGATCTTAAGCTCACCCCTTATTCAACTCACCCGAGCTCACCCCCCTTTAGCGACGGACCCGACGACGGTTCGGTCATACAACCGTCATCTATACTTTTAGCGACGCCATATGTTGTCCGTCGCTAAAAGTATAGACGACGGTTGTATGACCGAACCGTCGTCGGGTCCGTCGCTAAAGGAGGGTGAGCTCGGATGAGTTGAATAAGGGGTGAGCTTAAGATCCGGACTATATATATATATATATATATATATATATATATATATATATATATATATATATATAACAGCTGATAAGTTTACAACTGTTCATCTTCAACATTCCCTGGATTCACCGCTGCTCACCCAAGAGACTTACAAAGGTTTGAAACGAACAAGGTGGACTACAGTAAATCAGGTGACTTCGGAATAAGAATAAAAGAGAAATTTTGAAAACGGTTGAAGATGAACAGTTGTAAATATCTTACAGGCAACTAGAACAGAAACAACGATGGCTCTGATACCATTTGGGGCGGAAGGGACGATACAAGAATAAGAGGTGCAAATATCTTACAGTTAAATTACTAAAAACATATAATTTTATTGATTGGAAATAAAATGTTTACAAATGTACAAAACGTTTACAAATTACAAATTGAATTGACTTACTCAAAACATTAAGAAATGGAGAATAGTAGAAAGAGGGGCTAAGAAAGGCTTAACAGCGGTAGAGGCTAAAGATTCATCTGAGAAGGAACTCAGAGTCTTTCGAAGTCTGCCTCAATAACTAAGTTCGGTTTCCTTTTATAGAATAAGGAAAGAACTATTACAAAGTTAGTATTACAAAATAAATGATTACAGACAAAAGTTACTATTCATGAACAGTGCTGACTTTTTTACTATTCATTGACGCGTCTGGCAACTTTTGACAAAGTGGCCATAACTTTTTACTTGAGAGATGCTTTCGGTGGAAAGGAGATGCTTTTGGTGGAAAAGACGAATCTGCTTTCGGCTGAGGGCATCTTTTGACTGGCTGCAGGGAGCAGGTGCATGTGAATGAGAAGAAATGTCAGGCAAATGGGTCCTGAGCGTCCTGTAGATTGATGGTGCCATAAGGATCATCATCTTCTTCATACTGACTGAGGGAAGCTGATGAAGAACCTGTAGAGGCTTCTTCATGTAATTCATCAATTCTTTTATTTAATGCCTGGGCAATTAATTTTAACTCTTTTCCGGAACAATCCTTAAAATCAGAAATACTACGGGAACAAGACGAACCAGTGGGACTGACTCTAGACTCTTTTGATTTTTTACTGTTTGATTTTTGACTAGAAGGTTCTGTTGTAGAAACTGGGAGAACCTTGAGAGGAGAAGCAGGGAATTCTAACTGAACTTGACCTACGATTCTATTGACGTCAAATTTATCCCACCATTTGACAAACCATTGTCGAGTGACTAAGGGAAAAGGATCTGCCGATGGAGATGTAGGGGAAGCATTGTGACTAATTTCACTGGTGGGGTTTTGAATGCTGTATTCCCATCGGAGAATCCAGGGAATCTTATATTTACTTACAAATTGAAGAAGGACTGGGACACCTTCATATGCAGAATCTAATTTTTTGTGATTGCAAAAATGATTGAGTTGAACTTTCAGGGGATCGGGAAGAAGGTCATAGGTAGAACCAAATCTCGACCACCAATGGGAAAACCAATATGGGAAATGACTTTTGAACTTATGGTCAAATTGAACAAACCAAGAATGACTGTGTGACTCATTTTGATGGAGGAAAACTTTATACCAAGCTTCCATATAATCATAATAACAAAAAGAGTTATCCTGATTAGAAAGCTGCATAAGATCAGAGGGATGTTTTCCCCATTCGGACATCTGGATAAACTGTTTAATATATAATGAATGGTAAAGAACTTTGGCTTTATCATTGTTGGCATAAATGGGTTTAACGAAGATTAACTCTGTTTCGACAAGAATGTCCTTATAATACACAAGGGATTTATAAGGAGCAAGAGGCATGAAATGCCAACCAGAAGGGAAAAACTGGGAAATTAACTTTACTGGGTCATTTCTGGGTTTCATGTGAGGCTTAATATGAAATAAGAAATTGGTCCATCTAAGCATGTACTCAGAGGGAGGATTACTGGGGTTTGAACTAGAGGCTTTGGACTGAAAGGGGTCGACGGGAATTGGGTTACTAGCTAAAGCTGAACTATAGGGCTTGGGCATTGTCCCAAGGACAGTGAACTTGTTACTGGTTTGGTAAATTGGGTTAACTGGATGAGGAACCAAGGCTCCTCTTGGCTGATTACTTGGGCCAGTAGGGCGACCTGGACCACGAGAGGTTGATGCACCGCGGACACTCATGATGGATGCACAGTACCTGTGTTAATAAATTCCCGAGTGAGAAAATCAGGAATGGAATTGTTACTGCCTTTAATGTATTCAATATCAAAATCAAAGATACTCAAAAGGGCTTGCCATCTAGCAAAGGAGTGTTTAGAGGCTATGTTTTCAACATCTTTCTCTAATACATATTTTGCAGATTTACAGTCAATTCGAACTAAAAATTTTTGATTTAATAAATCAATTTGAAATTTATTAATACATAATACAAGAGAAAGTATTTCTTTTTTAATAGTACTGTAATTTAACTGTGTACTATTCCATGCACCGGAATGAAAACGGACGATTTGTTCTGGGGAGTCTGGAGTTAACTTTTGCTTGAGAATACCTCCGAATCCAATATCAGAGGCGTCAGTTTCAACAATTTTAAATGCAGAATCATTTGAAATACCAAGGCAGGGCAATGCCTTGACGTATTTTTTGACTTGTTGGACGACAGAAGTATGAATGTCAGTCCATGGGGGAGGATTGTCTTGCAAACGCTGAAAGAGAGGTTTGCAAATTTTTCTGAGATTTTTATAGAACTTGCCAATATAATTGAGCGAGCCCAAAAACCTCTGCAGTTGGGTTTTGTGGGTAATTTTATCTGGGAATCTGTCGGCGAATTGAATAGCTCTATCAATTGGCCGTATGAGTCCGCGATATATAATTAATCCAAGAAACCGAACTTTAGCTTGAAACAAGCTGCATTTGAAAAGCGAAAGAACAAGTCCATTATCTTTGACCGTTTTAAAAAACGATTTCAAATGTTTGACGTGTTCTTCAATGGAATTGGAAAAAATGAGAATATCATCAATATATACAACAATAAAATGACTGAAAGGATTCAAAATATCATTGAGGATATTCTGGAATTCACTGGGAGCATTTTTTAAGCCAAATGCTTGGATATTCCATTCATAATGACCAAATGGAGTGGTGAATGCAGTTTTATATCTGTCTTCTGGGTGAATAGCAATTTGCCAGAAACCAGATTTGAGGTCGAATTTACTAAAGATGGTGGCATTACTCAACCGGTTAATGAGGTCATCTTTATTAGGCAGGGGATATCTAATCCACTATAGGACTTTGTTTAATGGCTTGTAGTTGATAACTAACCTGGGAACACCTCTTTTCTTTTCTGCTTCATTGTTAACATAAAAGGCAGGACATGACCATGGGGATTTACTAGGTCTAATTAACTTTTTATTAAGGAGATCATTAATTTCCTTTTTACATAGCTCCATTTGTTCATGATTCATTTGAATAGGCCAAGCTTTAGTAGGAATCAAATGTTCTTTGAATTCCTTAGCGTAAGGGAGCCTTACAATATGTTTTTTCCGATGCCAAAAGGCATTAGGAGAATCAGAACAAAGGTTATCTGTTAAATAAGTTTTTAACTCTTCAATTTTTTCAAGAACATCTTTATTTTGAAGTTGTTCTTCTATTCTTTTGTATTTAATTTCTTCTTTTAAGAAATTTAGATGGGTGGATTTACAATTTAATAAATTTAATGATTTAGAAATGGACTCTTCTTGAATAAATTTTAAATCCCTTTCGTTTGGTTTAATAAGAAAGTTAAATGTTATTCTTTTACCTAAATGTTTACAGCTTAATCCTTCATTACTGGTAGTAAATGGATACAATAAATATATAAATGGTAACCCTAAAATGATTTTATCAGTAAAATTGCGAATTAAAACAAATGATGTTTTAAAACACATATCATCTTGACAGATATGCACTTTAGGCAGTTTATATTTTATTTCCATCTGACTACCATTAGCTGAATTTAATTTTTCATTAGTTTTCTTATAATATTTGGTTAGAATAAGACCTTCCTGGATACAATTTTAATCCGCACCAGTATCGACTAAGGCGGGAAGATTTAATGAAAATGTTTTATCAACAACCAAATTAATGGAGATATACCATTTTTGAATGGTAATATCTTTAATTCTTTTAAGAGAAAGACCTTGAACGAATAGATCTGGTTCTTCCTTGATTCCTGAAGATTCTGGCTCATCGTGATCTTCATCACTAGAGGAGGAATCATGAACTTGAAGATCAGATTTCTGACTCTCTAAGTCTTTTCTTAAATTAGAAACTTCTATTTTTAAATTAGAGATTTCTTTTTTAAGTTTATTAACTTCTTGATTTAATTCTGGAAGGGTAACTTCTTTGACTGGGGTTTTAAATCGTTCTAGAGTTTTATTAAGGCTGAATATTGGTTTATCTTTGGCTTTGAAAATCTTTTCTTTAACTCTAGTATCTTTGGTTAATAAATCTTTTAATTACTTAGTATATTGAACTTTAAGTTCAGGGTCAGAAATTTTACTAATTAAGTCGATTAACAAAGAGCTTTCTTCTTCCTCTTTGGTAATAACACTTAATCTTTTAGCGCAACAATTTTTATTACAGTTATTAGCACAAATAGTGACTTCTTCATTGTTGCTGGTGCTGCTTTTAGAATAATAGGGGATGTCAGATTCTTCATTAATATCTGTATTGTTCTCTATTCTCATTAATTCTAATAATTGTTCTGTATCTTCATTAGAGATATTTAACTGAGATAATTTTTGTTTCACTTTACATTTATTTTTGTAGTGGCCTTTTTGCCCACAATTGTGGCAGACGATTTTACTCTTATCATGTTTTTTAGGCCTTTTATTATATTTTTTATTAACTGGTTTGGGTTTATTATAATAATCGTTTTGATTGTTATCTTTTTTATGAGTATGTTTACGTTTGTGGTGTTTACGTGTCTTAGGATGATCAATATGTCTGTGTTTATGCTTTCTTCTAGAGGGAGCAATGGGAGGCAGACCATATTGTTCACAAAATGTTCCTCACTCATATTTTGCTTTTTTCTTATCTTTACTAGCTTGTTTAGCTAATTTAAAATCAATGCACATTTTTAAACCTATTTTTTGAATATAACTGATTATGTCACCATAAGTGAGATTATCATAATCAATATATCCTGAATTTTTACTCAACTCTTCTCTAACTTTATGAGCGAACAATGAAGGCAAGCCATTTACAAACTTTTCTTTCCAGAAAGGCTTGTTGCTATCATTTCGCAGCATAACTCTAGAGGTAAACACATCTTTGTACCATCTGAAGTCACTAAGAGTGGGACAAGTGAGATTACTGAGTTGATCGTGAATCCTTTCTGTTATGTTACTAGGAGTTCTTACAAAATGTTTTATTATGGTAAAAATCAAAGTATTTACTCCATCTGGCGGACCAATACCAACATCTTCATCAACGATGGGGTTGCCGTCATCGTCTAACTGGATAGCATGAATAATAGATAGTCTAGTATCTTCCGTGAGATGTCTTTCCCACCAAGATCTGAGAATACCCGTGAATCCACTAGCTATTAACTCAACAATTTCTGATTGTGACAGATTGTTGAATTTAGTAATATAGCTATTTGCTACCATAGACATGTGATTTAATTTGTTTAAAATTTCTTGTTCACTAAGACCATCAATGTTCCATTCATAAATTTTATTAGCTGAAATAGAGAATTGTTTGTCTAGGTTTCTCTCTTCGAATTGGAGATCCGGAGGAGTAGGTCTAGAATACCAATTCCTAGTTAAACTAGTGTTTCTGACTGTTAACTTGTTCAATTGATCATTAAAATCTGGGATTGAAGTAGAATCAGAACAGTCAGCTTGACTTTCACTTTTAACTTCAGTCTCAACTTGATCCAAAGTAGAAACAGTACCACTTGGACCAGGTTCAGTTTTTAGTTTTTTGAATAACTTGTCAATAGATTTAATTAGGTTGCTATCATCATTAGGTAAACCTAATTTACTTCTATTTTCAAGTAAGTTAATCAAAGGATGTTCAATTTTTGCATCTGGTTTTTTAATACTTGTTTCTTCAAATTTTTCTTCAATTCTATCAAGCTGTCTTCCAACAGTTGCTAGATATTGATTACTAAAATTTAATTGTTCAATAATTTTTTTATCATCTTTATTGCCATCAAAAATTTTAAAGGGACTGGCAACAACAGATGTGTTCTTAACTGGGATAAGGATCGTTTCTAGCGGGGGATGACTAGAACAGACCTTAGACTTATCTTCTTTTACCCATTGACTTTTTGTTATAACATTACACCTACATTGGTATTGATCATACCATTCATAAAAAGTAATGTTTATTTTTTCATTTTTTATGAATCGTTTCCATCTATTAACAATTTTATCTCGCTCCTTTTCTGTTGGATGATTTGAACGAAATAAATGTCTTTTATCTTTATTATGTTTGGAATTAAAATCTTTTACAAGATTATCCCAATCAAGAATAAAATCTTTTTTAATAACTCTTAACTGATTGTTAATCGGAATTTCAAAATCAGACTGAGTGGGAAGCTCAGAAGGAGTAGGAGAGGAAGAACTTTCTTCTTCTACTAGATCCTTTTGAGTATAACATGGGTGACTAGCTTGACCTTGATTTAAAATACCTTTTAATTTAAGTTCTCTTAAAGAAGGGTTATTAAGAATTTCAGTGTCTTTTCTTGAAGATGCTATTGTACTAGCAGAGTCTTCAATAATAATTGGTCTTTTACTGCATTCAAAACTTATTTTTACCATTCCATCAGAAAATTGTCTAACATTTTCAAGGTTTATTAGATTGTTAACTACAGGTTGTTCAGGTATTTCACTAGGTAAAGTCCATTGACTAGGGAGAGTAATATCTTTCCAGAGAATGGTTCTCGGGATTTGAATATTAGCATCACTTGTTGAACTTTGAATTAAGATAGTTTGATCTTTCGGACTCTTATTGAGAGCATGAACGTTTAAGTTAGTTTTCATGGTCTTATAATAAATCCGGTAAATCAAAGCTATAGGCTGAGAACCCTCAATCATTTGAGTAATTTCTCCAGCAGTTTTAATATTTAATGTCATGGCTTTTAATAAATTTTTATCACTTAGGCTCAATGTGAAATCAGGAAAGCAATTAAAATGGATAGGTCCATTATGCAGACTAGATTCCATTGCGCCGATCATGCTTGGATAATAATTCAAGAATCGAGCATCTCTAAGGCAGAGATAAATGCTTGAATTAATTCCTTTAATGTTTAATGGTTTAACTGCCACTTGAACTAATCCAATGTGAATAAAATTATAACCTTTCTTTTTGTGTTTTTTGATGACTTCAGGATCTAAAAGGCTACAATTTTCGTATTCTTTATTAATGGCATAAACCTTTTCAACAGTTTTAACATTATAATCTGTTTTAAAATTGTCTAAAAATGTTGACTGATAAATTTCCTTAGGGGAGACCCTAGGTATATTCCAATTGTGCAAGGCTTGACTGATATTTTCATAACTGTGAAGTTCCTGGTTAACTATGTCTGGAACAGGAGGCAATATTGACCGGTTACTAGTTGAGGAGTTAGATCTAAACAATCTATTCATTTTTACCAGGTTCAAAATAAATTTTTATTCATTATTCTTCCATTCATACCCTATTACCTTAAGCAGACTCATACCTATGTTCAAAAACCAACACTGCTCACCCAAAAGACTTACAAAGATTTGAAACGAACAAGGTGGACTATAGTAAATCAGGTGACTTCGGAATAAGAATAAAAGAGAAATTTTGAAAACGGTTGAAGATGAACAGTTGTAAATATCTTACAGGCAACTAGAACAGAAACAACGATGGCTCTGATACCATTTGGGGTGGAAGGGACGATACAGTGTAAGGCCAAAGGGAATCATTAGATCTAAGGGGTATGATTTCTCGGCAAGTAAGGCCTTTTAAGTGGACCTTCAAGAGAAAGAATTTTTGTTTAAACGGTTAGGGTTTTGTCAAACTGTTTAGACCGATTTCACTGATAGATCAGGACCGATCGAGTGATCCTTTGTTTCAGATTTCTTCTGATTTGTTTTTAAACAAAAAATTTCTACAAAATTCAAGAAATTTTGAAGATTTTGACCAATTTTTTCGGTGAAAATTTATTTTCTCTCCTTTTTGTAAACAAAATTTTTGGGGGTGAAAGGGTTATTTCCTGGATAAAAATTTTGAGGTGGAAATGTATGGAGGTGATGACTCGTCGGAGAAGACGATCAGCAGTTCCATCCGGCACCAGAGGAGACGGACAAGTCAACCGGAGAAGCCGCCGGAGAAGACGACGCAACAGTCGCCGTCGGTCAGTCAACGAAGACGCCAGAGGCATCTTCAGTCAGCACTGATGGCCGACAGCCATCAGATCAGCTTTTGCTTTTACCTAAAGCAAAAGTCTTTTACTTTAGTAAATGTAAAAGTAAAAGTAAAAGAATAACTTTTGCTTTTACTTTAAGTTAAATGTTTTTAACTTAGTTAAATGTTTTTAACATTTACCAATGTAAAAGTAAATGTAAAATGTTTCTTACGTTTTACTTTTACTTAAGTAAATTACTTTTACTTCAGTTAATGTAATAGTGATTCTTGCGCGAATCAATAGTAATTTACTTTTCAGTTTTCTATTTAAAGAACTCGAAGTGTTAGAGTTCTTAAGGCTTTTCTTTTGTAAGAAAACCTCACCTGAGGTCCGCTCTCTCCCTTCTCTCTAGAGTTAGCCGGAGACGAAGCTTCCAGCAGCTTCGATCTTCTTAGTTAGAAGATGAAGTCGAAGTCTTTCATACTTCGATCTTCCTCAAACAGTTAGTCTAGGAAATATGTAATCCTTCCTCAACTGTTTATAAATAAAAGAAAGAGATTACTTTACCGATTCACCGGTCATCTTCTTAATCTTTTCTTTTCTGTTTAAGTTTTTTATTTTAAAAACTTATCCGCTGTTATATGGTATCAGAGCCACACGGTTGGTTCTTGATGCTATCGGTGATTTCGAAGAAAAAATAGTTTGTTCTTGGTTTTAAACGTTTTAACAAACTTTTATTTTTCTTGCTCCGCTTTTAGTAACCGGATCTTCGTCGTTAAACACCCAAGATCGCCTTAAGTCCCGATTAGTGCCTGTTTGTAAGTCCCTAGTAAGAGAGCAGTGTAAGGCCAAAGGGAATCATTAGATCTAAGGGGTATGATTTCTCGGCAAGTAAGGCCTTTTAAGTGGACCTTCAAGAGAAAGAATTTTTGTTTAAACGGTTAGGGTTTTGTCAAACTGTTTAGACCGATTTCACTGATAGATCAGGACCGATCGAGTGATCCTTTGTTTCAGATTTCTTCTGATTTGTTTTTAAACAAAAAATTTCTACAAAATTCAAGAAATTTTGAAGATTTTGACCAATTTTTTCGGTGAAAATTTATTTTCTCTCCTTCTTTTTGTAAACAAAATTTTTGGGGGTGAAAGGGTTATTTCCTGGATAAAAATTTTGAGGTGGAAATGTATGGAGGTGATGACTCGTCGGAGAAGACGATCAGCAGTTCCATCCGGCACCGGAGGAGACGGACAACTCAACCGGAGAAGCCGCCGGAGAAGACGACGCAACAGTCACCGTCGGTCAGTCAACGAAGACGCCGGAGGCATCTTCAGTCAGCACTGATGGCCGACAGCCATCAGATCAGCTTTTGCTTTTACCTAAAGCAAAAGTCTTTTACTTTAGTAAATGTAAAAGTAAAAGTAAAAGAATAACTTTTGCTTTTACTTTAAGTTAAATGTTTTTAACTTAGTTAAATGTTTTTAACATTTACCAATGTAAAAGTAAATGTAAAATGTTTCTTACGTTTTACTTTTACTTAAGTAAATTACTTTTACTTCAGTTAATGTAATTGTGATTCCTGCGCGAATCAATAGTAATTTACTTTTCAGTTTTCTATTTAAAGAACTCGAAGTGTTAGAGTTCTTAAGGCTTTTCTTTTGTAAGAAAACCTCACCTGAGGTCCGCTCTCTCCCTTCTCTCTAGAGTTAGCCGGAGACGAAGCTTCCAGCAGCTTCGATCTTCTTAGTTAGAAGATGAAGTCGAAGTCTTTCATACTTCGATCTTCCTCAAACAGTTAGTCTAGGAAATATGTAATCCTTCCTCAACTGTTTATAAATAAAAGAAAGAGATTACTTTACCGATTCACCGGTCATCTTCTTAAGCTTTTCTTTTCTGTGTAAGTTTTTCATTTTAAAAACTTATCCGCTGTTATATGGTATCAGAGCCACACGGTTGGTTCTTGATGCTATCGGTGATTTCGAAGAAAAAACAGTTTGTTCTTGGTTTTTAAACGTTTTAACAAACTTTTATTTTTCTTGCTCCGCTTTTAGTAACCGGACCTTCGCCGTTAAACACCCAAGATCGCCTTAAGTCCCGATTAGTGCCTGTTTGTAAGTCTCTAGTAAGAGAGCAGTGTAAGGCCAAAGGGAATCATTAGATCTAAGGGGTATGATTTCTCGGCAAGTAAGGCCTTTTAAGTGGACCTTCAAGAGAAAGAATTTTTGTTTAAACGGTTAGGGTTTTGTCAAACTGTTTAGACCGATTTCACTGATAGATCAGGACCGATCGAGTGATCCTTTGTTTCAGATTTCTTCTGATTTGTTTTTAAACAAAAAATTTCTACAAAATTCAAGAAATTTTGAAGATTTTGACCAATTTTTTCGGTGAAAATTTATTTTCTCTCCTTCTTTTTGTAAACAAAATTTTTGGGGTTGAAAGGGTTATTTCCTGGATAAAAATTTTGAGGTGGAAATGTATGGAGGTGATGACTCGTCGGAGAAGACGATCAGCAGTTCCATCTGGCACCGGAGGAGACGGACAAGTCAACCGGAGAAGCCGCCGGAGAAGACGACGCAACAGTCGCCGTCGGTCAGTCAACGAAGACGCCTGAGGCATCTTCAGTCAGCACTGATGGCCGACAGCCATCAGATCAACTTTTGCTTTTACCTAAAGCAAAAGTCTTTTACTTTAGTAAATGTAAAAGTAAAAGTAAAAGAATAACTTTTGCTTTTACTTTAAGTTAAATGTTTTTAACTTAGTTAAATGTTTTTAACATTTACCAATGTAAAAGTAAATGTAAAATGTTTCTTACGTTTTACTTTTACATAAGTAAATTACTTTTACTTCAGTTAATGTAATAGTGATTCCTGCGCGAATCAATAGTAATTTACTTTTCAGTTTTCTATTTAAAGAACTCGAAGTGTTAGAGTTCTTAAGGCTTTTCTTTTGTAAGAAAACCTCACCTGAGGTCCGCTCTCTCCCTTCTCTCTAGAGTTAGCCAGAGACGAAGCTTCCAGCAGCTTCGATCTTCTTAGTTAGAAGATGAAGTCGAAGTCTTTCTTACTTCGATCTTCCTCAAACAGTTAGTCTAGGAAATATGTAATCCTTCCTCAACTGTTTATAAATAAAAGAAAGAGATTACTTTACCGATTCACCGGTCATCTTCTTAATCTTTTCTTTTCTGTTTAAGTTTTTCATTTTAAAAACTTATCCGCTGTTATATGTTACTAGGAGTTCTTACAAAATATTTTATTATGGTAAAAATCAAAGTATTTACTCCATCTGGCGGACCAATACCAACATCTTCATCAAAGATGGGGTTGCCGTCATCGTCTAACTGGATAGCATTATATATATATATATATATATATATATATATATATATATATTAGTAAAGCAATCAATAAATAACAAATAATCAATTATTAGTAAAAAGCGTACGCATATGCATAAAGTTTATATAGCTCAAAGAAAAATGAGCTTAATTTTTGTATTGCGTCTGTAGTTTTTAAAGTTTTATTGATATCCGAGTATCCAAATGTATCATGAAATGAGTAGAATAATTTGAACGCTTTCAACATATATAAAATCTCATGCCACAATAATATAATGAGATTTACTCTAGTTCATGAAAAAAGAGGGAGAGGTTGTACACATGGGCTAATTAACAATTAATATAAGTTGCAAGATACTCCCTCCGTTCCTAAAAGATTGTCATTTTAGAAAAAAAAATTATTCCAAAAAGTTTATCGTTTACAACTTTCGAGGAAAATAAATTATTTACTTTCCTATATTACCCCTACCTTTTCTCATTATCCTAAGAAATTCTCTCCCTTATATTAATAGTTTTCAATTTTTCATAAAGGGGTAGTGATAAAATTTCAAACAAATTTTACTTGGTAAATGATACTTTCTTAATCCATGTGTCAAAATCTAAAACGACAATCTTTTAGGAACGGAGGTAGTATATTAGAAGTATACAAAAATCTATCACAGTCTTGATAAAAAATTTATAAAAGTTTGTTACTTATTTCATGAAGTCTATAAAAGTCATTTTAAAAAAGTCTTTAAAGTATGTGAAAGTCATTAAAATCCTATAAATTCTACAAAAGTCAGTAACTTAAAAAAAGCCTTTAAAAATCTTAATTGAATACACCCCCTTATATTAAATCTTAAAATTGAGATGAATTTGTTTGGCCATACTTAATACAATCATAATTATTTTAGAAACTATATAAAAAAAGTATTATTAATTATAAAAATTACATGAATCAAATTAATTTTAAATTCTACTTCAACAAATTGACAGGAAACTTTATTGTGCAACAAAAATAATAATAATTACATGTTATTGATAATAGAAATAAGAATACTTTATTTGTAACTGAGTAATGATATATAGCATACCTTAGAGTTTTTTTTATAAAAAAAATAATGGTTAGAATATCTGTATATCTTAGATGAGTTCATCTTCAAAAAGTTAATTATTATAGTGGAGAAATTAAGCCAATACGTAATCATGACAATTTTCTCAATAATTATTCCAATAGTAAAGTTGATATAAATTTTTGGAAAAATCATCTAAAAAGTGTCTAATGCATAATAAATTTAAAATATTACATAAAAAATCATTTAAAAAGCGTGGAAATATTAATACTCAAATAATTAAATTCTATATAGATATAGAAAAGGGGCAAAAAGAATAGGCCTTATTATTCCAACATGTTCCCTTAGGCTATGTTTGTTTGTAAGGATTACACTTGGAATATGACTATTAATCGCAAGTGTCTTGTTTGTATTTAAATTTGAGCTTGGGATTATTAGTCCTACTATTATAAAATAACTTAAAGATGTGGGAGTATTAGTTTGGCTTTGCTACACTTGTTTGATTACCTGAAGAACGCTTTCAGTGTTACGTACGTCTTTAGATGGAGTTTTTAGAAGTTTTTTGGCAAATGCCCTTCAACTTTTAAAATAATTTATATTTTGTTTTTTTTTGTTTTTTTTTGTTTTTTTGTCTTTCTATATAGTTCTTTGAAATTCTGTCAGAATTAATTGGGTGCTAGTAATTTATGAATTAATCTTTATTAGGCCTAAGAGAGTGAGAAAAAGTACAATTCTGGGTGTTGACTCAAAACTTACCGGCTCTCTATGGAACGTTAATGGAATATTATCTAATTTCCGTTCAATATTATGTTGTCTGCCTAACTACTTTCTGTTTGTTACTCAAATATTGCCGTGAATAACAAAATCAAATTCAAGCAAAGAAATTTTAATAAAACACCTAAAAAAATTAGGCGGCTACTTTGCAAAGTGTGTGATCAAATTACTAAACCAAATCTCTTTTCATGGAATGAAGTCGTCTCAGCCTACTAAAATGAAACAAGTCTGTAATCGCATGCAAAGAAGAGATGGGGTCTCTTGGAATTTGGTTATTTCACGGTATGTTTTTTTTATGTAATTCTTTGTGTTGGTTGTGATACTTCATAAACAAGTTATTTGGTAATGCATAGCCCCGTATGACCCAAATGACATACTTCTAATATACTTCATTTAGTAGTCCAAAACTGACCCAAATGAGATAGTTTTGCTATATTGATTTTACCATTAGGAAGAGTTCTAGTTAATGTGTAGCCCCAAACACACGAACCAAAGCAAAAATTGTAACTGAAATTGCAGTTACTAAAATTTAGAAAATCACGATTAACAACCAATTTTTGAGGTTTGGCTTTTGTTTATTTTTTAAAACCAATAGCTAATAACAAACATTATGCTTAAATATGCTTCATGACTTAAAACGAAAATATGGCGGTTAATTGAGGAGATTAGTTGAGCATTTATTTTTAAAGCATCTCTAAAGTATGTTAGCAAAGGTTCATTCTCAGAGGATGTGTATAGATATACATATGCATATCTATGTATGTATCACTAGAGATGTATTCTTGTCATTCTTTTGTGTTTATATCTCCAACTGTAGTTAAATTTGATGCCATCAATGGTAATGAATAAGAGGAGTTTCTCAATTTACTCCAATTTCATTTCATGATATGTAATTACATTACCGATAAAGGTGAAAATCTCTCTTGTTTTACATCAATTGAAAACCTAGAAGGATTCTAAGCTAATTGATTTGGTTATGCAATTTAACAATAACTAATTCTCCAAGCCACCCCCTACTGATGAACTAGGAAGTAGACTCCTCCTGTATTGCAACAACTAGTATGAAATTACTAGTTGAGCTCACCCTTTGCTTTCATTGTTCTCTTCAGGAAATGAGAACGTAGTCGGAACTAGTCGAGGAATGGAGTGACGGTTCGAGATAGTGGTTGTAGTAGTCCTCACTATTTTATAAAATAGTGTGATAATAATTGTAATGAGGACTCCATTTGAGTTTGGATATTGTCTATGAGACAATATTCGTGTTAAAACTCTCACCTACGCTTTTTTCGTATTGTATAAATGAAGTTTGTATTTAAATTCTGTACCATATATTTGGCAACTTAGAATGGGTTGTGTATACCTATTTTATGGGCGTCACGGTTGGTTTCAAAGCTTAGGGATATGATCACTGGCTGAGACTTGAGGCTAGAACTAAGAGGGGAGAGATGGATAAATCATTCGCTAGTATGACCTACCTAAGCTTATTTGTTATTTAATTAGTCGGTCAGAATATAGAGATAATATGTGGCATGTCAATTAACCCTTTTTTGTGGCAGTGTTTGAAAATGGCATCTAAAAATATTGAGATAAGCAATGGAACACATGAGACCGTTGAGTCACCGATGATCAATAACCAGGATAATGTGCATCGTGAAGGCAATAATCCTCATGTAAAAAACAACACCGACCAAATGATGATGGAATGTTTAGGAGCTTTCTGCAATTCATGCAACATCAGGCGAGAGAGACTCGTGTTCAAAATACAGGTGGAAACACTGGCAACTCACAGCTGGTCACTGCTAAGCAATTCAAGGAGCTGAGACCACCAAAGTTTTTGGTAAAGCTAGAGCCACTTAAGGCAGAGACGTGGATTAAGCAGATCACCAAGATATTTGATATCTTGGGATGCTCTGAGGAGAAAAATGTTCCCTTTGCCACCTACATGTTGCGAGGAGAGGTAGATTATTGGTGGGAATCTGTCAAACATACTCACCCTTCCGCACTGAAGATGTCTTGGGAAAAGTTCCAAAAATTGTTCAACAACAAGTATTTTCCAGAAAGTATTCGTCACATGAAAGAGGTAGAATTTATCAAGTTGGAACAAAATAATATGACCGTGTCACAATACGAGGCTAAGTTTACGGAGTTATCCTAGTTTGGATCCCATTTGGTTGATAATGAGGAGCTAATAAAGCGAATGTTTCTGCGAGGTTTGAAACCCGAAATACGTCAATACCTCATTTCTCACAAACTTTGCTTGTATTCAGATGTTGTGAATAGGTCTCAGTTATTGGAGCGCGATAATGAGTCAACCCAACCAAGAGATAGCAGTAGGCAAAATGATAATACCAGTGGCAGCAGTCATCAAAGCGGTGACAACAAACGTGAAGGAAATCAACATGCCAGAAATGGTAACCACTTCGGTGGGAATCCTGGCCAAGATAATAGAAGTGAAAATTTCAAGAATAGGAGATTCAATAATGATGGAAAGACGTCAGCACCAGCACCCATTGTTAAGGAAGGAGAACGACCACCGGTCATATGCTACAAATACGGAGGGGAGGGACACAACAATCCAAACTGCACGCACAAACCCAAAGTGTGTTATAATTGTAGAAGAGAATGTCACCTAGCTCGATTTTGTCGTGTAGTTCCAAGTCCAGCTAAGATGGTGACACCAAATGCCGTCCCAGACAAGTCAAAACCGGTAGTTCAAGGGAGAGCGTTTGTCGTGGCCTCCCAAAAAGAGAGAAACAAGAACGAAGTTATCACGGGTAAGCTAATCATAAACTCTTGCAAAGTCTATACCTTATTTGATATCGGTTCTACCCATTCTTTTATTTCATCTACTTGTGCTCAACGTTTAAATTTGACTCCAGAGAAATTAAACTTTGACTTATCTGTTGAAACTCCGTTGGGAGAAACCTTCATTACATCCATTGTTTATAAATCTTGTTTGATTCAAATCGGTACCCTTACATTACCTGTTAATCTCATCTCTTTGAAAATACTTGTATTTGATGTGATTTTAGGGATTGATTAGTTAACTACTCATCATGCTAAAATTGATTATTTTCATAAGGTTGTTAGCTTTCATATTCCTAACCAACCTATTATACGAATTCAAGCAGCCAAACCACTAAAGTCAATCAGTGTTATATCAAGCCATAAAGCCATTCGTTTATTAAAAAATGGATGTCAAGCTTTCTTAGCCCATGTCACGAATTTAAACAAAAATACGTTAGATTTGAAAGTTATTTATATTGTTAATAAATTTCCTGACGTATTCCCTGAAGAATTTCCTGGACTACCCCGGAGCATGAAATCGAGTTTTGTATTGACCTTGAACCCGGTACAAAATACATTTCCAAAACCCCATATCGAATGGCTCCTATTAAACTTTTGGAGTTAAAAACGCAACTGCAGGAATTGTTAGACATCGGTTTCATTCTTCCTAGTACGACTCCTTGGGGTGCTCCTGTTCTATTCGTAAAGAAGAAAGATAGGAGTATGCGACTTTACATTGGCTATCGGGAGTTGAATCATGTCACCATTAAAAATAGGTACCCGTTGCCTCGCATTGATAACATGTTTGACCAGTTGTAAGGCGTTAAATTCTTTTCAAAGATCGATCTTCGTTTCGGATATCATCAGTTAAAGATTAAAACTGATGACATTCCAAAGACTGCTTTTAGAACTCGGTACGGGCATTACGAATTCCTAGTCATGTCTTTTAGATTGACTAATGCTCTTGCTGCCTTCATGGATATGATGAACCGAGTATTCAAGGAATATTTGGATCATTTTGTGGTTGTCTTTATTGATGACATCCTCATAGACTCCAAAAGTCGTGAAGATCATGAGCAACACTTGAGGCTGATACTCCAAAAGCTTCATGAAAATAAGCTTTATATCAAGTTAAAAAAATGTGAGTTTTGACTTGAGAAAGTAGCATTCCTTGGGCATGTGATATCAAATCATGGAATATCTGTTGACCCAGCGAAGATTGAAGCAATACAAAGCTGGGAGCAACCTAAGTCAGTAACCGAAGTACGTAGCTTTTTGGGCTTAACTAGTTATTATCGGAGATTCGTGGAATGATTTTCTCGAATTGCTACTCCATTAATTCAGCTGACTCGAAAAGATACAAAATTCGATTGGAGCAAGGAATATGAGAAGAGTTTTCAAGAACTCAATAGGAGACTTATTTCAGCACCTGTTCTGACAATACGATCTGGCTCGGAGGGATTTGTCATCTACAGCGATGTTTCAGGCAGAGGGTTAGGATGTGTTCTCATGCAACATGGGAAAGTCATAGCCTTTGCCTCACGACAACTCAAAGAATATGAGAGGAATTATCTTACTCATGATCTATGTAAGACCCCGAATTTTATGAATTAAAAGTATTCAATTTTTTTTATAATTACTATTTAGTAAATGGTTAAATTGATAAAAAGGTTAAAGTTACGGGTGATATATGTAAATATTTTAAATAAGTAAGTAGTTATAAAATACTCATTGTTGTCGGGGAATATTCGTTTGGTCGTGGAATATTCTTACTGTTAGAGAATATTCGTACGACGACGCAGCCATTTGTGGGACCCATAACAGAATAACTGTCGGATAAAGAAAACGACAAATTTGAGTTTTTATAAATAACGACGTAGTAGTTACCGTTAACACTGTTGGAATACCCAGTGGTTAAAATACAGTACTATGCGTGGTTGCACAGTAGCACACAGTATTGCACAGTATTGTTGAATTATTGATCCTTACGTAAGAAGGCACTACTCAATAATTGTTACAGTAATTACTGTTCAATATTTTATTTTATTGATTCAATAATTGCTGCGTTGATATTTTATATTATTGTTGTTTCAATAATTGTGACTGCACAGTATCTCCATTATCAGATCAATAATTCATATTATTTGAATAATATTGTTAGATAACATTATTGGCAATGTCTAAGGAAGTTCTGTCTAAGGAGAGGTTTGGTCACCTAATTGCGCGCCAATCGGAAAGCCCCCTCTTTCCTAGGAACTACCCGGTTGCCATAATTGTAATTCTTTAATATTATATGTGAATAATTAATTATTGATTTATATGATAAGAAAATATTTATTTGTTGCGGATATAAATAATGGATTTATTTATTTTATGTGGTTATAAATGAAGAAATTAATGTTGAAGTATTTTATCAGTATTTTGTCGGAATGAAGGTATTAAAAATCGTCCGTATGTGGATTTCGGGCATTTTTCGTTTGGAATTTGGAAAAACTTAAAGCTACAAAGTTGTAGAGAATTTAATTATTCCTATGGAATGGATATAAAATTCGTATTTTTCTGATAAAAGGGCTATTTATTATGAATTATTGAAGTTTCTGATTAGTGTTTAAATAATAAAACAGTTTGGAAATTTTTAGAATTGGTGGGCCCCACTTTTGGTTGGTGAGAAATGTACTAAAATTTTATTTTAAATGTGGTGGGCATGAATAGTAACAGGTAAAGCCATCAGGTAGCAGGTTAAGTCTACTTCGGCGTTCTAACATTTTCCTATAAATAGGGTGCTTAGTTAGAAATGAAAATCACACCAGAAACATAAGTTTTCTCCCTCTATACTATCGAGCGTATTTTTGTGAGTATTTAGATACTTTGAGATTTGTTATTCAGTGCAAGTTTCCTTCAGCGTCATATTCGATATTCTAGTCAGAAGTACTACTTTTTTGAGGTAAGAGATTGTAATGGATGATAAGGGATGTTATTTTCTTCGTAATGATGTTATTCTTTCAATATCATTTTAGTGAAATATTGATATAAATTTTAATGTGAAATTTTTACCTTTTCGTGTCGGAGTTACTATTCATGTATACGACACTATTCATGTATATGACACTATTTACGTATATGACATTATTTACGTATACGGTACTATGTACGAATACGAGTTACTATTTATGAGTTACTATTCACGAGTTACTATTCATGACACAATTAGTTTCTTTTTCTGACCAAATTATCGTTGATTTATGAATCTTACTCTTGAAATTAAATGCAGTTGTTGATCATATTGTTTTTATTATCATATATAACATTTTTATAATCTTGTTGATGAAATTTTCTTTGACTTGAGTGTAAAGATGGGCAGATTATTGGTATGATCGTGACTATGAGTTCTCTCTGGCCAGTAGTGTAAAGTTGAATTGTTGACTGGTATGATCATGACCATTGAATTTATAATTGAATATATTTAGCTTAAGTGCAAAGGTGAATTGATCAACATGGTTATAATTATTATTTATATAAGTTGTGAAATGATTATATATTTCTTTGAGATATTAATATCTTTTTTCCTGTAGTGCAAAGATGATCTGTTGTTGAATATCTTTGGCATGTAGTGCAAAGATGATCTGTTTTTGAATATCTTTGGCCTGCAGTGCAAAGATGACCTGTTGTTGAATATCTTTGGCCAGTAGTATAGAGATGAACTGTTGACGAGTATCTTTGGCCCGTAGTGCAAAGATGAATTTATCATTATGATTATGAATAGTAACTGTGATTTGGTATAACCATGATCTTTGATGTTTCAGGTAAAGACATGTGATGAAAATTATCTCCGTCCTGGATGAGAAGAGGAATTTAGAACTACAATTATGATTATGAGTTATACACATGATTGTGGATAGAAATTGTTGATTGATGTTACAGGGATAAAACATTGTTGGTGGACTTTTAACATGGAGAAGATAATAGATCTTATGATCTATTTGACTCTTCTAATGGATTGCTCGTTCCGCTGCAACTATGGTTGAAAAGTTTTATCATCTACCATATGTTCTAAATCTCTGATTTATTACTAATGAAGGCTATTGATAATTTAATTATCTTTAGTCATGATATTCTTTACTGGGCTAGTTGTGCTCACCCTTTTGCTTCACAATTCCTTTCAGGTATTAAGAGTGTAGCTGGGTCGAGCAGGGGTAACAGGGGAATAGAACGGTGGTCTCTAGCTGTGGAGGTTCTCCCTAAACAGTATAAAAATAATTTTATTGAGAACTTTAGAATAGTGTGTTGTATTTTATACATCATTTAGTAGTTATATTTGGTGAATCAAATAGGGAGAGGAAAACTCAACGTTGGAAGGGTGTTTTGCCATTATCATACAAGATGTCTAATGACCTACGACTTCGTGTTATCATAAGACAGGGTTGTGCACATCCACTTACTAAGTATATCTACGAGCACTACCTATATAATCTTGGAGTTTGGTTGAAATATAATTCACAATTGGAGATGATGGAGATAATTATATGTCAGGAGAAGACTCACCATTGGAAAGAATATGATAGTAATCTTCTCATTTTTCTTTGGGGTCTATTGGGTCAACCAAGGATAATTCTATAGATATATGATATTTATCATAACCTAGACGCATGGCCTCCCATGTACGAAGGTTTCCTTGAGCACTTTCCAAAGATTTTAACTTCTAAAATAGTTATTGACTGTACCTTTATGTAAAGTGCCATTGTGACGTGCTATCCAAGGTTGGGATGAGAGTCACAGTTGGTATATATTTGTATCAAAACTCACAACATATGTGTTGTTGTATTTTGCATGACAATTGTAATAATAAAGTTGTAGTTATTTATGTGCCATGTATTTGGCGACTCAGAATGGGTTGTGTGATGTATACCTATTTTGGTGGTGTCACATTTGGTATCAGAGCTTAGGGATATGATCTCTCACGGAGATCCGGGATTAGAACTAGGAGGGGAGAGACGAGTAATATCCTTCGCTAGTGTGTATGCTACCTAAGCTGAATTTTCTTACTTAAGTTGACAAATTGTGATATGTCAATTAACCTTTGTTTTGAAGCTGTATTCTAGAATGATATCTGAAATACAAGATATTAGCAATGGAGAAATTATGATGACAAGGAAGATGGAATTTGAAATGAAAGCAATGTATTCTCAACTCTTCGAATTATCAGGTACGTAAATTTCAGGGATGAAATTTCATAAGTAGGGGAGATTGTAAGACCCCAAATTTTATGAAATAAAAGTATTCAATTTTTCTTATAATTGATATCCTGTAAATGGTTAAATTTATAAAAAGGTTAAAGTTTAGGGTGATATATGTAAATATTTTAAATAAGTAAGTGGTTATAAAATACTCATTGTTGTCGGGAAATATTCGTTTGGTCGTGAAATATTCTTACTATCGGAGAATATTCGTACGACGGCGCAGCCATTTGTGGGCCCCATATTAGAATAACTGTGTGATGAAAAAAACAATAAATTTGAGTTTTTATAAATAACGGCGTAATAATTACCGTTAACACTGCTGGAATACCCAGTGGTTAAAATATAGTAATATGCGTGGTTGCACAGTAGCACACGGTATTGCATAGCATTGTTGAATTATTGATCCTTACGTAAGAAGGCACTACTCAATAATTGTTACAGTAATTACTGTTCAATATTTTATTTTATTGATTCAATAATTGCTGCATTGATATTTTATATTATTGTTGTTTCAATAATTGTGACTGCACAGTATCTCCATTATCAGATCAATAATTCATATTATTTGAATAATATTGTTAGATAGTATTATTGGCAATGTCTAAGGAAGTTCTGTCTAAGGAGAGGTTTGGTCACCTAATTGCGCTCCAGTAAAGAGAAATCCTTATCGGAAAGCCCCCTCTTTTCTGGGAACGATCTGGTTGCCATAATTGTAATTCTTTAATATTATATGTGAATAATTAATTATTGATTTATATGATAAGAAAATATTTATTTGATGTGGATATAATGATGGATTTATTTATTTTATGTGGTTATAAATGAAGAAATTAATGTTGAGGTATTTTATCAGTATTTTGTCGGAATGGAGGTACTAAAAATCGTCCGTATGTGGATTTCAGGCATTTTTCGTTTGGAATTTGGAAAAACTTAAAGCTACAAAGTTGTAGAGAATTTAATTTCCTATAGAATGGACATAAAATTCATAATTTTCTGATAAAAGGTCTATTTATTATGAATTATTGAAGTTTCTGATTATTGTTTAAATGATAAAACATTTTAGAAATTTCTAGAATTGGTGGGCCCCACTTTTGTATAGTGAGAAATGTGCTGAAATTTTATTTTAAATGTGGTGGACATGAATAGTAACAGGTAAAACCATCAGGTAGCAGGTTAAGTCTGCTTCGGCGTTCTAACATTTTCCTATACATAAGGTGCTTACTTAGAATTAAAAATCACACAAGAAATATAAGTTTTCTCTCTCTATATTATCGAGCGTATTTTTGTGAGTATTTAGATACTTTAAGATTTGTTATTCAGTGCAAGTTTCCTTCAGCGTCATATTCGATATTCTAGTCAGAAGTACTACTTTTTTGAGGTAGGGGATTGTAAGGGATGGTAAGGGATGTTATTTTCTTCGTAATGATGTTATTCTTTCAACATCATTTTAGTGAAATATTGATATGAATTTTAATGTGAAATTTTTACCTTTTCGTGTTGGAGTTACTATTCACGTATACGGCACTATTCACGTTTACGGTACTATTCACGTTTACGGCACTATTCATGTATATGACACTATTTACGTATATGACATTATTTACGTATACGGTACCATGTACGAATACGAGTAACTATTCATGACAAAATTGGTTTCTTTTTCTGACCAAATTGTCGTTGATTTATGAATCTTACTCTTGAAATTAAATGCAGTTGTTGATCATATTGTTTTTATTATCATATATAACATTTTTATAATCCTGGTGATGAAATTTCTCTTTGACTTGAGTGTAAAGATAGGCAGATTATTGGTATGATCGTGACTATGAGTTCTCTCTGGCCAGTAGTACAAAGTTGAATTACTGACTGGTATGATCATGACCACTGAATTTATAATTGAATATATTTAGCTTAAGTGTAAAGGTGAATTGATCAACATGGTTATAATTATTGTTTATATAAACTGTGAAATGATTACATATTTCTTTGAGATATTAATATCTTTTGCCTGTAGTGAAAAGATGATCTGTTGTTGAATATCTTTGGCCTGTAGTGCAAAGATGATCTGTTATTGAATATCTTTGGCCTGCAGTGCAAAGATGACCTGTTGTTGAATATCTTTGGCCAGTAGTGCAGAGATGAACTGTTGACGAATATCTTTGGCCCGTAGTGCAAAGATAAATTTATCAATATGATTATGAATAGTAACTGTGATTTGGTATAACCATGATCTTTGATGTTTCAGGTAAAGACATGTGATGAAAATTATCTCCGTCCTAGATGAGAAGAGGAATTTAGAACTACAATTATGATTATGAGTTATACACGTGATTGTGGACAGAAATTATTGATTGATGTTACAAGGATAAAACATTGTTGGTGGACTTTTAACATGGAGAAGATAATAGATCTTATGATCTATTTGACTCTTCTAATGGGTTACTCGTTCCGCTGCAACTATGGTTGAAAAGTTTTATCATCTACCATATGTTCTAAATCTCTGATTTATTACTAATGAAGGCTATTGATAATTTAATTATCTTTAGTCATGATATTCTTTACTGGACTAGTTGTGCTCACCCTTTTGCTTCACAATTCCTTTCAGGTAATAAGAGTGTAGCTGGGTCGAGCGGGAGTAACAGGGGAATAGAACGGTGGTCTCTAGCTGTGGAGGTTCTCCCTAAACATTATAAAAATAATTTTATTGAGAACTTTAGAATAGTGTGTTATATTTTATACATCATTTAGTAGTTACATTTGGTGAATCAATTAGGGAGAGGCGAATCCAACGTTGGAAGGGTGTTTTGCCACTATCATACAAAATGCCTAATGACCTACGATTTCGTGTTATCATAAGACAGGGTTGTGCACATCCACTTGCTAAGTATATCTACAAGCACTACCTATATAATCTTGGAGTTTGGTTGAAATATAATTCACAATTGGAGATAATGGAGATAATTATATGTCAAGAGAAGACTCACCATTGGAAAGAATATGATAGTAATCTTCTCATTTTTCTTTGGGGTCTATTAGGTCAACCAAGGATAATTCTGTGGACATATGATATCTATCATAACCTAGACGCATGGCCTCCCATGTACAAAGGTTTCCTTGAGCACTTTCGAAAGATTTTAATTTCTAAAACAGTTATTGACTGTACCTTTATGTAAGGTGCCATTGTGACGTGCTATCAAAGGTTGGGATGAGAGTCACAGTTGGTATATATTTGTATCAAAACTCACAACATATGTGTTGTTGTATTTTGCACGACAATTGTAGTAATAAAGTTGTAGTTATTTTCTGTGCCATGTATTTGGCGAGTCAGAATGGGTTGTGTGATGTATACCTATTTTGGTGGTGTCACATTTGGTATCAGAGCTTAGGGATATGATCTCTCACGGAGATCCGGGATTAAAACTAGGAGGGGAGAGACGAGTAATATCCTTCGCTAGTGTGTGTCCTACCTAAGCTGAATTTTCTTACTTAAGTTGACAAATTGTGATATGTCAATTAACCTTTGTTTTGAAGCTGTATTCTAGAATGATATCTGAAATACAGGATATGAGCAATGGAGAAATCATGATGACAAGGAAGATGGAATTTGAAATGAAAGCAATGTATTCTCAACTCTTCGAATTATCAGGTACTTAAATTACAGGGACGAAATTTCATAAGGAGGGGAGAATGTAAGACCCCAAATTTTATGAAATAAAAGTATTCAATTTTTCTTATATTTGTTATTTAGTAAATGGTTAAATTGATAAAAAGGTTAAAGTTTAGGGTGATATATGTAAATATTTTAAATAAGTAAGTGGTTATAAAATACTCATTGTTGTCGGGGAATATTCGTTTGGTCGTGGAATATTCTTACTATCGGAGAATATTCGTACGACGGCGCAGCCATTTGTGGGCCCCATAACAGAATAACTGTGTGATGAAAAAAATAACAAATTTGAGTTTTTATAAATAACGGCGTAGTAATTACCGTTAACACTGCTGGAATACCCAGTGGTTAAAATACAGTAATATGCGTGGTTGCACAGTAGCACACGGTATTGCACAGTATTGTTGAATTATTGATCCTTACGTAAGAAGGCACTACTCAATAATTGTTACAGCAATTACTGTTCAACATTTTATTTTATTGATTCAATAATTGCTGCGTTGATATTTTATATTATTGTTGTTTCAATAATTGTCACTGCACAGTATCTCCATTATCAGATCAATAATTTATATTATTTGAATAATATTGTTAGATAGCATTATTAGCAATGTCTAAGGAAGTTCTGTCTAAGGAGAGGTTTGGTCACCTAATTGTGCGTCAGTAAGGAGAAATTCTTATCGGAAAGCCCCCTCTTTCCTGGGAACGACCTGGTTGCCATAATTGTATTTCTTTAATATTATATGTGAATAATTAATTATTGATTTATATGATAAGAAAATATTTATTTGATGTGGATATAAATGATGGATTTATTTATTTTATGTGGTTATAAATGAAGAAATTATTGTTGAGGTATTTTATCAGTATTTTGTCAGAATGGGAGGTATTAAAAATCGTCCATATGTGGATTTCGGGTATTTTTCGTTTGGAATTTGGAAAAACTTAAAGCTACAAAGTTGTAGAGAATTTAATTTTCTATAGAATGGACATAAAATTCGTAATTTTCTGATAAAAGGGCTATTTATTATGAATTATTGAAGTTTTTGATTATTGTTTAAATGATAAAATATTTTGGAAATTTCTAGAATTGGTGGGCCCCACTTTTGGTTGGTGAGAAATGTGCTGAAATTTTATTTTAAATGTGGTGGACATGAATAGTAACAGGTAAAGCCATCAGGTAGCAGGTTAAGTCTACTTCGGCGTTCTAATATTTTCCTATAAATAAGTTGTTTACTTAGAATTGAAAATCACACCAGAAACATAAGTTTTCTCTCTCTATATTATCGAGCGTATTTTTGTGAGTATTTAGATACTTTGAGATTTGTTATTCAGTGCAAGTTTCCTTCAGCGTCATATTCGATATTCTAGTCAGAAGTACTACTTTTTTGAGGTAGGGGATTGTAAGGGATGGTAAGGGATGTTATTTTCTTCGTAATGATGTTATTCTTTCAACATCATTTTAGTGAAATATTGATATGAATTTTAATGTGAAATTTTTACCTTTTCGTGTTGGAGTTACTATTCACGTATACGGCACTATTCACGTTTACGGCACTATTCATGTATATGACACTATTTACGTATATGACATTATTTACGTATACGGTACCATGTACGAATACGAGTTACTATTCATGAGTTACTATTCATGACAAAATTGGTTTCTTTTTCAGACCAAATTATCGTTGATTTATGAATCTTACTCTTGAAATTAAATGCAGTTGTTGATCATATTATTTTTATTATCATATATAACATTTTTATAATCCTGGTAATGAAATTTCTCTTTGACTTAAGTGTAAAGATGGGAAGATTATTGGTATGATCGTGACTATGAGTTCTCTCTGGCCAGTAGTGCAAAGTTGAATTGTTGACTGGTATGATCATGACCATTGAATTTATAATTGAATATATTTAGCTTAAGTGCAAAGGTGAATTGATCAACATGGTTATAATTATTGTTTATATAAACTGTGAAATGATTACATATTTCTTTGAGATATTAATATCTTTTGCCTATAGTGCAAAGATGATCTGTTGTTGAATATCTTTGGCCTGTTGTGCAAAGATGATCTGTTATTGAATATCTTTGGCCTGCAGTGCAAAGATGACCTGTTGTTGAATATCTTTGGCCAGTAGTGCAGAGATGAACCATTGACAAATATCTTTGGCCCGTAGTGCAAAGATAAATTTATCAGTATGATTATGAATAGTAACTTTGATTTGGTATAACCATGATCTTTGATGTTTCAGGTAAAGACATGTGATGAAAATTATCTCCGTCCTGGATGAGAAGAGGAATTTAGAACTACAATTATGATTATGAGTTATACACGTGATTGTGGACAGAAATTGTTGATTGATGTTACAGGGATAAAACATTGTTGGTGGACTTTTAACATGGAGAAGATAATAGATCTTATGATCTATTTGACTCTTCTAATGGGTTGCTCGTTCCGCTGCAACTATGGTTGAAAAGTTTTATCATCTACCATATGTTCTAAATCTCTAATTTATTACTAATGAAGGCTATTGATAATTTAATTATCTTTAGTCATGATATTCTTTACTGGGCTAGTTGTGCTCACCCTTTTGCTTCACAATTTCTTTCAGGTAATAAGAGTGTAGCTGGGTCGAGCGGGGGTAACAGGAGAATAGAACGGTGGTCTCTAGCCGTGGAGGTTCTCCTTAAACAGTATGAAAATAATTTTATTGAGAACTTTAGAATAGTGTGTTGTATTTTATACATCATTTAGTAGTTACATTTGGTGAATCAAATAGGGAGAGGCGAACCCAACGTTGGAAGGGTGTTTTGCTACTATCATACAAGATGCATAATGACCTACGACTTCGTGTTATCATAAGACAGGGTTGTGCACATCCACTTGCTAAGTATATCTACGAGCACTACCTATATAATCTTGGAGTTTGGTTGAAATATAATTCACAATTGGAGATAATGGAGATAATTATATGTCAGGAGAAGACTCACCATTGAAAAGAATATGATAGTAATCTTCTCATTTTTCTTTGGGGTCTATTGGGTCAACCAAGGATAGTTCTGTGGACATATGATATCTATCATAACCTAGACGCATGGCCTCCCATGTACGAAGGTTTCCTTGAGCACTTTCCAAAGATTTTAATTTCTAAAACAATTATTGACTGTACCTTTATGTAAGGTGCCATTGTGACGTGCTATCCAAGGTTGGGATGAGAGTCACAGTTGGTATATATTTGTATCAAAACTCACAACATATGTGTTGTTGTATTTTGCACGACAAATGTAGTAATAAAGTTGTAGTTATTTTCTGTGCCATGTATTTGGCGACTCAGAATGGGTTGTGTGATGTATACCTATTTTGGTGGCGTCACATTTGGTATCAGAGCTTAGGGATATGATCTCTCACGGAGATCCGGGATTAGAACTAGGAGGGGAGAGACGAGTAATATCCTTCGCTAGTGTGTGTCCTACCTAAGCTGAATTTTCTTACTTAAGTTGACAAATTGTGATATGTCAATTAACATTTGTTTTGAAGCTGTATTCTAGAATGATATCTGAAATACAGGATATGAGCAATGGAGAAATCATGATGACAAGGAAGATGAAATTTGAAATGAAAGCAAGGTATTCTCAACTCTTCGAATTATCAGGTACGTAAATTTCAGGGATGAAATTTCATAAGGAGGGGAGATTGTAAGACCCCAAATTTTATGAAATAAAAGTATTCAATTTTTCTTATAATTGCTATTCTGTAAATGGTTAAATTGATAAAAAGGTTAAAGTTTAGGGTGATATATGTAAATATTTTAAATAAGTAAGTGGTTATAAAATACTCATTGTTGTCGGAGAATATTCTTTTGGTCGTGGAATATTCTTACTATCGGAGAATATTCGTACGACGGCGCAGCCATTTGTGGGTCCCATAATAGAATAACTGTGTGATGAAAAAAACAATAAATTTGAGTTTTTATAAATAACGGCGTAGTAATTACCGTTAACACTGCTGGAATACCCAGTGGTTAAAATACAGTAATATGCTTGGTTGCACACTAGCACACGGTATTGCACAGTATTGTTGAATTATTGATCCTTACGTAAGAAGGCACTACTCAATAATTGTTACAGTAATTACTGTTTAATATTATATTTTATTGATTCAATAATTGCTTCGTTAATATTTTATATTATTATTATTTCAATAATTGTGACTGCACAGTATCTTCATTATCAGATCAATAATTCATATTATTTGAATAATATTGTTAGATAGCATTATTGGCAATGTCAAAGGAAGTTCTGTCTAAGGAGAGGTTTGGTCACCTAATTGCGTGCCAGTAAGGAGAAATCCTTATCGGAAAGCCCCCTCTTTCATGGGAACGACCTGGTTGCCATAATTGTAATTCTTTAATATTATATGTGAATAATTAATTATTGATTTATATGATAAGAAAATATTTATTTGATGTGGATATAAATAGTGAATTTATTTATTTTATGTGGTTATAAATGAAGAAATTAATGTTGAAGTATTTTATCAGTATTTTGTCGGAATGGAGGTATTAAAAATCGTCCGTATGTAGATTTCGGGCATTTTTCGTTTGGAATTTAGAAAAACTTAAAGCTACAAAGTTGTAGAGAATTTAATTTTCTATAGAATGGACATAAAATTCATATTTTTTTTTTGATAAAAGGGCTATTTATTATGAATTATTGAAGTTTTTGATTATTGTTTAAATGATAAAATATTTTGGAAATTTTTAGAATTGGTGGGCCCCACTTTTGGTTGGTGAAAAATGTGATGAAATTTTATTTTAAATGTGGTGGGCATTAATAGTAACAGGTAAAGCCATCAGGTAGCAGGTTAAGTCTGCTTCGGTGTTCTAACATTTTTCTATAAATAGAGTGTTTACCTAGAATTGAAAATCACACCAGAAACATAAGTTTTCTCTCTCTATATTATCGAGCGTATTTTTGTGAATATTTAGATACTTTGAGATTTGTTATTCAGTGTAAGTTTCCTTCAGAGTCATATTCGATATTCTAGTCAGAAGTACTACTTTTTTGAGATAAGGGATGGTAAGTGATGTTATTTTTTTCGTAATGATGTTATTCTTAAAATATCATTTTAGTGAAATATTGATATGAATTTTAATATGAAATTTTTACCATTTCGTGTTGGAGTTACTATTCACGTATACGACACTATTCATGTACATGACAATATTTACGTATATGACATTATTTACATATACGGTACTATGTACGAATACGAGTTACTATTCATGAGTTACTATTCACGAGTTACTATTCATGACAAAATTAGTTTCTTTTTCTGACCAAATTATCGTTGATTTATGAATCCTACTCTTGAAATAAAATGCAGTTGTTGATCATATTGTTTTTATTATCATATATAACATTTTTATAATCCTGGTGATGAAATTTCTCTTTGACTTGAGTGTAAAGATGGGCAGATTATTGGTATGATCGTGATTATTAGTTCTCTCTGGCCAGTAGTGCAAAGTTGAATTGTTGACTGGTGTGATCATGACCATTGAATTTATAATTGAATATATTTAGCTTATGTGCAAAGGTGAATTGATCAACATGGTTATAATTATTGTTTATATAAATTGTGAAATGATTATATATTTCTTTGAGATATTAATATCTTTTGCCTGTAGTGCAAAGATGATCTATTGTTGAATATCTTTGGCCTGTAGTGCAAAAATGATCTGTTATTGAATATCTTTGGCCTGCAGTGCAAAGATGACCTGTTGTTGAATATCTTTGGCCAGTAGTGCAAAGATGAAGTGTTGAAGAATATCTTTGGCCCGTAGTGCAAAGATGAATTTATCAGTATGATTATGAATAGTAACTGTGATTTGGTATAACCATGATCTTTGATGTTTCAGGTAAAGACATGTGATGAAAATTATCTCCGTCCTGGATGAGAAGAGGAATTTAGAACTACAATTATGATTATGAGTTATACACGTGATTGTAGACATAAATTGTTGATTGATGTTACAGGGATAAAACATTGTTGGTGGACTTTTAACATGGAGAAGATAATAGATCTTATGATCTATTTGACTCTTCTAATGGGTTGCTCGTTCCGCTGCAACTATGGTTGAAAAGTTTTATCATCTACCATATGTTCTAAATCTCTGATTTATTACTAATTAAGGCTATTGATAATTTAATTATCTTTAGTCATGATATTCTTTACTGGGCTAGTTGTGCTCACCCTTTTGCTTCACAATTCCTTTCAGGTAATAAGAGTGTAGCTGGGTCGAGCAGGGGTAACAGGGGAATAGAACGGTGGTCTCTAGCTGTGGAGGTTCTCCCTAAACAGTATGAAAATAATTTTATTAAGAACTTTAGAATAGTGTGTTAAATTTTATACATCATTTAGTAGTTACATTTGGTGAATCAAATAGGGAGAGGCGAACCCAACGTTGGAAGGGTGTTTTGCCACTATCATACAAGATGCCTAATGACCTATGAGTTCGTGTTATCATAAGACAGGGTTGTGCACATCCACTTGCTAAGTATATCTACGAGCACTACCTATATAATCTTGGAATTTGGTTGAAATATAATTCACAATTGGAGATAATGGAGATAATTATATGTCAGGAGAAGACTCACCATTGGAAAGAATATGATAGTAATCTTCTCATTTTTCTTTGAGGTCTATTGGGTCAACCAAGGATAATTCTGTGGACATATGATATCTATCATAACCTAGACGCATGGCCTCCCATGTACGAAGGTTTCCTTGAGCACTTTTCAAAGATTTTAATTTCTAAAACAATTATTGACTGTACCTTTATGTAAGGTGCCATTGTGACGTGCTATCCAAGGTTGGGATGAGAGTCACAGTTGGTATATATTTGTATCAAAACCCACAACATATGTGTTGTTGTATTTTGCACGATAATTGTAGTAATAAAGTTGTAGTTATTTTCTGTGACATGTATTTGGTTACTCAGAATGGGTTGTGTGATGTATACCTATTTTGGTGGCGTCACATTTGGTATCAGAGCTTAGGAATATGATCTCTCACGGAGATCCGGGATTAGAACTAGGAGGGGAGAGACGAGTAATATCCTTCGCTAGTGTGTGTCCTACCTAAGCTAAATTTTCTTACTTAAGTTGACAAATTGTGATATGTAAATTAACCTTTGTTTTGAAGTTGTATTCTAGAATGATATCTAAAATACAGGATATGAGCAATGGAGATATCATGATGACAAGGAAGATGAAATTTGAAATGAAAGCAAGGTATTCTCAACTCTTCGAATTATCAGGTACGTAAATTTCAGGGACGAAATTTCATAAGGAGGGGAGATTGTAAGATCCCAAATTTTATGAAATAAAAGTATTCAATTTTTCTTATAATTGCTATTCAGTAAATGGTTAAATTGATAAAAAGGTTAAAGTTTAGGGTGATATATGTAAATATTTTTAATAAGTAAGTGGTTATAAAATACTCATTGTTGTCGGGGAATATTCGTTTGGTCGTGGAATATTTTTACTATCGGAGAATATTCATACCACGGCGCAGCCATTTATGGGCCCCATAACAGAATAACTGTCGGATGAAAAAAACAACAAATTTGAGTTTTTATAAATAACGGCGTTGTAAGACCCCAGCTTATTAATGAATAAAATCAAATTTTCTCTAAATATTATTGTGAATAATAAGGATAATACTTTGGTTATGGGTGAAATATGCAAATTTTGTAAAATAAGCAAGTGGTTATGGAATATTCTTGCTGTCGGGGAATATTCGTACGATGGCGCAGCCTTGTGTGGGCCCCATAACGGAAAGCGATTGGATGAAAAAAACGACAAGTATAAGTTGTTTATAAATAACGGCGTAGTTGTTACCGTTAATACTGTTGGAATACCCGATGGTTAAAATACAGTAGCACACGGTATTGCACCAATTATTAATTCTTACGTAAGAAGGCACTACTCAATAATTGTTACAGTAGTTATTATTCATTATTTTATTTTATTGATTCAATAATTGCTGCGTTGATATTTTATATTATTGTTGTTTCAATAATTGTTGCTGCACAGTATTTTCCTTTATCAGATCAATAATTCATATTATTTGAATAATATTATTATATAACATTATTGGCAATGTCTAGAAAGTTCTGTCTAAGGAGAGGTTTAGTCATCTAATTGCGCGCCAGTAAGGAGAAATCCTTATTGGAAAGCCCCCTCTTTCCTGGGAACGGCCTGGTTGTTATAAATGTGATTCTGTAATATTATTTGTGAATAATTAATTATTGATTCATATGATAAGGAAATATTTATTTTATGTTGATATAAATGAGGGATATATTTTTGCGGTTAAAAAGTAAGGAGTTATGTTTAGGTTTTTATCAGAATTTTTGTCGGAATGGAGGTATTAAAAATTAGGATTTTTGAGATATTTTATGGGGGGTATAATTTTTAATCCGACCGTTGGATCGTGGTAATTTTTGGATATGTTATACATATATAAGTTGAGTATATGTCCACAAATTTTGAACCGTTAAAATTGAACGTATGATTTATTATGAATTTTACGAGATGACTGGTTCAAAAATTATTGAATTTTTGGAGTTAATCATTTTGGTAGAAAATTATAGAATTGGTGGGCCCCACTCTTGGTTGGTGAAGAAATGTGCTGAGATTTTTATTCAAATGTGGTGGGTGGGAATAGTAGCAGGTAAAGCCATCAGGTTGTAGGTTAAGTCTGCTTCGGCGTGCTAACATTTTTCTATAAATAGAGGGCTAAGTTAGAATTGAAAATCACATCAGAAACAAGTTTTCTCTCTTTCTCTCTCTAGATTATTGAGTGTATTTTGTGAGTATTTAGATACTTTGAGAGTTTCTATTCATCAGAGCAAGTTCTTTCAGCCTTATACCGGTATTCCGACCAGAAGTACTGATATTTTGAGGTAAGGGATATTATTTTCTTCTTAAATGATATTATTTTCTTCAATATCATTATGCTGAAATATTAACATGAGTTTTTATCAAATTTGGAACTTTTTGTATCGGGGTTACTATTCACGTATACGTTACTATTCACGAATACGGCACTATTCACCGAAAAATAAAATTTTCCCTTTTTGTCCAAGATGTCTATTATGGTTACTATCTTTGATTGTATCTATGTTTTGATCTTTATTTTTGAATTCTGCTTCACAATTGATTATTATGAAGTATTATTGACCTTGGATAAACTGTTATACGAAACCCTACTATTTGTCCTTCTGTCTCACTGGATTCGTTCTCTTTAAAATATTTTTCATCATCCTCAGTCTTAAATGATGATATTACTGAATATCTTTGGCATGTAGTGCAAAGATGTATGATTACTTGATGAATATCTTTGGCCTGTAGTGCAAAGATGAATAGGTGTTGAGATGAACATAACTGACAAGTGATACAAATGAATATCATTGGCCTGTAGTGCAAAGATGAATATTTGGATAAAGATGATTATTAATTGATGTTACAGGGATAAAATATTGATGATGGACTTTTAAATCTTAGAAGATAGTAGAATTCGTTCTTTACTTGACTCTTCTAATGGTTTGCTATTTCCGCTGCAGTTGTTGGTCTAAAACGTGTTGTCGATTATATTCTATCAGATTTTTCCCTGTTGAATACTAATGATAATTTGTTGTATATTATCTTAGTCATAATATTCTTTACTGGGCTAGTTGAGCTCACCCTTTTCCTTTTTGTTCCATTTTTCTTCTCAGGAGGTGAGAACATAGCAGGATCAAGTCGGGGTATGGAGTGATGGTTCTAGAAAGATGTTTTAGCAGTCCTCACTATTTCTGTAAAATAGTGTTTGAATAATTGTATTGAGGACTTATTTGAGTGTGGATATTGTCTAGAAGACAATATTTGTATTTAACCTCATAGTATGTGTTGTCGTATTTTGCACGACAATTGTATTATTGAAGTTGTAGTTTGTTTTCTGTACCATGTATTTGGCCACTCAGAATGGGTGTTGTATACCTATTTTGGGGGTGTCACAGTTGGTATCAGAGCTTAGGGATATGATCCCTGGCTGAGATGTGAGACAAGAACTAGGAAGGGAGAGACGGGAAATTCCTTCGCTAGTATGACCTGACTAAGTTAATTTGGTGTTTATTTGGTCGGTCAGAGTATAGGGATAATATATGACATGACTATTAACCCTTGTTTTATGGCAGTATTTTAGAATGGCAGCTAAGAACGTTAATAATAGAGTAAATCAGACCGTGGAGACACCTTTAATCACCACCCAGGGGAACGTGCAACAGGAAGGCAATATTCCTCCTGTAAACAACGTTACCGAGCAAACGATGAATGATGGAATGTTTAGGAGCTTTTTGCAGTTCATGCAAAATCAGACGAAGGAGACTCGTGTGCAGAATACAGGTGGAAATGATAACAACGCGCGGTTTGTCACAGCCAAGTAGTTCAAAGAATTGGGCCCACCAGAATTTAAGGGAAAGCCGGATCCGATCATGGCGGAAACGTGGGTCAAGCAAATTACCAAGATATTTGATGTCTTGGGATGCACGGAGGAATAAAAGGTTCCATTTGCCACCTTTATGTTCCGCGGTGAGGCAGACTACTGGTGGGAGTCTATGAAGCGTACCCAGCCTGACGCACTCAACATGTCCTGAAAAACGTTTCAGAAACTGTTTAATGACAAGTACTTTCCTGAAAGTATTCGTCATATGAAGGAGGTAGAGTTTATTAGACTAGAACAAAATAACATGACGGTGTCCCAGTACGAGGCGAAGTTTGTAGAGTTATCCAGGTTTGCACCTCATTTGGTCGAGAATGAGGAACGAATGACAATGATGTTTCTGAGAGGTATAAAACCCGAGATTCGGCAATATCTTATCTCTCATAAATTTTCTTTATATTCAGATGTTGTAAACAAGGCTCAATTATTTGATCGAGTTAATGAGTATGTGCAACCGAGGGACCACAACCAGGGTCATACCGGTGGTGGCAGTCATCGAAGCAATGAAAACCAGCAGGAAGGAAAACATTCAGAAAAAAGCGGTAACCACTCTGGTGGTAATCATGGTCGTGATAATAAAAAGAGCGAGTCGGGAGGAGATTTCAAGAAGAGAAGGTACAACAATGATAACGTGAAGACGTCAGCACAAATATCAACTGTTTCTAGGGGAGGAGAACGACCACCGGTTGTATGTTACAAATGTGGGAAAGAGGGACATATCAGCCCAAACTGCCCACAACAATCTAAGGTATGTTATAACTATGGAAAGGAGGGTCATATAGCTCGAGAGTGTTCTGTAGTAAAACCAAGTTCAGCGGGGATGGTGACTCCAAAAGCTATCCCGGATAAGTCAAAATCAGCGGTTCCTGGAAGAGCGTTTGTCTTGACTGGCCAAAACGCGAGAAACCCGAATGAGGTGATCACGGGTAAGCTAATCTTGAATTATTGCGAAATTTATACTTTACTAGATACCGGTTCTACCCATTCTTTTATCTCTCCTGCTTGTGCTAAACGTTTAAACTTGACTCCGGAGAAATTAGACTTTGACCTATCTGTGGAGACTCAGTTAGGAGAAACTTTCATTACATCTACAGTTTATAAATCTTGCTTAATCCAAGTTGGCACAATCACATTACCTGTTGACCTTATCTCTTTAAAGATATTTGCTTTTGATGTGATTTTAAGAATTGATTGGTTAACTACTCATTATGCCAAAATTGATTATTTTCGTAAGGTTGTTAGTTTTCATATTCCTAACCAACCTGTCATATGAATTGAAACTACTAAACCACTAAAATCAGTCACTGTCATATCAAGCCACAAAGCTATTCGTTTATTGAAAAACGGATGTCAAGCTTTCTTAGCTCATGTCATGGACTTGAACAAAAATACGTCAGATTTGAATGATATTTCTGTTGTTAGTGAATTTCCTGACGTATTTCCTGGCTTAACCCAAAGCGTGATATTGAATTTTTGTATTGATCTTCAACCCGATACAAAACCCATTTTTAAAATCTCATATTGAATAGCTCCTATTGAACTTCAGGAGTTAAAAACCTAACTATAGAAGTTGGTACCCGAACCTCTATCTGGTGACTTCCTTTGTGGAATGCACCAAAGCCAGACTCTCCGTAAGGGACTCTATATTTGTGTGGTGGTAAAATAATAGGTTCCATTATGACGTGCTATCCAAAATTGGGATATGAATCACAATTGAGAGCAACTGAAGTCGGTGACCAAAGTACGTAGCTTTCTGGGCTTAGCTGGTTACTATCGGAGATTCGTGAAAGGATTTTCTCGAATCGCTACTCCGTTAACTTAGCTGACTCAGAAAGATACAAAATTCGTATGGAGCGAGGAATGCGAGAAGATTTTCCAATAGCTCAAGAGGCGACTCATTCGGAACCTGTTCTGACCATACCATCCTAGAAAAGCGAACGTGGTAACTGATGCGTTGAGTAGAAGATTGTACGCGAGTACGAGTGTGATATTGTTGAACACAAAGACCTATTTTGTATAATTTATAAATGATAGAGATAGAGTTAATGATTCTAGGGACCCACGTGATGATATACGAGTAAAATCGACTTTAATCGATAACGTTAAAGCCGCTCAAGCTACAGACTTAGAGTTGATGAATATAAAGAAGAAGGTGCAAGAATGTGTTATTCCAGAAGCAAGAATCGATGAAGAAGGAATACTTCGAGTCAACTCCAGACTTTGTGTTTCTAACGATTTTGACTTGAAGCATAGAATAATGATGGAGGCACACAACACACCGTTTGCAATCCATCCTGAGAGTACCAAAATGTATCATGATCTTCGACATACATTTTGGTGGAGCAATATGAAAAGATAGATCGCGGAGTTTATCTCGAGGTGTTTAACTTGTCAACGTGTAAAGGCGGAGCATCAAGTGCCAAAGGGTCCATTGCAACCATTTGAGATCCCGAAATGGAAGTGGGAACACATTACCATGGATTTCGTTACAGGTCTTCCCAAGGTTTCTCAAGGCATAGATGCGATTTGGGTTATTGTTGATAGATTAACCAAGTCTGCTCATTTCTTACCGATACGTGAGACTTATTCCCTTGAACGTCTTGCTAGTATGTATGTGAACGAGATTGTGAGATTGCATGGCATGCTAGTATCCATAGTTTCGGATCGTGACCCAAGATTCACTTCACGATTTTGGGTTAGCTTGCAGAAAGCTATGGGCACGGATTTATGATTCAGTTCGGCATACCATCCTCAAACGGATGGACAATCAGAGAGGACTATTTAAACTCTTGAAGATCTATTAAGACTATGTGTCCTAGATCTCAAAGGGAGTTGGGATAAGTACCTACCATTGGTGGAATTTTCCTACAACAACAGTTATCAGGCGAGCATAGGTGTGGCTCCATTCGAGGCGTTGTATGGAAGAAAATGTCGTTCTCCAGTATGCTGGAATGAGGTGGGTGAAGCAACATTGTTGGGACCAGAGTTGGTACGCATGACTAAAGAGAAGATCCAAACGATTCGACAACGTATACAAACGGCACAGGATCGACAAAAGAGTTATGCGGATCTTCATCGGAAGGACGTGGAATTTAATATTGGGGATCATGTATTGTTACGTGTTGCACCATGGAAGGGAGTTACAAGATTTGGAAAGAGAGGAAAGCTCAATCCAAGATTTGTTGGTCCATTTGAGATTCTTGAGCGAATAGGAAATGTGGCATATAGACTCGCATTACCTCCAAGCATGTCTCGTGTTCATAATGTTTTTCACATATCTACGATTCGTAAATATGTTAAAGACCCGAACCACATTATTGAGTTAGAACCAGACGAGATAGCTGAAGATTTAACGTACGAGGAGGTACCTGTTAAGATCTTGGATAAGAAAGAGCATGTCCTACGCACAAAGGTTATACCACAAGTTAAGGTTTTGTGGAGAAATCATGCTATTGAAGAAACGACCTGGGAGTTGGAATTAGAAATGAAAGCGAGGTATCCTCACCTTTTCGAAATATCAGGTACGTACGTCAATTTCGAGGACGAAATTTCATAAGGAGGGGTGGTTGTAAGACCCCGGCTTATTAATGAATAAAATCAAATTTTCTCTAAATATTATTGTGAATAATAAGGGGTTAATTTGATATAATACTTTGATTATGGGTGAAATGTGCAAATTTTGTAAAATAAGCAAATAGTTATGGAATATTCTTGCTGTCGGGGAATATTCGTACGACGGCGCAGCCTTGTGTGGGCCCCATAACGGAAAGCGATTGGATGAAAAAAATGACAAGTATAAGTTGTTTATAAATAACGGCGTAGTTGTTACCGTTAATACTGTTGGAATACCCAGTGGTTAAAATACAGTAGCACACGGTATTGCACCAATTATTGATTCTTACGTAAGAAGGCACTACTCAATAATTGTTACAGTAGTTATTATTCAATATTTTATTTTATTGATTTAATAATTGCTGCGTTGATATTTTATATTATTGTTGTTTTAATAATTGTTGATGCACAGTATTTTTCTTTATCAGATCAACAATTCATATTATTTGAATAATATTATTAGATAACATTATTGGCAATGTCTAGAAAGTTCTGTCTAAGGAGAGGTTTGGTCATCTAATTGCGTGCCAGTAAGGAGAAATCCTTATTGGAAAGCCCCCTCTTTCCTAGGAACGGGCTGGTTGTTATAAATGTGATTCTGTAATATTATTTGTGAATAATTAATTATTGATTCATATGATAAGGAAATATTTATTTTATGTGGATATAAATGAGGGATATATTTTTGCGGTTAAAAAGGAAGGAGTTATGTTTAGATTTTTATCAGTATTTTTGTCGGAATGGAGGTATTAAAAATTAGGGTTTTTGAGATATTTTATGGGGGTATAATTTTTTAATCCGACCGTTGGATCGTGGTAATTTTTGGATATGTTATACATATATAAGTTGAGTATATGTCCACAAATTTTGAACCGTTAAAATTGAACGTATGATTTATTATGAATTTTACGAGATGACTGGTTCAAAAATTATTGAATTTTTGGAGTTAATCATTTTGGTGGAAAATTATAGAATTGGTGGGCCCCACTCTTGGTTGGTGAAGAAATGTGCTGAGATTTTTATTCAAATGTGGTAGGTGGGAATAGTAGCAGGTAAAGCCATCAGGTTGCAGGTTAAGTCTGCTTCGGCGTGCTAACATTTTTCTATAAATAGAGGGCTAAGTTAGAATTGAAAATCACACCAGAAACAAGTTTTCTCTCTTTCTCTCTCTAGATTATTGAGTGTATTTTGTGAGTATTTAGATACTTTGAGAGTTTCTATTCATCAGAGCAAGTTCTTTCAGCCTTATACTGGTATTCCGACCAGAAGTACTGATATTTTGAGGTAAGGGATATTATTTTCTTCTTAAATGATATTATTTTCTTCAATATCATTATGCTAAAATATTAACATGAGTTTTTATCAAATTTGGAACTTTTTATGTCGGGATTACTATTCACGTATACGTTACTATTCACGTATACGGCACTATGCACGAATACGGCACTATTCACAGAAAAATAAAATTTTTCCTTTTTGTCCAAGATGTCTATTATGGTTACTATCTTTGATTGTATCCATGTTTTGATCTTTATTTTTGAATTCTGCTTCACAATTGATTATTATGAAGTATTATTGACCTTGGATAAACTGTTATACGAATCCCTACTATTTGTCCTTCTGTCTCACTGGATTCGTTCTCTTTAAGATATTTTTCATCATCCTCAGTCCTAAATGATGATATTACTGAATATCTTTGGCTTATAGTGCAAAGATGTATGATTACTTGATGAATATCTTTGGCATGTAGTGCAAAGATGAACAGGTGTTGAGATGAACATGACTGACAGGTGATACAAATGAATATCTTTGGCCTGTAGTGCAAAGATGAATATTTGGATAAAGATGACTATTAATTGATGTTACAGAGATAAAATATTGATGATGGACTTTTAAATCTTAGAAGATAGTAGAATTCATTCTCTACTTGACTCTTCTAATGGTTTGATATTTCCGCTGCAGTTGTTGATCTAAAACTTATTGTCGATTATATTCTATCAGATTTTTTCCTGTTGAGTAGTAATGATAATTTGTTGTATATTATCTTAGTCATAATATTCTTTACTGGGCTAGTTGAGCTCATCCTTTTCCTTTTTGTTCCATTTTTCTTCTCAGGAGGTGAGAACATAGCAGGATCTAGTCGGGGTATGGAGTGATGGTTCTAAAAACTTGTTTTAGCAGTCTTCACTATTTCTGTAAAATAGTATTTGAATAATTGTATTGAGGACTTATTTGAGTGTGGATATTGTCTAGAAGACAATATTTGTATTTAAACTCATAGTATGTGTTGTAGTATTTTGCACGACAATTGTATTATTGAAGTTGTAGTTTGCTTTCTGTACCATGTATTTGGCGACTCAGAATGGGTGTTGTATACCTATTTTGGGGGCGTCACAGGCGTTGTAATTACCGTTAACACTGTTAGAATATCCAGTGGTTAAAATACAGTAATATGCGTGGTTGCACAGTAGCACACGATATTGCACAGTATTGTTGAATTATTGATCCTTACGTAAGAAGGCACTACTCAATAATTATTACAGTAATTATTGTTCAATATTTTATTTTATTGATTCAATAATTGTTGCGTTGATATTTTATATTATTGTTGTTTCAATAATTGTCACTGCACAGTATCTCCATTATCAGATCAATAATTCATATTATTTGAATAATATTGTTAGATAGCATTATTGGCAATGTCTAAGGAAGTTCTGTCTAAGGAGAGGTTTGGTCACCTTATTGCGCGCCAGTAAGGAGAAATCCTTATCGGAAAGCCCCCTCTTTCCTGGGAACGACCTGGTTGCCATAATTATAATTTTTTAATATTATATGTGAATAATTAATTATTGATTTATATGATAAGAAACTATTTATTTCATGTGGATATAAATGATGGATTTATTTATTTTATGTGGTTATAAATGAAGAAATTAATGTTGAGGTATTTTATCAGTATTTTGTCAGAATGGAGGTATTAAAAATCGTCCGTATGTGGATTTCGGGCATTTTTCGTTTGGAATTTGGAAAAACTTAAAGCTACAAAGTTGTAGAGAATTTAATTTTCTATAGAATGGACATAAAATTCGTAATTTTCTGATAAAAGGGCTATTTATTATGAATTATTGAAGTTTTTGATTATTGTTTAAATGATAAAACATTTTGGAAATTTTTAGAATTGGTGGGCCCCACTTTTGGTTGGTGAGAAATGTGCTGAAATTTTATTTTAAATGTGGTGGACATGAATAGTAACAGGTAAAGCCATCAGGTAGCAGGTTAAGTCTGCTTCGGCGTTCTAATATTTTTCTATAAATAGGGTGCTTACTTAGAATTGAAAATCACACCAGAAACATAAGTTTTCTCTCTCTATATTATCGAGCGTATTTTTGTGAGTATTTAGATACTTTGAAATTTGTTATTCAGTGTAAGTTTCCTTCAGCGTCATATTCGATATTCTAGTCAGAAGTACTACTTTTTTGAGGTAAGGGATGGAAAGGGATGTTATTTTCTTCGTAATGATGTTATTCTTTCAATATCATTTTAGTGAAATATTGATATGAATTTTAATGTGAATTTTTTACCTTTTCGTGTTGGAGTTACTATTCACGTATACGACACTATTCATGTATATGACACTAGTTACGTATATGACATTATCTACGTATACGGTACCATGTACGAATACGAGTTACTATTCATGAGTTACTATTCACGAGCTACTATTCATGACAAAATTAGTTTCTTGTTCTGACCAAATTATCGTTGATTTATGAATCTTACTCTTGAAATTGAATGCAGTTGTTGATCATACTGTTTTTATTATCATATATAACATTTTTATAATCCTGGTGATGAAATTTTTCTTTGACTTGAGTGTAAAGATGGACAGATTATTGGTATGATCATGACTATGAGTTCTCTCTGGCCAGTAGTGCAAAGTTGAATTGTTGACTGGTATGATCATGACCATTGAATTTATAATTGAATATATTTAGCTTAAGTGCAAAGGTGAATTGATCAACATGATTATAATTATTGTTTATATAAATTGTGAAATGATTATATATTTCTTCGAGATATTAATATCTTTTGCCTGTAGTGCAAAGATGATCTGTTGTTGAATATCTTTGGCCTGTAGTGCAAAGATGATCTGTTATTGAATATCTTTGGCATGCAGTGCAAAGATGACCTGTTGTTGAATATCTTTGGCCAGTAGTGCAGAGATGAACTGTTGATGAATATCTTTGGCCCGTAGTACAAAGATGAATTTATCAGTATGATTATGAATAGTAACTGTGATTTGGTATAACCATGATCTTTTATGTTTCAGGTAAAGACATGTGATGAAAATTATCTCCGTCCTGGATGAGAAGAGGAATTTAGAACTACAATTATGATTATGAGTTATACACGTGATTGTGGACAGAAATTGTTAATTGATGTTACAGGGATAAAACATTGTTGGTGGACTTTTAACATGGAGAAGATAATACATCTTATGATCTATTTGACTCTTCTAATGGGTTGCTCGTTCCGCTGCAACTATGGTTGAAAAGTTTTATCATCTACCATATGTTCTAAATCTCTGATTTATTACTAATGAAGGCTATTGATAATTTAATTATCTTTAGTCATGATACTCTTTACTGGGCTAGTTGTGCTCACCCTTTTGCTTCACAATTTCTTTCAGGTAATAAGAGTGTAGCTGGGTCGAGCGGGGGTAACAGGGGAATAAAACGGTGGTCTCTAGCCGTGGAGGTTCTCCTTAAACAGTATGAAATTAATTTTATTGAGAACTTTAGAATAGTGTGTTGTATTTTATACATCATTTAGTAGTTACATTTGGTGAATCAAATAGGGAGAGGCGAACCCAACGTTGGAATGGTGTTTTGCTACTATCATACAAGATGCATAATGACCTACGACTTCGTGTTATCATAAGACAGGGTTGTGCACATCCACTTGCTAAGTATATCTACGAGCACTACCTATATAATCTTGGAGTTTGGTTGAAATATAATTCACAATTGGAGATAATGGAGATAATTATATGTCAGGAGAAGACTCACCATTAAAAAGAATATGATAGTAATCTTCTCATTTTTCTTTGGGGTCTATTGGGTCAACCAAGGATAATTCTGTGGACATATGATATCTATCATAACCTAGACGCATGGCCTCCCATGTACGAAGGTTTCCTTGAGCACTTTCCAAAGATTTTAATTTCTAAAACAATTATTGACTGTACCTTTATGTAAGGTGCCATTGTGACGTGCTATCCAAGGTTGGGATGAGAGTCACAGTTGGTATATATTTGTATCAAAACTCACAACATATGTGTTGTTGTATTTTGCACGACAAATGTAGTAATAAAGTTGTAGTTATTTTCTGTGCCATGTATTTGGCGACTCAGAATGGGTTGTGTGATGTATACCTATTTTGGTGGCGTCACATTTGGTATCAGAGCTTAGGGATATGATCTCTCACGGAGATCCGGGATTAGAACTAGGAGGGGAGAGACGAGTAATATTTTTCGCTAGTGTGTGTACTACCTAAGCTGAATTTTCTTACTTAAGTTGACAAATTGTGATATGTCAATTAACCTTTGTTTTGAAGCTGTATTCTAGAATGATATCTGAAATACAGGATATGAGCAATGGGAAAATCATGATGACAAGGAAGATAGAATTTGAAATGAAAGTAAGGTATTTTTAACTCTTCGAATTATCAGGTACGTAAATTTCAGGGATGAAATTTCATAAGGAGGGGAGATTGTAAGACCCCAAATTTTATGAAATAAAAGTATTCAATTTTTCTTATAATTGTTATTCAGTAAATGGTTAAATTGATAAAAAGGTTAAAGTTTAGGGTGATATATGTAAATATTTTAAATAAGTAAGTGGTTATAAAATACTCATTGTTGTCGGGGAATATTCGTTTGGTTGTGGAATATTCTTACTATCGGAGAATATTCGTACGACGGCGTAGCCATTTGTGGGCCCCATAACGGAATAACTGTCAGATGAAGAAAACACAAATTTGAGTTTTTATAAATAACGGCGTAGTAATTACCGTTAACACTGTTGGAATACCCAGTGGTTAAAATACAGTAATATGCGTAGTTGCACAATAGCACACAGTATTGCACAGTATTGTTGAATTATTGATCCTTACGTAAGAAGGCACTACTCAATAATTATTACAGTAATTACTGTTCAATATTTTATTTTATTGATTCAATAATTGCTGCGTTCATATTTTATATTATTGTTGTTTCAGTAATTGTCACTGCACAGTATCTCCATTATCAAATCAATAATTCATATTATTTGAATAATATTGTTAGATAGCATTATTGGCAATGTCTAAGGAAGTTCTGTCTAAGGAGAGGTTTGGTCACCTAATTGCGCGCCAGTAAGGAGAAATCATTATCGAAAAGCCCCTTCTTTCCTGGGAACGACCTGGTTGCCATAATTATCATTCTTTAATATTATATGTGAATAATTAATTATTTATTTATATGATAAGAAAATATTTATTTGATGTGGATATAAATGATAGATTTATTTATTTTATGTGGTTAAAATGAAGAAATTAATGTTGAGGTATTTTATCAGTATTTTGTCAGAATTGAGGTATTAAAAATCGCCCGTATGTGAATTTCGGGCATTTTTCGTTTGGAATTTAGAAAAACTTAAAGCTACAAAGTTGTAGAGAATTTAATTTCCTATAGAATGGACATAAAATTCGTATTTTTTTGATAAAAAGGCTATTTATTATGAATTATTGAAGTTTCTGATTATTGTTTAAATGATAAAACATTTTGAAAATTTCTAGAATTGGTCGGCCCCACTTTTAGTTGGTGAGAAATGTGCTGAAATTTTATTTTAAATGTGGTGGACATGAATAGTAACAGGTAAAGCCATCAGGTAGCAGGTTAAGTCTGCTTCGGCGTTCTAATATTTTTCTATAAATAGGGTGCTTACTTAGAATTGAAAATCACACCAGAAACATAAGTTTTCTCTCTCTATATTATCGAGCGTATTTTTGTGAGTATTTAGATACTTTGAAATTTGTTATTCAGTGTAAGTTTCCTTCAGCGTCATATTCGATATTCCAGTCAGAAGTACTGCTCTTTTGAGGTAAGGGATTGTAAGGGATGGTAAGGGATGTTATTTTCTTTGTAATGATGTTATTCTTTCAATATCATTTTACTGAAATATTGATATAAATTTTATTGTGAAATTTTTACCTTTTCGTGTCGGAATTACTATTTACGTATACGACACTATTCACGTATACGACACTATTTATGTATATGACACTATTTACGTATATGACATTATTTACGTATACGGTACTACATACGAATACGAGTTACTATTCATGAGTTACTATTCATGACAAAATTGGTTTTTTTTTCTGACCAAATTATCGTTGATTTATGAATCTTACTCTTGAAATTAAATGCAGTTGTTGATCATATTGTTTTTATTATCATATATAACATTTTTATAATCCTGGTGATAAATTTTCTCTTTGACTTGAGTGTAAAGATGGGTAGATTATTGGTATGATCGTGACTATGAGTTCTCTTTGGCCTGTAGTGTAAAGTTGAATTGTTGACTGGTATGATCATGACCATTGAATTTATAATTAAATATCTTTAGCTTAAGTGCAAAGGTGAATTGATAAACATGGTTATAATTATTGTTTATATAAATTCTGAAATGATTATATATTTCTTTGAGATATTAATATCTTTGGCCTGTAGTGCAAAGATGATCTGTTGTTGAATATCTTTGACATGTAGTGCAAAGATAATCTGTTATTAAATATCTTTGGCCTGTAGTGCAAAGATGACTTGTTGACGAATATCTTTAGCCAGTAGTGCAGAGATGAACTGTTGACGAATATCTTTAGCCCGTAGTGCAAAGATGAATTTATCAGTATGATTATAAACAGGAACTGTGATTTGGTATAACCATGATCTTTGATGTTTCAGGTAAAGACAGGTGATAAAAATTATCTCTGTCCTAGATGAGAAGAGAAATTTAGAACTACAATTATGATTATGAGTTATACACGTGATTATGGACAGAAATTATTGATTGATGTTACACGGATAAAATATTGTTGGTGGGCTTTTAACATGGAGAAGATAATAGATCTTATGGTTTATTTGACTCTTCTAATGGATTGCTCGTTCCGCTGCAACTATGGTTGAAAAGTTTTATCATCTATCATATGTTCTAAATCTCTGATTTATTACTAATGAAGGCTATTGATAATTTAATTATCTTTAGTCATGATATTCTTTACTGGGCTAGTTGTGCTCACCTTTTTGCTTCACAATTCCTTTCAGGTAATAAGAGTGTAGCTGGGTCGAGCGGGGGTAACAGGGAAATAGAACGGTGGTCTCTAGCTATGGAGGTTCTCCCTAAACAGTATGAAAATAATTTTATTGAGAACTTTAGAATAGTGTGTTATATTTTATACATCATTTAGTAGTTATATTTGGTGAATCAAATAGGGGGAGGCGAACCCAACGTTGGAAGGGTATTTTGCCACTATCATACAAGATGTCTAATGACCTACGACTTCGTGTTATCATAAGACATGGTTATGCACATCCACTTGCTGAGTATATCTACGAGCACTGCCTATATATTCTTAGAGTTTGGTTGAAATATAATTCACAATTGGAGATAATGGAGATAATTATATGTCAAGAGAAGACTCACCATTGGAAAGAACATGATAGTAATCTTCTCATTTTACTTTGGGGTCTATTGGGTCAACCAAGGATAATTCTGTGGACATATGATATCTATCATAACCTAGACGCATGGCCTCCCATGTACGAAGGTTTCCTTAAGCATTTCCCAAAAATTCTAATTTCTAAAACAGTTATTGGCTGTACCTTTATGTAAGGTGTCATTGTGACATGCTATCCAAGGTTGGGATGATAGTCACAGTTGGTATATATTTGTATATAACTCATAACATATGTGTTGTTGTATTTTGCACGACAATTATAGTAATAAAGTTGTAGTTATTTTCTGTACCATGTATTTGGCGACTCAGAATGGGTTGTGTGATGTATACCTATTTTGGGGGCATCACAATCTAGAGTTGGCAACAGTTGTTTTTACGCTAAAGATCTGGAGACATTACCTGTATAGGGAGAAGGTGGAGATCTATATAGATCATAAAAGCCTCAAATATTTCTTCATCCAAAAAGAACTCAACATGTGGCAACGACGTTCGCTCGAGATGCTGAAAGATAACTATCATACCCTTCAATATCATCCTAGAAAAGCGAACGTGGTAGCTGACGCATTGAGTAGAAGATCATATGCGGGTACGAGTACGATATTGTCAACGCAAAGTGTAAAACCCCAAATTTTATGAAATGAAAGTATTCAATTTTCTTATAATTATAATTCTATTTAATGGTTAAATTGATAAAAGTTTAAATTTAAGGATGATATTTAAAAATTTTGTAAAGTAAGCAAGTTGTTATAAAATATTTGTTGTGTTGAGGAATATTCTTTTTGTTGGGGAATATCCGTACGACGACACCATCATTGGTGGACCCCATAACGAAATAACTGTCGGAGTTAGAAAACGACAAAAATATCTTTTTCTAAAAATAACGGCGAAAGTTTTACCGTTAAACTGTTGAAATACCCGGTGGTAAAAGTACAGTAATACACGTAGTTACATAGTAGCACACAGTATTGATTATTGATGCTTACGTAAGACGCCACTCAGTTTATTCAATTATTGCTACAGTAGTTGCTGCATAATATCTCTCATATTATTGATTCAATTATTGTCACAGTATCATTTGCATAATATTTATTATTAGTAAATCAATAATTGAGACGACAAAGTTATTTATATTATTATTTGCAATACTGATAATGTCTAGAAAGTTCTGTCGAGGATAAGTTTGGTCACCTAATTGCGTATCAATAGGGAGAAATCCTTATCAGAAAGCCCCTTCTTTCTTGGGAATAATCTGGTTGTTAAATATTATGAGTTATAATATTAATGATGATTAATTTTTAATAGAATAAAAATCAGTTTATTAAATATAAGTGATTTGTGGTAAATATTTATTCAATTTTTGATATAAATAGAGGGATTTGTTATGAGGTGTTTGTTATAAGTTTGACTTATTATTCCATGAGGAGATATGCTAATTTTTCAGACCGTTGGTTGAAGATATAAGAGTAAATCAATATGGACCGCTGGTGAAAGTTATAATAGTAAATCAATATAGATCGGTGGTTTAAAGTTTTAATAGTAAATCAGTATGGACCGTTGCTTTAAGTTTTAATAATAAATCAATATGGACAGTCCGTTTAAAAGTAAATTAATCTGGGCCGTTCATGAATTAGTTAATATTCAGTCTTTTTTTCCTATAAATAGAAGCTCATTCCTTTATTATTTCTTACGAATTCACTGAAACTGTAAAGAGAGAAACTATAGAGAAAAAGAAGAGGAGTATTCTGCTACTACCCTACTTCAGTATTCAATTTTCTACTAAGGTAAGGGATGTTATTTATTTCATATTAGCTTACGATATTATTTTTCGTATTCGTAAGGAATATTATCTTCGTTCAATACTCGTAAGGGGTATTATTTTTTTCGTATTCATGAAGAGAGTTATTTTCTTTCAATACCGTAAGGGTTGTTATTCTATTCTTTATTATTCTGTTGGAATAACATGTCTACGCGGACTACCGCATGTATGGTGAAATATTTTCGTTATTCCATTCTTTATTATTCTGTTGGAATAACCTGTCTACGCGGACTACCGCATGCATGGTGAAATCCTTTTGTTATTCCATTCTTTATTATTCTGTGGAAATAACCTATCTATGCGGACTACCGCATGCCTGGTGAATAACCCTTCGTATTCAATTGTTATTAAATTATGGAAATGATCTGTCTACACGGACTACCGCATGACGGTAAAAATTTATTTGCAGTTTCGTATATTATTTCTTTTCGTATTCTTAATCTAAACTTACCATGGTAAGTATTGCTTCTATAATTCTTGAAATTAGTGGAATATCCTTGAGTTTTGCGCTTCATCCAGTATCGTTTCATTGGAATATTGATCTGAACTTTCTTATTAAATATCAATATTTTCACCTGGGTACTATTCACAGGTTACTATTCACTCGATTACTATTCACTCGAATATTATTCACCCGAGAATTTGGGGTACTTTTCATACCAAGTTGCTATTCACTCGGGTATTTGGGGCATTTTTCATGCCGGGGTACTATTCTCGAAGTATTATTCATGACAAAAATTAATTTCTTTTCTATCCAAGATTATTTTTGATACCTGAATATTATTCTTGAATTTTACTCCACAAAGCAGTATCATATTGATAATTTGGATATTTTTAAGCTCTGGATAAATTTAAAGTCTTTAATATTTATCATTGATCTCGTTTGATTGAATTTTTATATCATTGTCATCATCCTCATGCATATATTGTGATAAAAGTCATTTGTGGCTTACGTGCATAGATGTACTATTGATTGGTATGATTATGACCAGGGATTATTCGGTATAATCATGACCGTAATGTTATAAATGATGTGGTAAAAGTCCTCATTGGCCCGTAGTACATTGATGGACAGTTGTTGATTTGATCATGACCATGGATGATTACATGAATATCCTTGGCCCGTAGTGCAAAGATGATTCGATGATGTGGTTTATTTATTAAGCTGGGTCTCAGCGATAAAATTGATGAAAAACTTTTTAAATCATAGAAGATAGTAGATATCATGCTCTACTTGACTCTTCTAATGGATTGCTTGTTCCACTACAGTTAAACTTGATGTTTATTATATTTTATCAGTTTAACACTGTTGAAGGCTAACGATAATTTATTCTGCATTATCTTAGTCATAATTTTTCTTACTGGACTAGTTGAGCTCACCCTTTGCTTTCATTATTCTCTTCAGAAAATGAGAATATAGCTGAGACTAGTCGGGGAACGGAGTGACGGTCTAGGTGTTTGCATTAGTAGTACTCACTATTATGTGAAATAGTGTGATAATAATTGTAATGAGGACTTATTTTTGAGTTTGAACATTGTCTAGAAGACAATATTTGTATTAAAACTCATAACTTATGATTTGTCGTATTCTACACGACACTTATCAGTTGTATAAATTAAGTTTGTATTTGAATTATGTACCATGTATTTAACGACTCGAAATGGGTGATGTATACCTATTTTGGGAGCGTCACAGTTGGTATCAAAGCTTAAGGATATGATCTCTAGCTGAGATGTGAGACTAGAACTAGGAGGGGAGAGATGGAAAATTTATTCGCTAGTATGACCTACCTAAGTTTATTTGGTATTTACTTGGTCGGTCAGAGTATAGGGATAATATGTGACATGTCAATTAACCCTTGTTTTGTGGCAGTATTTGAAAATGGCATCCGAAAATGTTGAGATAAGCAATGAAGCACATGAAACCGTTGAGTCACCAACGATCAATACCCAGGATAATATGTATCAAGAAGACAATAATCCTCAGGTAAACAACAACACCGATCAGATGATGAACGATGGAATGCTCATAGGCTTTATGCAATTCATGCAATATTAGGCGAGAACGACTCCTTTTCAAAATGCAGGTGGAAACACTGGCAACTCTCGGATGGTCACCGCTAAGCAGTTCAAGGAGCTGAGACCACCTGAGTTTTTGGGAGAGCCAAAACCACTTAAGGCGGAGACGTTGATAAAGCAGTTCACCAAGATATTTGATGTCTTGGGATGCTCTGAGGAGCAAAAGGTTCCTTTTGCCACCGTTATGTTGCGAGGAGAGGCAGATTACTGGTGGGAATCAGTAAAACGTACGCAGTCTGCCGCACTGAAGATGTCTTGGGAGAAGTTCCAAGAACTGTTCAATGACAAGTACTTTCCTGAAAGTATTCGTCATATGAAGGAGGTTGAGTTCATCAAGCTGGAGCAAAATAATATGACAGTGTCGCAGTACAAAGCTAAGTTTGCCGAGTTGTCCCGGTTTACGTCCCACTTGGTTGATAATGAGGAGAGAATGACGCGGATGTTTCTAAGAGGTTTGAAACTTGAGATACGTCAATACATCATTTCTCATAAACTTTGTTTATATTCAGATGTTGTGAATAGGGCTCAGTTATTGGAGCGCGATAATGAGCCAGCCCAACCAAAAGATAATGACCAATAACACGATAATAATTGTACCGGTGGCAATGACCATCGGAACAATGATAACCATCGTGGAGGAAATTATCATGCCAGAAATGGTAACCACTTCGGTGGTAATCATGGCCAAGATAATAGCAGAAATGATTCAAGTGAAAAATTCAAGAAGAGAAGATTTAACGATGATGGGAAGACTTTGGCAGCTGCACTAGTGCCAGCAACAAATTCTAGGAGAGGAGAACGACCACTAGTTAGATGCTACAGATGCGGAGAAGAAGGACACATAAGTAAAAACTGTTCACAGCCTTCCAAGGTATGTTTTAGTTGTGGAAAAGACGGTCACATAGCTCAATTTTGTCCTGTAGCGAAATCAAGTCCAGCTGGGACGGTGGCATCAAAGGCGGATACGGACAAAACAAAGTTAGTGGTTTCAGGAAGAGAGCTTTTCGTGACTTCTCAAAAAAGCGAGTAACCCGAACGAAGTTAGCATGTGTTAGTTAATTATAAATTCTTGTGAAGTCTATACCTTATTAGATACCGGTTCTACCCATTCTTTTATTTCCCCTACTTGTGCTCAACGTTTAAATTTAACACTGGAGAAATTAGACTTTAACTTATCTGTTGAAACTCCGTTGGGAGAAACCTTCGTTACATCCATTGTTTATAAATCCTATTTGATTCAAATCAACACTTTCACGTTACCTGTCGATCTTATTTCTTTGAAAATACTTGCATTTGATGTGATTTTATGGATTGATTGGTTAACTACTCATCATGCAAAAAATTAATTATTTTCTTAAGGTTGTTAGCTTTCATATTCCTAACCAACCTATTATGCGAATTCAAACAACCAAACCACTAAAGTAAATTACTGTCATATCAAGCCATAAAGCTATTCGTTTATTGAAAAAAGGATGTCAAGCTTTCTTAGCCTATGTCATAGATTTAAACAAAAATACGTTAGATTTGAATGATATTCCTATTGTTAATAAATTTCCTGACGTATTCCCTGAACACTTCTTGGCCTACCCCAGAGCGTGAAATCGAATTTTGTATTAACCCCAGTACAAAACCCATTTTAAAACCCTCAAATATTTCTTCATCTAGAACAAACGTAACATGTGCCAAAGACGTTGGCTCGAGCTGTTGAAGATTACGACCATACCATTCAATACCATTCTAGAAAAGCGAACGTGGTAGCTAGCGCATTGAGTAGAAGTTCGTATGCGTTTACGAGTGCGATATTGTTCACACAAAGACCCATTTCGTGCGACTTACAAAAGATGGAGATAGAGTTAAATACTCCAAGAAACTACGTGAAGATAGCGAATATACAATTAGAATTGATTTTAAACGATAAAGTTAAAGCCGCTCAAGCTACAGATTCTGAGCTGATAAATGTGAAAAAGAAGGTTCAAGAAGGCGTTATTCTAAAAGCAAGAATCAACAAAGAGAGGAAATCTCAACCCTTAATTTTATTGGCCCATTTAAAATCCTCGATCGAGTAGGAACTATAGCCTATAGACTCGCTTTACCGCCAAGTATGTTGCGTGTTCATAACATTTTTCACGTATCGATGTTACATAAATATGTGGGCAACCCGAACCACATTATTGAATTAGAACTAGACGAGATAGCAGAAGATTTAACGTATGAAGAGATACGTGTTAAAATCTTGGATAAGAAGGATCATATTCGACACTCAAAGGTTATACCTCAAGAGTTAGAATCTAAACAAGGCATCCTCACCTCTTCGGCATACTAGGTACGTACGTAAATTTCGATGGCAAAATTTCATAAGGAGGGGAGATTGTAAAACCCCGAATTTTATGAAATGAAAGTATTCAATTTTCTTATAATTATTATTCTATTTAATGGTTAAATTGATAAAAGTTTAAAGTTAAGGATGATATTTGAAAATTTTGCAAAGTAAGCAAGTTGTTATAAAATATTCGTTGTGTCGGAGAATATTTTTTTTGTCGGAAAATATACGTACGACGACACCATCATTGGTGGACCCCATAACGGAATAACTGTCGGAGTTAAAAAACGACAGAAATATCTTTTTATAAAAATAACGGTGAAAGTTTTACCGTTAAATTGTTGAAATACCCGGTGGTAAAAGTACGGTAATACGCGCAGTTGCATAGTAGCACACGGTATTGATTATTGATGCTTACATAAGAAGCCACTCAGTTTATTCAATTATTGCTACAGTAGTTGTTACACAATATCTCACATATTATTGATTCAATTATTGTCACAGTATCATTTGCATAATATTTATTATTAGTAAATAAATAATTAAGACGACAAAGTTATTCATATTATTATTTGTAATATTGACAATGTCTAGAAAGTTCTGTCGAGGAGAGGTTTGGTCACCTAATTGCACGCCAATAGGGAGAAATCCTTATCGGAAATCCCCCTCTTTCCTGGGAATGATCTGGTTGTTAAATATTGTGAGTTATAATATTACTGATGAATAATTATTAATAGATTAAAAATGTGTTTATTAAAGATAAGTGATTTGTGGTAAATATTTATTCAATTTTTGATATAGATAGAGGGGTTTGTTATGAGGTGTTTGTTATAAGTTTGACTTATTATTCCATGAGGAGATATGCTAATTTTTCAGATCATTGGTTAAAGATATAATAGTAAATCAATATGGACCGCTGGTGGAAAATTATAATAGTAAATCAATATGGATAACTAGTTTAAAGTTTTAATAGTAAATTAGTATGGAACGTTGCTTTAAGTTTTAATAGTAAATCAATATGGACTGTCCGTTTAAAAGTAAATTAATCTGGGCCGTTCATGAATTAGTTATTATTCAGTCCTTTTTCCTATAAATAGAAGCTTATTCCTTCATTATTTCTTACGAATTCACTGAAACTGTAAAGAGAGAAACTATAGAGAGAAATAAGAGGAGTATTCTGCTACTACCTTACTTCAGTATTCAATCTTCTATTAAGGTAAGGGGTGTTATTTATTTCATATTCGCTTACGATATTATTTTTCATATTCGTATGGAATATTATCTTCGTTCAATACTCGTAAGAGGTATTATTTTTTTCGTATTCATGGAGAGAGTTATTTTTTTTCAATACTCGTAAGGGTTGTTATTCCATTCTTTATTATTCTGTTGGAATAACCTGTCTACGCGGACTACCGCATGCATGGTGAAATATTTTTGTTATTCCATTCTTTATTATTCTGTTGAAATAACATGTCTACGCGGACTACCGCATGCATGGTGAAATCCTTTTATTATTTCATTCTTTATTATTCTGTGGAAATAACCTGTCTACACAGACTACCGCATGCCTGGTGAATAACCCTTCGTATTCAATTGTTATTAAATTGTGGAAATGATCTGTCTACGCGGACTATCGCATGACAGTAAAAATCCATTTGCAGTTTCATATATTATTTCTTTTATATTCTTAAATCTAAACTTACCGTGGTAAGTATTGTTTCTATAATTCTTGAAATTAGTAGAATATCCTTGAGTTTTGCGCTTCATCCAGTATCGTTTCATTAGAATATTGATCTGAACTTTCTTGTTAAATATCAATATTTTCACCCGGAGTACTATTCACGGGTTACTATTCACTCGATTACTATTCACTCGAATATTATTCACCCGAGGATTCGGGGTACTTTTCCTACCGAGTTACTATTCATGGGTTACAATTCACTCGAGTACTATTCACTCGAGTATTAATCACTCGGGTATTCAGGACATTTTTCATACTGGGGTACTATTCACCGGGTACTATTCCCGAAGTACTATTCACGAGGTACTATTCATGACAAAAATTAATTTCTTTTCTGTCCAAGATTATTTTTGATACCTGAATATTATTCTTGAATTTTACTCCACAAAGCAGTATCATGTTGACAATTTGGATATTTTTAAGCTCTGGATAAATTTAAAGTCTTTAATATTTATTCTTGATCTCGTTTGATTGAATTCTTATATCATTGTCATCATCCTCATGCTTACATTGTGATAAAAGTCATATGTGGCTTACGTGCGTAGATGTACTATTGATTGGTATGATTATGACCAGGAATTATTCGGTATAATCATGACCGTAATGTTATAAATAATGTGGTAAAAGTCCTCATTGGCCCGTAGTGCATTGATGGACAGTTGTTAATTTGATAATGACCATAGATGATTACATGAATATCCTTGGCCCGTAGTGCAGTGATGATTCGATGATGTGGTTTATTTATTAATCTGAGTCTCAGGGATAAAGTTGATAAAAAACTTTTTAAATCATAGAAGCTAGTAGATATTATGCTCTACTTGACTCTTCCAATGGATTGCTTGTTCCACTGCAGTTAAACTTGATGTTTATTATATTTTATCAGTTTAACAATGTTAAAGGCTAACGATAATTTATTCTGCATTATCTTAGTCATAATATTTCTTACTGGGCTAGTTGAGCTCACCCTTTGCTTTCATTGTTCACTTCAGGAAATGAGAATATAGCTGGGACTAGTCGGGGAATGGAGTCACGGTCCAGGTGTTTGCATTAGTAGTCCTCACTATTCTGTGAAATAGTGTGATAATAATTGTAATGAGGACTTATTTTTGAGTTTGAATATTATCTAGAAGATAATATTTGTTTTAAAACTCACAGCTTATGGTTTGTCATATTCTACACGACACTTATCAGTTGTATAAATTAAGTTTGTATTTGAATTATGTACCATGTATTTGGCGATTCAGAATGGGTGATGTATACCTATTTTGGGGGCGTCACACAAAGGCCCATTTTATATGACTTACAAAGGATGGAGATAGAGTTAAAGACTCCAGGGAACCCCATGATGATGGCAAATATACGAGTAGAACCGACTTTAATCGATAAAGTTAAAGCTGCTCAAACTATGGACCTGGAGCTGATGCGTATAAAGAAGAAGGTGTTATTCCAGGAGCAAGAATCGATGAAGAAGGAATACATCGAGTCAACTCCAGACTTTGTGTTCCTAACGACTCTGATTTGAAGTATAAAATCATGATGGAGAAGGACAACACACCATTTGCAATCCATCCTTGGAGTTCCAAAATGTATCGTGATCTTCGACATACATTTTGGTAGAGCAATATGAAAAGAGAGATCGCGGAGTTTATCTCAAGGTGTCTAACTTGTCAACGTGTCAAGGCAGAGTATCAAGTGCCAAAAGGTCCGTTGCAACCACATGAAATTTCAGAATGGAAGTTGGAGCACATTCCCATGGATTTCGTTATTGGTCTTCCCAAGGTTTCTCAAGGCATATATGCAGTTTGGGTCATTGTTGATAAACTAACCAAGTCTGTTCATTTCTTACCTATATGAGAAACTTATTCACTTGAAAGTCTTGCTCGTATATACATAAATGAGATTGTAAGACTGCATGGTATGCCAGTATCCATAGTTTATGATCGAGACCCAAAATTCACTTCACGATTTTAGGTTAGTTTGCAGAAAGCTCTAGGCACGAATTTAGGATTCAGTTTGGCATATCATCCTCAGACGGACGGGCAGTTGGAGAGGACTATTCAAACTCTTAAAGATCTATTAAGACTATGTGTCCTTGACTTCAAAGAAAGTTGGGATAAGTTCTTGCCATTAGTGGAATTCTCCTACAACAATAGTTATCAAACAAGTATCGGCATGGCTCCATTCGAGGCGTTGTATGGACGCAAATGTTGTTCTCCAGTATGCTGGGATGAGGTGGGTGAAGCAATGTTGTTGGGACCGAAATTGGTACGCATGACAACGGAAAAGATTCAAATGATCCGACAACGTATAAAAACCTCACAAGATCGATAGAAGAGTTATGTTGGTCTTCATCGAATGGACGTAGAATTCAATGTGGAGATCATGTGTTGTTACTTATTGCTCCATGGAAAGGAGTTATAAGATTTGGAAAGAGAGAAAAGCTCAATTCTCGATTTATTGGCCCATTTGAAATCCTCGATCGAGTAGGAACTGTGGCCTATAGACTCGACTTACCGCCAAGTATGTCTCGTGTTCATAACGTTTTTCACCTACCTATGTTACGTAAATATGTGGAAAACTCAAACCATATTATTGAATTAGAACTAGACGAGATAGCAGAAGATTTAACATATGAAGAGGTACCTGTTAAAATCTTGGATAAAAAGGAACATATTCTACGCTCCAAGGTTATACCTTAAGTTAAAGTTTTGTGGAGAGACCACGATGTTGAGGAAATGACCTGGGAGTTAGAATCTGAAATGAAATCAAGGTATCCTTACCTCTTCGACATACCAGATACGTACACCAATTTTGAGGATGAAATTTCATAAGAAGGGGAGGTTGTAAGACCCCATCTTTTATGAATAAAGATTTTTTTTCTCTAAATATCATTTTGAATATTATGGTGTGGATTTGATATAATGTTATAGTTGGCGGTAATATTTATAAATTTTACAAAGTAAGCAAGTTGTCATAAAATATTCGTTTGGTCGGGAAATATTCGTTTTATCAAGAAATATTCATACAACGACACAATCATTGGTGGACCCCATAACGAAATTACTGTCGGAGTTAGAAAACGACAGAAATAACTTTTTATAAAAATAACGGCAAAAGTTTTACCGTTAACTGTTGAAATACCCGATGATAAAAGTACAGTAATACGTGTAGTTTCATAGTAGCTCACGGTATTGTACAGTATCTTTGATTATTGATACTTACGTGAGAAGTCACTCAGTTTTATTCAATTATTGCCACAGTAATTGCTACATAGTATCTCACGTTATTGATTCAATTATTGTCACAATATTTTATATTATTAAATCAATTATTGAGATGACAAAGTTATTCATATTATTATTTTCATTATTGACGATGTCTAGAAAGTTCTGTTGAGAAAAGGAGTTCGGTCACCTAATTTGTAACACCCCAATCCCACATCAAAAGATAGGTGAAAAATTTATCTGCATATAAGGAAATAAGTTACTACCAATAGTACCTTCAAGTCATGATCTTTTGGGAGTCTATGGTGGGCTAAGATGACCCAAGAAGATACTATTGGGCCAGTAGTTTGAGGCCTTATTTTGATGGATTTAATTCAATTCGGACTTGGGATTTGACCCGAGATTTATTTCGGACTCGGGATTTGACCCGGGTTGTTTCATATGGTATCAGAGCTGACTCTCGAAAGCTCGGGTCGGGTCATCCGATCGGGTTACCGGAGGTGGGGACACGGAGGCTGGTGGTATTATCCCACAATAGAGAGATGGAGGTTCGGAGGTGGGGACACGAAGCCAGCCGGTATTATCCCACAATGGCTAGAGAGGCAAAGATCTTTGGGCTGTGTGTGTGATCGGTTCTGACGGGGACGTCAGAAATTAAAGTGGGGGAATTTGTAACACCCCAGTCCCACATCGAAAGATAGGAGAAAAATTTGTCTACATATAAGGAAATAAGTTACTACCAATAGTACCTTCAAGTCATGACCTTTTGGGAGCCTGTGGTGGGCTAAGATGACCCAAGAAGATACTATTGGGCCAGTAGTTTGAGGCCTTATTTTGATGGATTTGATTCGATTCAGACTTGGGATTTGACCCGAGATTTGTTCCGGACTCGAGATTTGACCCGGGTTGTTTCATAAAGTCATCAATTTTATTATGTTTTGAGTAACCTCTCTTTCTATTTCGGAAAGAGGGTGTTACAGAGTTGGTATCAAAGTTACTACCAATAGTAACTACCAATAAGGAAATAAGTTACTACCAATAGTATCAGAGTTGGTATCAGAGTTGTCTGCATATAAGGAAATAAGTTACTACCAATAGTACCTTTAAGTCATGACCTTTTGGGAGCCTGTGGTGGGCTAAGATGACCCAAGAAGATACTATTGGGACAGTAGTTTGAGGCCTTATTTTGATGGATTTGATTCGATTCGGACTTGGGATTTGACCCGAGATTTGTTCCGGACTCGGGATTTGACCCGGGTTGTTTCATATCATCCGATCGGGTTGCGGGAGGTAGGGACACGAAGGCTGGTGGTATTATCCCACAATGGAGAGATAGAGGTCCGGAGGTGGGGACATAAAGCCAGCCGGTATTATCCCACAATGGCTAGAGAGGCAAAGATCTTTAGGCTGTGTGTGTGACTGGTTCTGACGGGGACGTCAGAAATTTAAGTGGGGGAATTTGTAACACCCCAGTCCCACATCGAAAGATAGGGGAAAAATTTGTCTGCATATAAGGAAATAAGTTACTACCAATAGTGCCTTCAAGTCATGACCTTTTGGGAGCCTGTGGTGGGCTAAGATGACCCAAGAAGATACTATTGGGCTAGTAGTTTGAGGCCTTATTTTGATGGATTTGATTCGATTCGGACTTGAGATTTGACCCAAGATTTATTCCGGACTCGGGATTTGACCCTAGTTGTTTCATAATTACGCGTTAATAAGGAGAAGTCCTTATCAGAAAGCACCCTCGTTCCTGGGAATGATATGGTTGTTAATATTGTGAGTTATAAATAATGAATAAATGTTATTAAAAATATTTTTTGTGAAGCCAAGTGAGATGTGATAAATAGAGGGATTTTTTATGAAGTATTTGTTGTAAGTTTGACTTATTACATGGACCCCCACTGTCTCATTTTTTAAAATCGTCGGTAGAAAGTTATCCTAGTTTTTGTTTTATAATAATAAAACAGAAAACTTTATATATAAAATAGAATACTTTTTATAAATAGAATATATTATATTTTATTATATTACATAGTGTTTTTACTATACAGCATAGTACTGCATAGTATTTACAGAGTACTGTATAGTATTTGCATATTATTTTTACTATACAGCATAGTGTTGCATAGTAAAATCATGTGAATTCAGATTCGGCGCCCGTAAAATTCGTCTAAATTCTTCTATGCACCCGTGATTATTTCCTAAAAAGTATCCTACCATTCTACTATAAATAGGATGCTTAGTTTAGAATTGAAAATCACATCAGAATCAGAGAATTCTTCTTCTATAATATTGAGCGTATTTCTTTTGAGTTTAAGAAAGCTTTGAGCGTAGAAAACAGTATAAGTTTTCTTCAAGAATATCTCCGTCCTATCAGTCAAAAATACTCTCCTTTTAAAGTAAGGGATATTATTTTTGTCCAATATTCGTAAGAAATAATATTTTCTTTCATACTCAGTAGTATGTATGTAATATTATTTCGTTTCAGATTCCAAATTCTACACTCATTTTGTTAAGTATTACTTTTATACTCCCTGAAATTAGTAGAATATCCTTAAAATTTGCGCTTCATCTAGTATCATTTCACAAGAATATTTTTTTGAACATTCTTGTTAAATTTTGATCTTTTTATGTCGGGTTACTATTCACGGGATACTATTCACTCGGATACTATTCACCCGGGGAACTATTCATGACAAAAATTGATTTTTTTTATGTCCAAATTATTTTGATACAAGAATATGATTCTTGAATTTTACTCCACAAAGCAGTTATCATGTTGACAATTTGGACATTCTTGAACTCTGCATAAATTGATTTATAAATCTTTAAAATTTATCCTTGCTCTTACTTAATTAAATTTTTATATCACTGTCATCATCATCATGCTTATATTGTGATAAAAGTCATATTTGGCCCGTAGTGTATAGATGGACTATTGATTGGTATGATTATGACTATGTATCAGTATAATCATGACCTGTAATGTTACAAATGATGTGGTAGAAGACCTCATTGGTCCGTAGTGCATTGATGGACAATTGTTGATGACCACTGGTGATATTAACGAATATCATTGGCCCGTAGTGCATGGATAATTCGTGGATGTGATACTAACGAATATCCTTAGCCCGTAGTGCATGGATAATTCGATGATGTGGATTATTTTTTACGCTATGTTACAGCGATAAAATATCGATGATGAACATTTAAATCATAGAAGATAGTAGATATTATGCTCTACTTGACTCTTCTAATGGATTGCTTATTCCGCTGCAGTTAAACTTGTTGTTTATTGTATTCTATCAGTTTAACACTATTGAAGGCTAACGATAATTTATCTGCATTATCTTAGTCATAATATTTCTTACTAGGCTAGTTGAGCTCACCCTTTGCTTTCATTGTTCTCTTCAGGAAATGAGAACATAGCCGGGACTAGTCGGGAAATGGAGTGAAGGTCCGAGATGGTGGCTATAGTAGTCCTCACTATTTTATAAAATAGTGTGATAATAATTGTAATGAGGACTCCATTCGAGTTTGGATATTGTCTACGAGATAATATTCGTGTTAAAACTCTCAGCTATGTTTTGTCGTATTTTTACACGACAGTTGTATAATTAAGTTGTATTTAAATTCTGTATCATGTATTTGGCGACTCAGAATGAGTTGAGTAAACCTATTTTGGGGGTGTCACAACATGGATAATGCGTGGAAGTGATACTAATGAATATCATTGGCCCGTAGTGCATGGATAATTCGATGATGTGGATTATTTATTGAGTTGTGTTACAGTGATAAAATATTGATGATGAACTTTTTAATGATAGAAGATAGCAGATATCATGCTCTACTTGACTCTTCTAATAGATTACTTGTTCCGCTGCAGTTAAACTTGTTTTTTATTGTATTCTATTAGTTTTACACTGTTGAAGGCTAACGATAATTTATTCTGTATTATCTTAGCCATAATATTCTTTACTGGGCTAGTTGAGCTCACCCTTTGCTTTCATTGTTCTCTTCAGAAAATGAGAACGTAGTCGGAACTAGTCGGAGAATGGAATGACGGTCCGAGATGGTGGCTGCAGTAGTCCTCACTATTTATAAAATAGTGTGATAATAATTGTAATGAAGATTCCATTTGAGTTTGGATATTGTCTATGAGACAATATTCGTGTTAAAACTCTCAGCTACGCTTTTGTCGTATTGTATAAATAAAATTTGTATTTAAATTCTGTACCACGTATTTGGCGGCTCAGAAAGTGTTGTGTATACCGTTTTTAGGGGCGTCACATTAAGAATAATCACGGACGCACAGTAAAGGAATTCACGGGCGAACGAATTCGTCGAAAAATTGATTTTACTATTCATTACTGTGCAATAAAATATTCTAATAAAATAAAAATTTTAAATAAAATATAATATATTCTATTTATAATCTAATAAAATAAATAACTTTATATATAATATAAAAAGTATTATATTTTATATAAAAAGTTTTCTGTTTATTACTATTATAATAATAATAAAAAAACTAAAAAAACTAAAATAACTTTCTACCGACGGTTTTCAAAAATGAGTAAATGGGGGTCCATGTAATACGCCAAACTTACAACAAATACTTCATGACAAACCCCTCTATTTATATCAAAATTTGAATAAATATTTATCATAAATCACTTATATTCAATAAACACATTTTAACCTTTCAACAAGTATTCATCATTAATATTATAACTCACAATATTGACACCAGATCATTCTCAGGAAATAGGGGGCTTTCTGATAAGAATTTTTCCTTATTGGCGCGCAATTAAATAACCTAACCCATTTTCTTGACAGAACTTTTTAGACATTGTCAGTAATGCAAAGAATAATATGAATAACTGTGTCGTCTCAATTATTGATTTAATAATATAAAATATTGTGCAGATGATACTGTGACAATAATTGAATGAATAATATAAGATACTATGCAGCAACTACTGTGGGAATAATTGAATAAAACTGAGTGACTTCCTACGTAAATATCAATAATCAGAGATACTGTACAATACCGTGTGCTACTGTGCAACCACGCGTATTACTGTACTTTTATCACCGGGTATTTCAACAGTTAACGGTAAAAGTTTTGCTGTTATTTTTATAAAAAGGTTATTTCTGTCGCTTTCTATATCCGACAGTAATTTCGTTGTGGGATCCACTAATGATTATGTTGTCGTACGAATATTTTCCGACCAAACGAATATTTTAAGACAACTTGTTTACTTTGCAAAATTTACACATATCACTCATAACTATAACATTATATCAAATCCACACCTTATTATTCAAAATAACATTTAGAGAAAATTAAATCTTTATTCATAAAAAGTTATGGTCTTACAATTAATTTGAAACTTTTATTGAGATACATATATAATAACGCCATTTAAAACATATTATATTAATATTTAGATAATATAGTTTGATATTATTAAAATATAAGCCTGATTATAATTTTAACTATAAGTAAAATTTTATTATATTTAAATAATATAATTTAGAAGGAAACTATTTTTTTATATAAAAATCACCTTACCAGTATTAAATAATATTATTATTAAGATATATATAGGTATGAATTTAATAAATTGACCAATAAATGATTCAATTATTCAACTAAAAGTTAATTAATTATACTATACATTAGTAACTATTATTAATATAATACTTATTAATATGTTATCTAACTTGAATGTATTACTGTTATTAAAATCTAAGTATAATTGTACTATTTGAAATATAAGTATGATTTTATTATTAGTTAGATAATATAATTTTACTAATAGAATATTTTCTTACAAGGATCATCTTATTTAATATTAAATTATTACTATAATTAATATTATTAGAAATATAATATATTGACCAACCATATGATTTAATTATTAAAGAAAACATAAAAAGCCACTTACTTTATCCAATAAGCTATTTATAAAAAAATATAATAAAAATTCAAAAACATTATATTTCTAAAAATAAGACCATGTGCTTTGCATGAGGTGTACCTACTAGTAATGAGTTTATTAGGAGTATGCATAGTGCGGTTACAATGTATAAGAGTAATTAAATCTTGTAGTTCAGTTAATATTATATGTTGGGGCATGATTATTTGGGTCTGAGTTATATGGTGGACCAAATTTCATGTAGAGGTATTTACTCTGCGTAGGAATCTGATTCGGAAGTTGAATATTTTAAAGAATCAAAGATTGTGATTTCTAATTACATTTAATTTTCAAGTCCTAAGGAAAATATCATGATATAATCCGACTTCCTAGGAGATTCAGTTCAAGAATTATACTTAATAAGGAATTCTATTTTTATATAGGGAAGAGCTTGGAGAACGTGTGAGATCACTATAAATACAATACGCTGCTTTTTTTTATTTTTAAAATGCCCGTTATTATTTTATAACCTCTTCTTCTTTTACTATTACTAGTTCAATTCCCATGTAAGGCACATATTATTTTAATATGTACATTTAACTTTAGGTTTAAATTTAGATTAATATCTTGAATTTTTAATTTTTTCTAATTTTGGGGATTGTCTTCTTAATTTTTTCAATTAGGGAATTAAACTCTTAATTTTTTTCCACTTTGAGGATTAAACTTTTTTTAAAAAAATTCTGATTACGTCTAATTGATAGTACCACATCAGAAATTAATGATATGACAGCGACATGCGGCTAAAAAAATGCTTATGTGTAATATTGAGTCTCATTTTAACATTTGTTCCATTATTTTTTTATACCAAAAAGGGTAAATATAAGACCATTATTAATTTTTAAAGTAAATTTAATACATTACAAACTCCGTTTAAAAAAAATATTCAATAATCAATATAATGATAAATATTTTAAAATGTATATTTGTACAACTAATTAAATCTTGTTATTTCATAATCATCAATAATTAATATAATGACAATTTTACCCTTTTTGTTAAAAAAAATTTAAGGCCTGAATATAGATTAATACCCTGAACTTTAAGTTTATTTCATAATCATCAATAATCAATATAATTAATTTTTTATACCAAAAAGGGTAAAATTGTCATTAAATTTATTTAAAAAAATTTATAATGGTCTTACATTTAACCTTTTTTGATACAAAAAATTAATTGAATAAATGGTAAAATGAGACTCAATATTACACAAACATTTTTTAGACACGTGTCGCTGCTATGTCATCAATTTTCTAACTTGGCACTATCAATTAGACGTAATCAGAAAATATTAAATGTTTAATCCCCTAATTAAAAAAAATGAGAAGACAATCCCCAAAGTGGAAAAAAAAATAAAAGTTTAATTCCGTAATTAAAAATTTGGGAAAACAATCCTCAAAGTGAAAAAAAATTAAAGGTATTAATCCATATTTAGGCGAGAAAAGAAAGATGAAAATCGATACACACCTGCAAAGTGCACATAATTTTAATAGAAGGAACAAATTTGTCCATAAAAAATAATTGCTATATGCTTAAACTTTTAGCCGTGTGAATATTAATTCATTTTTTATATTAATAGACTCTACCAAATAACATACTCGTTATTTACTTTATGTACTTATTGTCATCCTTTTGAAAACAAAAAAATCAATAAGTCTAGGCGGAAATGTTTTTTGGATCGGAAAATTGGACCTGCCCAAGTTTTCTTTTCTTTTCTTGTGACATGTCCAATAATCCGATCCAAAGAAAATGTCCCTATAGAAGGACTCCAAAAAAATTGTACCTCGGGCCATTTCTTTTTCTATTTACATTTTTAGTTGTTTTGTTAAAAGAGAGTAGAAATAAAGGGTAAAAAAATTTGCTCAAAGCTATTCACTTTCACAGAGTTGCCTAGTATTTTGAAACCACTTTGCTTGCGGATCGAGTAGTTGGATCAATAGTCTCTTACCATAAAAATGGTTGTATGCTCAGCATTGCCCCATGTGATGTGTGAACAACGACAAATGTGTATCATAGTCAGTACAATAGCTAGATACAGATAAATACTTATAAAAAAGGTAAAGCTTACAAATTTATTATTGATTAAAAGTAAATAAAAATTACAAAACCCATTGAACCAACAACTTTGATCTATAAATAAAAAGTTGAACCAAGTCCACTTATGAAGGAGGAAGAGAAACTATGGTTGCCTCAATGCCTTTCAAATTATATGCAGGTTTATGAAGGCATTCACAAACAGATCCTTTCCCCAAATAAGGAGGCAACTCTTGACACTTGAAGCTAAGCAATTTTTCCTTGTATGCATTCCTACATTTTGTTCCACAAGATGTTAAGTCACATTGGATTATGAGTTCGAAGCCTTGTGCCACTTTGAGATTACTAGTAGCCATGCCCATGAATATTGTCATAAGCATCAAACTTGCAACCAATTTGAATGGAACCACAATGGAGCTTTTTCTCTCCATTTGCAGGGAATTTTTTTAAAAAAATATTGAAAATTATATATATATATATATATATATATATATATATATATATATATATATATATATATATATATAACTAGAACTATAGAAAATTAATTAAGATTGTATTATGAGTAGTATTGTAAATGAAGAGGTCATATATTTATAGTGGAGTTTTTAACAAGGCATATTCTTAAGAGGTAGGAGTGTTAGAAATTGAATTAATTGAAGCCTTTAAATGGTGGAAAGTAACCACCAAAATAAATGGTGGAAACTTAAAAAACCTTCAAGTTGCTTTAATGCAACTTAAGTTTTAGTTTTGTGTTATATATATATATATATATATATATATATATATATATATATATATATATATATATATATATATATATATTGTATAGAGAGAGCCGTAGTGATAAGCTGTAGAGACACCACATCTGAGAAATTGATTTGATATTAAAAGAATATTTTATATATATATTTTGTTCTCTTCTTAATTTATTTTATCTATCATTTATAACAATATTTAAACAAGTTAGTTCGTCCTTTTTTTTGTTCGGCCTTTAAGTTTTCCTACATTAAGTCAATTATTATTATTTATCTATTTAAATCAGAAACTACATAATTAGAACCTTGTTTTATAAGGAAATTAGAATTACTAATATAGTGTTAGAAGGATGCGACATAATATTAATTTAAAACTTTTATTGAGATACATATATAATAACGCCATTTAAAACATATTATATTAATGTTTAGATAATATAGTTTGATATTATTAAAATATAAGCATGATTATAATTTTAACTATAAGTAAATTTTATTATATTTAAATAATATAATTTTAGAAGGAAACTATTTTTTTATATAAAAATCACCTTACCAGTATTAAATAATATTATTATTAAGATATATATAGGTATGAATTTAATAAATTGACCAATAAATGATTCAATTATTAAACTAAAAGTTAATTAATTATACTATACATTTGTAACTATTATTAATATAATACTTATTAATATGTTATCTAACTTGAATGTATTACTGTTATTAAAATCTAAGTATAATTGTACTATTTGAAATATAAGTATGATTTTATTATTAGTTAGATAATATACTTTTAGTAATAAAATATTTTCTTACAAGGATCATCTTATTTAATATTAAATTGTTACTATAATTAATATTATTAGAAATATAATATATTGACCAACCATGATTTAATTATTAAAGAAAACATAAAAAGCTACTTACTTTATCCAATAAGTTATTTATAAAAAAATATAATAAAAATTCAAAAACATTATATTTCTAAAAATAAGACCATGTGCTTTGCATGAGCTGCTAGTAATGAGTTTATTAGGGGTATGCATTGTGCGGTTACAATGTGTGGGCTAAATTTCATGTGGAGATATTTACCATGCGTAAGAATCTGATTTGGAAGTTGAATATTTTAAGGAATCAAAGGATATAATCCGACTTCCTAAGAGATTCAGTTCAAGAATTATATTCCCCCCGTCCCTAATTATTTGACGTTTTAGAGGTGGACACAAGAATTAAGATAATGATTGAAAAATATTAAATATAGTACTCAATTGTCTATAATACCCTTAAATTTTTTGTTGGGACAAGGAGAGTTTTGTTGGGATAAGGAGAGAGAAAGAGTTTAAAGTTTCAAGAAAATAGGCAGAGTAATGAGGGGTAATTTTAAAAAAATTGTCATTAATTCTCCTAGATTTGAACAAACGTCAAATAATTAGAGACAAATAAAAAACTCTAAAACGTCAAATAATTATGGACATAGGGAGTACTTAATAAGGAATTCTATTTCTATATAGGGAAGAGCTTGGAAAAGGTGTGAGATCACTATAAATACAATAGGCTAATTTTTTTTATTTTTAAAATGCCAGTTATTATTTTAAAACCTCTTCTTCTTTTACTATTACTAGTTCAATTCCTGTGTAAGGCACATATTATTTTAATATGTACATTTAACTTTAGGCTTAAATTTAGATTAATATCTTGAATTTTTAATTTTTTCTGATTTTAGGGATTGTCTTCTCAATTTTTTCAATTAGGGAATTAAACTCTTAATTTTTTCCCATTTTGGGGATTAAACTTTAATTTTTTTTCCTGATTACGTATAACCACGTAAGAAATTGATGATATGACAGCAATATGCGACTAAAAAAATACTTATATGTAATATTGAGTCTCATTTTAACATTTATTCCATTAATTTTTATACCAAAAAGGGTAAATATAAGACCATTATTAATTTTTTAAAGTAAATTTAATACATTACAAACTTCGTTTAAAAAAATAATCAATAATCAATATAATGATAAATATTTTAAAATGTATAAATGTACTACTAATTAAAATCTTGTTATTTCATAATCATCAATAATTAATATAATGACAATTTTACCCTTTTTGGTATACAAAAAGTAAGGCCTAAATATAGATTAATACCTTGAACTTTAAGTTTATTTCATAATCATCAATAATCAATAATCAATATAATTAATTTTTTATACCAAAAAGGGTAAAAATGTCATTAAAATTTATTTTAAAAAATTTATAATGGTCTTATATTTACCCTTTTTGATACAACAAAAAAATTGAATAAATGTTAAAATGAGACTTAATATTACACAAATATTTTTTAGTCACGTGTTGTTGCTATGTCATCAATTTTCTGACTTGGCACTATCAATTAGACGTAATCAGAAAAAATTAAAAGTTTAATCCGCTAATTGAAAAAAATAAGAAGATAATCCGCAAAGTGGAAAAAAAATAAATGTTTAATTCCATAATTAAAAATTTGGGAAAACAATTCCTCAAAGTGGGAAAAAATTAAAAATTAAAGGTATTAATCCATATTTAGGATAGAAAAGAAAGATGAAAATCGATACACACCAGCTAAGTGCACACAATTTTAATAGAAGGAGCAAATTTGTCCATAAAAAATAATTGCTATGCTTAAACTTTCAGCCGTGTGAATATCAATTCTTTTTTTATATTAATGGACCCTGTCAAATAAAATACTTGTTATTTACTTTATGTACTTATTATCATCCTTTTGAGAACAAAAAAAATCAATAAGTTTAGGCAGACATGTTTTTTGGATCGGAAAATTGGACCTGCCCAAGTTTTTTTTTCCTTTTCTTGTGATTATCAAAAAATGTATAATATTTATTCCAACAAGAATTTTTACAGAATATAGTGTTTTAGGTGTAAATTGGATACATTTTTTGAGAATCACAAGAAAAGCAAAAAAAAAATATAAAAAATTAGACAAGTCCAATAATCTGGTCCAAAGAAAATGTCCTCCAAAAAAATTGCGGATCGAGTAGTTGGATCAATAGTCTTTTACCATAAAAATGGTTGTATGCTCAGCATTGCCCCGTGTGATGTGTGAACAACGACAACTGTGTATGATAGTCAGTACAGTAGCTATATACCGATACATACCGATAAAAAAAGTAAAGCTTGCAAATTTATTATTGATTAAAAATAAATAAAAATTACAAAATCCATTGAACCAACAACTTTCATCTATAAATAAAAAGTTGAACCAAGTCCACTCACTTATGAAGGAGGAAGAGAAATTAACTTAATTAAGATAAATGAGTGATGAATTAAATTTATGAGATAATACTTTAATTTAACTTAGTAACTAAATTAGAGAGTTGTTAAGGATTATATAGTTTGCTAGAATGTTGTTTTAATTTAATTTAGTAATTAAAGTGATATGTTAATTTATTAAGTAAAATTATAATGAAAATTATAATTTTGTGGTAATTAGTTTTGTTTATTTAATTAAGGTTGGATATGGAAATCCAAGTAAATAATGTGGGACAATAAACTATAGTATAAATGATTTATTGAAGTAAATTAAAGTAGTTTTAAATGGATTTACCCAAACAAGGCTTAAAGATATTAAGTCTTTATTTTAAAAAGTGTTTTGCCAAACAAAGCCTTATGGCTTTTGAATTAAAAAAATATATAATAAATATTTTTATAACTTATACATAATTAGTATATTTATTATTATGACAGTTTTATACGTTTTATTTTTATTCTTGCATCTGTTTTTTTTACGTAAGAAGTTTTGGCCTAAGCCTGAGAATAGAGGGGAGGAAGAACAAAGAAGAGAAGAAGAGAGAAAGAAAAGAAGTTCTTTGTAAATTGAGAGAATGTTCTTCGTGAGAATTATGGAAGGAAGAAATAAGAAGATTGTTCTAAATTTTATAGCTAATCAAAGGTAATAATCTAGCTTTGAGTTTTTAGTATTATACTTGAGTTTTCTTTGAAAAGTTGGATTTCTATGGTTAGATTGTTAAGATATTGATCATATATGTTAATTAGTATGTATAATTTGTTATATGTAATCTATAACAGGTTTTCATGTAATCAAATTCATGAAAAAAGTTTTAGAAGACGAAATTTGATTTATGGCTTAGTATATGTATTTTAGTTTTTTTAAGGCTTAAATTGATGGTTAGATCATGTATATAATCTGAAATTGGTTATATATGTTGTTAGTATGATGAAAAACAAAAACAACCCAAGTTGAACGAGTCAAAATGGATGTAAAACGAATTCGTAGCGAATGAATTCGCTAAATATGTTTAAAACATGAAAGTATAGCATGAACAGGAGAATTGGAACCCTTAAATTGATTTGTTAAAGTTTTTGAAATGTTAAAATTATTCTGTAGATGAGTAGTTCAGTGTTTCACGAGTTCATAGAATCGAAAACCAACTAATTCTGACTTAAAATGAAGAAGTTATGAAGATTTGAAGTAAAAACATCGCAAAAACTTAATCTGGGCGAAGCCGAGCGCGGCCGCACTGCCCAGGAGCACGGGCGTGCCTCTGGGCACTACTAACTGGTGCGGGCAAGCTGAAGTGTGAAGGATTTGGGCGCGGCTGCGCCCATAGTGTGTCAAGTGTGACTGCTTTGACATGTTTTGGTAAAACGGCCATAACGTTTTCATACGAACTCCGATTGATACGATTCAAGATGATCTGGAACGAGGACGAGTAGACCTATAACTTTCATTCTTTAAGGTATTCAATTTGAGGTCGGGAACAGGGGTCAAAATTGTTATCTTTAGGACTATTATGTTTTTGGGGATAATCGGAGGGCGTCGGGCATGCACGTATGCAAGTGTAGTACTTCTGATGATAAAAGATGTTGTTCTAAGTTATAAAACATGAATGTTAGTAAATATAATGATACTTAACATTAATAAATGATGTATTAGATAAGTTGTATAAGCATACTAAGCATACACAAGATAGACAAATCGGGCGTGTGACGAATGAACGTCGAAACGCCGTAACAAATGTTAATGAACGTAAAAAGTGTTTTAAGTCAAATGAAATGAATATTATAAGATATGAAATGAGTTTAATATAAAACCAATAATGATTCCTAGCAAGACTTAAACACTTGAATGAACTTCGAGTACGACCTAAGAAGTAATATAGTGAGATGTAAGTCAAAAGTTAACACAATCAAATTGAACATTGTGTATTGATTAATAAGAAGGGTTATCAGATATAGAGTAAAGTTTACATTACAACTACTATGCGTTGCTATGTGACTAATAGTTAATGTGAATGGTTATATAATTGTGTAGGGCACGTGAAGTGCAGATATCTGTAAGTTGTTAAACTGTTATTGGTAAACAACGATCAAGGCAAGTCTTTCAGTTCCTATTTGCTATATGAACTTGATGATTAACTGTTTTAAATCTTTATTACAAAGAGCATGATGTGTTATATATATGTTGAAAGTATGAAATGTTAAAGTCAATTTATGACTACGTTGATTGAGTAAAGCATGTTGATTGAGTAAGGAACTCAATCTTTATACTTGTTATATGAACTGTAGCATGTATGTTATGTTAGTCCAATGTTTATGAGATATATGTTGAGTATGTTATTATGTGCTACGTGATGCATGAAAACTGTTAGATTTTGCTTGGCTGTCGAGCTCAACTTTGCAAATTACCACTTTTGCAGGTTCAAGATTCAAGGTAAAGTTATGTGCTACTCGAAAGACATGAATCAGATGTGATACTTGAAGATTTATACACGTTGGCTGAATTATTATTATTTGAACTATGTTTAGGGTTTCGAATAATGTATGATGTTTAATAGATGTTGAGTTATAAAGTTTAAGTTTTGTTTGTTGTATGAAAGGGTATTGAACCTGGATGTAAGTTTTATTTATTAACTCTGATAAGGTGAGTAATAAGCTAAGTATGGTTTAAAGGTAGGTAAAGATACATGTTTTGAGAAATGTACTTGATAAGTTACAATGATTGTGTAATGATAAACTGTCAAGTTTGAGTTATCTGATATGTAAAGGTTATCAGATTAAAATGTAAGATTCTATATAATAACTTTGATGAAGCAAATCATAAAATAACTTCATTTAGAGATATGTATATGATAAATATTTTGATTCAGGGAATTAAAGTAAAAAGACATAAAAGTTTAAATTATTCCGCATTTTATTAAGTTTAACATCGAATAATGATGTAAAATCAGAAGTTAGACATGTTATTAACGACCGAAGTCGATAATTGAATTGCATAGATTTTGGGGTCGTTACAGAGATGGTGGTTGTAGTAGCCATCACTATTTTATAAAATAGAGTGATAATAATTGTAATGAGGACTCCATTTGAGTTTGGATATTGTCTACGAGATAATATTCGTGTTAAAACTCTCAGCTATGTTTTGTCGTATTTTTACACGACAGTTGTATAATTAAGTTGTATTTGAATTCTGTATCATGTATTTGGCGACTCAGAATGGGTTGAGTATACCTATTTTGGGGGCGTCACAGCATGGATGATTCGTGGATGTGATACTAATGAATATCCTTGGCCTGTAGTGCATGGATAATTCGATGATGTGGATTATTTATTGAGTTGTGTTACAGCGATAAAATATTGATGATGAACTTTTAAATCATAGAAGATTGTAGATATCATGCTCTACTTGACTCTTCTAATGGATTGCTTGTTTCGCTGCAGTTAAACTTGTTGTTTATTGTATTCTATTAGTTTTACACTGTTAAAGGCTAATGATAATTTATTCTGCATTATCTTAGCCATAATATTCTTTATTGGGCTAGTTGAGCTCACCCTTTGCTTTCATTGTTCTCTTCAGAAAATGAGAACGTAGTCGGGACTAGTCGGGAAATAGAGTGACGGTCCGAGATGGTGGCTGCAGTAGTCCTCACTATTTATAAAATAGTGTGATAATAATTGTAATGAGGACTCCATTTGAGTTTGGATATTGTCTATGAGACAATATTCGTGTTAAAACTCTCCGCTACGCTTTTGTCGTATTGTATAAATGAAGTTTGTATTTAAATTTTGTACCATATATTTGGCGACTCAGAATGGGTTGTGTATACCTTTTTTGGGGGCGTCACATTAAGTATAATCACGGACGCACGGTAAAGGAATTCACGAGCGGACGAATTCGGCAAATTCGTCGAAAATTTGATTTTACTATTCATTACTGTGCAATAAAATATTCTAATAAAATAAAAACTTTAAATAAAATATAATATATTCTATTTATAATCTAATAAAATAAATAACTTTATATATAATATAAAAAGTATTATGTTTTATATAAAAAGTTTTCTATTTTATTATTATTATAATAATAAAAAAAAAACTAAGATAACTTTCTACCGACGATTTTTAAAAATGAGTAAATGGGGGTCCATGTAATACGCCAAACTTACAACAAATACTTCATGACAAATCCCTCTATTTATATCAAAAATTGAATAAATATTTACCACAAATCACTTATCTTCAATAAACACATTTTAATCTTTCAACAATTATTCATTATTAATATTATAACTCACAATATTGACACCAGATCATTCTCAGGAAATAGTGGGCTTTCCGATAAGGATTTCTCCTTATTGACGCGCAATTAAATAACCTAACCCCTTTCCTCGATAGAACTTTGCAGACATTGTCAATAATGCAAAGAATAATATGAATAACTTTGTCGTCTCAATTATTGATTTAATAATATAAAATATTGTGCATATGATATTGTGATAATAATTGAATCAATAATATAAGATAATATGCAACAACTACTGTTGCAATAATTGAATAAAACTGAGTGACTTGTTACGTAAGTATCAATAATCGGAGATACTGTACAATACCGTGTGCTACTGTGCAACCACGCGTATTACTGTACTTTTATCATCGAGTATTTCAACAGTTAACGGTAAAAGTTTTGCCGTTATTTTTATAAAAAGGTTATTTCTGTCACTTTCTATATCCGACAGTAATTACGTTGTGGGGTCCACCAATGATTGTGCCGTCGTACGAATATTCCTCGACCAAACGAATATTTTATGACAACTTGTTTACTTTACAAAATTTGCACATATCACCCATAACTATAACATTATATCAAATCCACACCTTATTATTCAAAATAACATTTAGAGAAAATTAAATCTTTATTCATAAAAAGTTGGGGTCTTACAATTAATTTGAAACTTTTATTGAGATACATATATAATAACGCCATTTAAAACATATTATATTAATATTTAGATAATATAGTTTGATATTATTAAAATATAAGCATGATTATAATTTTAACTATAAGTAAAATTTTATTATATTTAAATAATATAATTTAGAAGGAAACTATTTTTTTATATAAAAATCACCTTACCAGTATTAAATAATATTATTATTAAGATATATATAGGTATGAATTTAATAAATTGACCAATAAATGATTCAATTATTCAACTAAAAGTTAATTAATTATACTATACATTAGTAACTATTATTAATATAATACTTATTAATATGTTATCTAACTTGAATGTATTACTGTTATTAAAATCTAAGTATAATTGTACTATTTGAAATATAAGTATGATTTTATTATTAGTTAGATAATATAATTTTACTAATAAAATATTTTCTTACAAGGATCATCTTATTTAATATTAAATTATTACTATAATTAATATTATTAGAAATATAATATATTGACCAACCATATGATTTAATTATTAAAGAAAACATAAAAAGCCACTTACTTTATCCAATAAGCTATTTATAAAAAAATATAATAAAAATTCAAAAATAGTATATTTCTAAAAATAAGACTGTGCTTTGCATGAGGTGTACCTGCTAGTAATGAGTTTATTAGGGGTATGCATAGTGCGGTTACAATGTATAACAGTAATTAAATCTTGTAGTTCAGTTAATATTATATGGTGGACCAAATTTCATGTGGAGATATTTACTCTGCATAGGAATCTGATTCGGAAGTTGAATATTTTAAAGAATCAAATATTGTGATTTCTAATTACATTTAATTTTCAAGTCTTAAGAAAATTATCAGGATATAATCCGACTTCCCAGGAGATTCAGTTCAAGAATTATACTTAATAAGGAATTCTATTTCTATATAGGGAAGAGCTTGGAGAACGTGTGAGATCACTATAAATACAATACACTGCTTTTTTTTTTTTAAAATGCCCGTTATTATTTTATAACCTCTTCTTCTTTTACTATTACTAGTTCAATTCCCATGTAAGGCACATATTATATAAATATGTACATTTAACTTTAGGCTTAAATTTAGATTAATATCTTGAACTTTTAATTTTTTCTAATTTTGGGGATTGTTTAATTTTTTCAATTAGGGAATTAAACTCTTAATTTTTTTCCACTTTGAGGATTAAACTTTTTTTAAAAAATTCTGATTATGTCTAATTGATAGTACCACATCAGAAATTAATGATATGACAGCGACATGCGGCTAAAAAAAATGCTTATATGTAATATTGAGTCTCATTTTAACATTTGTTCTATTAATTTTTTACAAAAAAGGGTAAATATAAGACCATTATTAATTTTTTAAAGTAAATTTAATACATTACAAACTCTGTTTAAAAAAAAATTCAATAATCAATATAATGATAAATATTTTAAAATGTATATTTGTACAACTAATTTAAATCTTGTTATTTCATAATCATCAATAATTAATATAATGACAATTTTACCCTTTTTGTTAAAAAAAATTTAAGGCCTGAATATAGATTAATAATCCAATCCAAAGAAAATGTCCCTATAGAAGGACTCCAAAAAAATGTCCCTATAGACATATCCAATAATCCGATCCAAAGAAAATGTCCCTATAGACATATCCAATAATTCGATCCAAAGAAAATGTCCCTATAGAAGGACTCCAAAAAAATTGTACCTCGGGCCATTTCTTTTTCTATTTACATTTTTAGTTGTTTTGTTAAAAGAGAGTAGACATAAAGGGTAAAAAAATTTGCTCAAAGCTATTCACTTTCACAGGGTTGCCTGGTATTTTGAAACCACTTTGCTTACGGATCGAGTAGTTGGATCAATAGTCTTTTACCATAAAAATGGTTGTATGCTCAGCATTGCCCCATGTGATGTGTGAACAACAACAACTGTGTATCATTGTCAGTATAGTAGTTAAATACCGATAAATATTGATAAAAAAGGTAAAGCTTGCAAATTTATTATTGATTAAAAGTAAATAAAAATTACAAAACCCATTGAACCAACAACTTTGATCTATAAATAAAAAGTTGAACCAAGTCCCCTCACTTATGAAGGAGGAAGAGAAAGTATGGTTGACTCAATGCCCTTCAAATTATGTGCAGGTTTATGAAGGCATTCACAAACAGATCCTTCCCCCAAATAAGGAGGCAACTCTTGACACTTGAAGCTAATCAATTTTTCCTTGTATGCATCCCTACATATTTTTCCACAAGATGCCAAGTCACATTGGATTATGACTTTGAAGCCTTGTGCCACTTTGAGATTACTAGTAGCCATGCCCATCAATATTGTCATTACCATCAAACTTGCAACCAATTTGAATGGAACCACAATGAAGCTTTTTCTCTCCATTATTAATTTGCAGAGAATTTTTTTTTAAAAAAAATTGGAAAATTAAATATATATAATATATATATATATATATATATATATATATATATATATATATATATAAAGATTGTATTATGAGTAGTATTGTAAATGAAGAGGCCATATATTTAGGGGGGTGTATTCAATTAAGCTTTTTAAAGACTTTAAAAGTTTTGTTGTATTATCAAGACATTTAAAGAGTTTATAAAAGTTTAGTGGTATTCAATTACAACTTTTTTAATATCTTTAAAAGTTAGGTGGTATTGAATTAAGATTTTTACAAAGTCTATAAAAGTATTTTGGTATTTAAAAAGTCATAAATTTTAAAGATTTCTATCAAATGGTAGAGTTTGACAGACTTTAGAAGAAAAATTATAACTATCAACCCATATCCAAAGTCTTACCTCATCTCTAAAGATTTCTAAAGACTTCCAAATAAATACAAAGGTAGATAAAACTAGTTATTAATTGCACTTTGTCTTTTATTGGGTCAAATTAGTTATTTATTTTATATGGGCTAATAAATATTAATATGTGATGGATAAATAATTTGGTAAAATTTGGGCCATAAAAATAATTGGATTTATTATAATTTTATTATAAGAGAATTGATAAGATATATTAATAAGTAAACAAATAACTAGACCTAATTTGAATTGGTGAGGAAAAAAGTAGCCGTTCGAAAGCTTCTAATAGAAAGAGGAAAGAAATTTGTTCAACAAATGTGAGATAAAATCATAAATTTCTCATATCAACTGTAAAGATTATGTATTATAATATATGAAAATAGAAAATATATGATGTGTATGTGTATGTTTTTTTTAGTTTTCTGACATTTTAAATGAAAGAAATCACTGTTTATTTTAGAGATATCCTCCATATTAGTCTTCAAGTGTCTTTGATGTATTATAGTGAAATAATATAATATGTGGTTGTATTCCTGCATGACAAATTGACAGAATCGTTATCTTTCCCTTATAAAAAAGGGAAAAACACACTGTTTCGATATATGTTAGGCGCATAAAAAAGGTCCACACAATCAAACAAAATTAGCAGCAGTTAAGATGGAAAATTGGGTTGACAGAATCACACAATCACATAATATATATATATATATATATATACGGTCCGGATTTTAAGCTCACCTCTTATTCAACTCACCCGAGCTCATCCCCCTTTAGCGACGGACCCGACGACGATTCGGTCATACAACCATCATCTACACAATCAAACATATAGCGTCGCTAAAAGTATAGACGACGGTTGTATGACCAAACAGTCGCCGGGTCCGTCGCTAAAGGAGGGTGAGCTCGGGTGAGTTGAATAAGGGGTGAACTTAAGATCCGGATTATATATATATATATATATATATATATATATATATATATATATATATTTATATTAGTAAAGCAATCAATAAATAAAAAATAATCAATTATTAGTGAAAAGCGTACGCATATGCATAAAGTTTATATAGCTCAATGAAAAATGAGCTTAATTTTTGTATTGCGTCTGTAGTTTTTAAAGTTTTATTGGTATCCGAGTATCCAAATGTATCATAAAATGAGTAGAACAATTTGAACGCTTTCAACATATATAAAATCTCATGCCACAATAATATAATGAGATTTACTCTAGTTCATGAAAAAAGAGGGAGAGGTTGTACACATGAGCTAATTAACAATTAATATAAGTTGCAAGATACTCCCTCCGTTCCTAAAAGATTGTCGTTTTAGAAAAAAAAATTATTCTAAAAAGTTTATCGTTTACAACTTTCGAGGAGAATAAATTATTTACTTTTCTATATTACCCCTACCTTTTCTCATTATCCTAAGAAATTCTCTCCCTTATATTAATAGTTTTTAATTTTTCATAAAGGGGTAGTGATGAAATTTTAAACAAATTTTACTTGGTAAATGATACTTTCTTAATCCATGTGTTAAAATCTTAAACGACAATCTTTTAGGAACGGAGGTAGTATATTAGAAGTAAACAAAAGTCTATCACAGTCTTGATAAAAAATTTATGAAAGTTTGTTAATTAATTCATGAAGTCTATAAAAGTCATTTTAAAAAAGTCTTTAAAGTCTGTGAAAGTCATTAAAATCCAATAAATTTTACAAAAGTCAGTCACTTAAAAAAAGTCTTTAAAAATCTTAATTGAATACACCCCCTTATATTAAATCTTAAAATTGAGATGAATTTGTTCGGCCATACTTAATACAATCATAATTATTTTAGAAACTATATAAAAAAAGTATTATTAATTATAAAAATTACATGAATCAAATTAATTTTAAATTTCACTTCAACAAATTGACAGGAAACTTTATTGTGCAACAAAAATAATAATAATTACATGTTATTGATAATAGAAATAAGAATAATTTATTTGTAGCTGAGTAATGATATATAACATACCTTAGAGTTTGTTTTATAAAAAAAATAATGGTTAGAATATCTGTATATCTTAGATGAGTTCATCTTCAAAAAGTTAATTATTATAGTGGAGAAATTAAGCCAATACGTAATCATGACAATTTTCTCAATAATTATTCCAATAGTAAAGTTGATATAAAATTTTGGAAAAATCATCTAAAAAGTGTCTAATGCATAATAAATTTAAAATATTACATAAAAAATCATTTAAAAAGCGTGGAAATATTAATACTCAAATAATTAAATTCTATATAGATATAGAAAAGGGGCAAAAAGAATAGGCCATATTATTCCAACATGTTCCCTTAGGCTGTGTTTGTTTGTAAGGATTACACTTGGAATATGACTATTAATCGCAAGTGTCTTGTTTGTATTTAAATTTGAGCTTGGGATTATTAGTCCTACTATTATAAAATAACTTAAAAGATGCGGGACTATTAGTTTGGCTTTGCTACACTTGTTTGATTACCTGAAGAACGCTTTCAGTGGTACGTACGTCTTTAGATGGAGTTTTTAGAAGTTTTTTGGCAAATGCCCTTCAACTTTTAAAATAATTTATATTTTGTTTTTTTTTTTGTTTTTTTGTCTTTCTATTTAGTTCTTTGAAATTCTGTCAGAATTAATTGGGTGCTAGTAATTTATGAATTAATCTTTATTAGGCCTAAGAGGGTGAGAAAAAGTACAATTCTGGGTGTTGACTCGAAACTTACCGGCTCTCTATGGAACGTTAATGGAATATTATCTAATTCCCGTTCAATATTATGTTGTTTGCCTAACTACTTTCTGTTTGTTACTCAAATATTGCTGTGAATAACAAAATCAAATTCAAGCAAAGAAATTTTAATAAAACACCTTAAAAAATTAGGCGGCTACTTTGCAAAGTGTGTGATCAAATTACTAAACCAAATCTCTTTTCATGGAATGAAGTCCTCTCAGCCTACTAAAATGAAACAAGTCTGTAATCGCATGCAAAGAAGAGATGGGGTCTCTTGGAATTTGGTTATTTCACGGTATGTTTTTTTTATGTAATTCTTTGTGTTGGTTGTGATACTTCACAAACAAGTTATTTGGTAATGCATAGCCCCGTATGATCCAAATGACATACTTGTAATATACTTCATTTAGTAGTCCAAAACTGACCCAAATGAGATAGTTTTTCTATACTGATTTTACCATTAGGAAGAGTTCTAGTTAATGTGTAGCCCCAAACACACGAACCAAAGCAAAAATTGTAACCGAAATTGCAGTTACTAAAATTTAGAAAATCACGCTTAACAACCAATTTTTGAGGTTTGGCTTTTGTTTATTTTTTAAAACCAATAGCTAATAACAAACATTAAGCTTAAATATGCTTCATGACTTAAAACAAAAATATGGCGGTTAATTGAGGAGATTAGTTGAGCATTTATTTTTAAAGCATCTCTAAAGTATGTTAACAAAGGTTCATTCTCAGAGGATGTGTATAGATATACATATGCATATCTATGTATGTATCACTAGAGATGTATTCTTGTCATTCTTTTGTGTTTATATCTCCAACTGTAGTTAAATTTGATGCCATCAATGGTAATGAATAAGAGGGGTTTCTCAATTTACTCCAATTTCATTTCATGATATGTAATTACATTACCCATAAAGGTGAAAATCTCTCTTGTTTTACATCAATTGAAAACCTAGAAGGATTCTAAGCTAATTTATTTGGCCATGCAATTTAACAATAACTAATTCTCCAAGCCACCTCCTACTGATGAACTAGGAAGTAGACTCCTCCTGTATTGCAACAACTAGTATGAAATTACTAGTTGAGCTCACCCTTTGCTTTCATTGTTCTCTTCAAAAAATGAGAACGTAGTCGGGACTAGTCGAGGAATGGAGTGACGGTCCGAGATGGTGGTTGTAGTAGTCCTCACTATTTTATAAAATAATGTGATAATAATTGTAATGAGGACTCCATTTGAGTTTGGATATTGTCAATGAGATAATATTCGTGTTAAAACTCTCACCTACGCTTTTTTCGTATTGTATAAATGAAGTTTGTATTTAAATTCTGTACCATATATTTGGCAACTTAGAATGGGTTGTGTATACCTATTTTGTGGGCGTCACGGATGGTTTCAAAGCTTAGAGATATGATCACTAGCTGAGACTTGAGGCTAGAACTAGGAGGGGAGAGATGGATAAATTCTTTGCTAGTATGACCTACCTAAGCTTATTTGTTATTTATGACTAAAAGACAAATTGTACCCCAAACTTTACACCGATGTTGATATTTGCACCCCAAAGTGAAAAAGGTGTCTAAGTACACCCCATACTTTACTTATGCGAAACAGATTGCACACTTTCGTCAATTAGCCGGTCAAAAGTGACCGGCTAAGGCTGTAATGTGAATTTCGAGGGGTATTTAAGTCTTTTCTCTTTTATCTTCTCCTTCTTTTCGGTGGTAATCCTGGCCAAGATAATAGAAGTGGAAATTTCAAGAATAGGAGATTCAATAATGATGGAAAGACGTCAGCACCAGCACCCATTGTTAAGGAAGGAGAACGACCACCGGTCATATACGGAGGGGAGGGACACAACAATCCAAACTGCACGCACAAACCCAAAGTGTGTTACAATTGCAGAAGAGAATGTCACCTAGCTCGATTTTGTCGTGTAGTGCCAAGTCCAGCTAGGATGGTGACACCAAATGCCGTCCCAGACAAGTCAAAACTGGTAGTTCAAGGGAGAGCGTTTGTCGTGGCCTCCCAAAAAGAGAGAAACCATAACGAAGTTATCACGGGTTAGTTAATCATAAACTCTTGCAAAGTCTATACCTTATTTGATACCGGTTCTACCCATTCTTTTATTTCATCTACTTGTGCTCAACGTTTAAATTTGACTCCAGAGAAATTAGACTTTGACTTATCTGTTGAAACTCCGTTGGGAGAAACCTTTATTACATCCATTGTTTACAAATCTTGTTTGATTCAAATCGGTACCCTTACATTACCTGTTGATCTCATCTCTTTGAAAATACTTGCATTTGATGTGATTTTAGGGATTGATGAGTTAACTACTCATCATGCTAAAATTGATTATTTTCGTAAGGTTGTTAGCTTTCATATTCCTAACCAACCTATTATACGAATTCAAGCAACCAAACCACTAAAGTCAATCAGTGTCATATCAAGCCATAAATCCATTCGTTTATTGAAAAATGGATGTCAAGCTTTCTTAGCCCATGTCACAGATTTAAACAAAAATACGTCAGATTTGAATGTTATTTATATTGTTAATAAATTTTCTGACGTATTCCCTGAAGAACTTCCTGGACTACCCCCGGAGCATGAAATCGAGTTTTGTATTGACCTTGAACCCGGTACAAAACCCATTTCCAAAACCCCATATCGAATGGCTCCTATTGAACTTTAGGAGTTAAAAACTCAACTGTAGGAATTGTTAGACATCGGTTTCATTCGTCCTAGTACGTCTCCTTGGGGTGCTCCTGTTCTATTCGTAAAGAAGAAAGATGGGAGTATGCGACTTTGCATTGACTATCGGGAGTTGAATCATGTCACCATTAAAAATAGGTACCCGTTACCTCGTATTGATGACCTGTTTGACCAGTTGCAAGGCGTTAAATTCTTTTCAAAGATCAATCTTCGTTTCGGATATCATCAGTTAAAGATTAAAACTAATGACATTCCAAAGACTATTTTCAGAACTCGGTACGGGCATTACGAATTCCTAGTCATGTCTTTTGGATTGACTAATGCTCTTGCTACCTTCATGGATATGATGACCGAGTATTCAAGGAATATTTGGATCATTTTGTGGTTGTCTTTATTGATGACATCCTCATAGACTCCAAAAGTCGTGAAGATCATGAGCAACACTTGAGGCTGATACTCCAAAAGCTTCATGAAAATAAGCTTTATGCCAAGTTAAAGAAATGTGAGTTCTTACTTGAGAAAGTAGAATTCCTTGGGCATGTGATATCAAATCATGGAATATTTGTTGACCCAGTGAAGATTGAAGCAATACAAAGCTGGGAGCAACCTAAGTCAGTAACCAAAGTACACAGCTTTTTGGGCTTAGTTGGTTATTATCGGAGATTCGTGAAAGGATTTTCTCGAATCACTACTCCATTAACTCAGCTAACTCGAAAAGATACAAAATTCGATTGAAGCAAGGAATATGAGAAGAGTTTTCAAGAACTCAAGAGGAGACTCATTTCAGCACCTGTTCTGACAATACCATCTGGCTCGGAGAGATTTGTCATCTACAACGATGCTTCAGGCAGAGGGTTAGGATGTGTTCTCATGCAACATGGAAAAGTCATAGCCTTTGCCTCACGATAACTCAAAGAATATGAGAGGAATTATCCTACTCATGATCTATGTAAGACCCCGAATTTTATGAAATAAAAATATTCAATTTTTCTTATAATTACTATTCAATAAATGATTAAATTGATAAAAAGGTTAAAGTTAAGGGTGATATATGTAAATATTTTAAATAAGTAAGTTGTTATAAAATACTCATTGTTGTCAGAAAATATTCGTTTGGTCATGGAATATTCTTACTGTCAGAGAATATTCGTTCGACGACGCAACCATTTGTGGGCCCCATAACAGAATAACTGTCGGATAAAGAAAATGACATATTTGAGTTTTTATAAATAACGGCGTAGTAGTTACTGTTAACACTGTTGGAATATCCAGTGGTTAAAATACAGTAATATGCGTGGTTACACAGTAGCACACGGTTTTGTACAGTATTGTTGAATTATTGATCCTTACGTAAGAAGGCACTACTCAATAATTGTTACAGTAATTACTGTTCAATATTTTATTTTATTGATTCAATAATTGATGCGTTGATATTTTATATTATTGTTGTTTCAATAATTGTCACTGCACAATATCTCCATTATAAGATCAATAATTCATATTATTTGAGTAATATTGTTAGATAGTATTATTGGTAATGTCTAAGGAAGTTTTGTCTAAGGAGAGGTTTGGTCACCTAATTGCGCGCTAGTAAGGAGAAATCCTTATCGGAAAGCCCCCTCTTTCCTGGGAGCGACCTAGTTGCCATAATTGTAATTCTTTAATATTATATGTGAATAATTAATTATTGATTTATATGATAAGAAAATATTTATTTGATGTGGATATAAATGATGAATTTATTTATTTTATGTGGTTATAAATGAAGAAATTAATATTGAGGTATTTTATCAGTATTTTGTCGAAATGGAGGTATTAAAAATCGTTTGGAATTTATTTTATGTGGTTATAAAATTCGTATTTTTCTGATAAAAGAGCTATTTATTATGAATTATTGAAGTTTCTGATTATTGTTTAAATGATAAAATATTTTGGAAATTTCTAGAATTGGTGGGCTCCACTTTTGGTTGGTAAGAAATGTGCTAAAATTTTATTTTAAATGTGGTGAGCATGAATAGTAACAGGTAAAGCCATTAGGTAGTAGGTTAAGTCCACTTCGGCGTTCTAACATTTTCCTATAAATAGGGTGCTTAGTTAGAATTAAAAATCACACTAGAAACATAAGTTTTCTCTCTCTATATTATCGAGCGTATTTTTATGAGTATTTAGATACGTTGAGATTTATTATTTAGTGCAAGTTTCCTTCAGCGTCATATTCGATATTCTAGTCAGAAGTACTACTTTTTTGAGGTACGGGATTGCAAGGGATTGCAAGGGATGTTATTTTCTTCGTAATGATGTTATTCTTTCAATATCATTTTAGTGAAATACTGATATAAATTTTAATGTGAAATTTTTACATTTTCGTGTCGGAGTTACTATTCACGTATACGGCACTATTCACGTATACGGCACTATTCATGTATATGACACTATTTACGTATATAACATTATTTACGTATACGATACTATATACGAATAAGAGTTACTATTCACGAGTTACTATTCATAACAAAATTTGTTTTTTTTTCTGACCAAATTATCGTTGATTTATGAATCTTACTCTTGAAATTAAATGCAGTTGTTGATCATATTATTTTTATTATCATATATAATATTTTTATAATCCTGGCGATAAAATTTTTCTTTGACTTGAGTGTAAAGATGGATAGATTATTGGTATGATCGTGACTATGAGTTCTCTTTGACCTGTAGTACAAAGTTGAATTGTTGACTGATATGATCATGACCATTGAATTTATAATTGAATATCTTTAGCTTAAGTGCAAAGGTGAATTGATCAACATGGTTATAATTATTGTTTATATAAATTCTGAAATTATTAAATATTTCTTTGAGATATTAATATCTTTGGCCTGTAGTGTAAAGATGATCTGTTGTTGAATATCTTTGGCCTGTAGTGCAAAGATGACTTGTTGTTGAATATCTTTGGCCAGTAGTGCAGAGATGAACTGTTGACGAATATCTTTGGCCCGTAGTGCAAAGATGATTTTATCCGTATGATTATGAACATGAACTGTGATTTGGTATAACCATGATCTTTGATGTTTCAGGTAAAGACAGGTGATAAAAATTATCTCCGTCCTAGATGAGAAGAGAAATTTAGAACTACAATTATGATTATGAGTTATACACGTGATTGTGGACAAAAATTATTGATTGATGTTAAAGGGATAAAACATTGTTGGTGGGCTTTTAACATGGAGAAGATAATAGATCTTATGGTCTATTTGACTCTTCTAATGGATTGCTCGTTCCGCTGCAACTATGGTTGAAAAGTTTTATCATCTACCATATGTTCTAAATCTCTAATTTATTACTAATGAAGGCTATTGATAATTTAATTATATTTAGTCATGATATTCTTTACTGGGCTAGTTGTGCTCACCCTTTTGCTGCACAATTCCTTTCAGGTAATAAGAATGTAGCTAGGTCGAGCGGGGGTAATAGGAGAATAGAACGGTGGTCTCTAGTTGTGGAGGTTCTCCCTACACAGTATGAAAATAATTTTATTGAGAACTTTAGAATAGTGTGTTGTATTTTATACATCATTTAGTAGTTACATTTGGTGAATCAAATAGGTAGAGGCGAACCAAACGTTGGAAGGGTGTCTTGCCACTATTATACAAGATGCCTAATGACCTACGATTTCGTGTTATCATAAGACAGAGTTGTGCACATCCACTTGCTATGTATATCTACGAACACTACCTATATAATCTTGGAGTTTGGTTGAAATATAATTCACAATTGGAGATAATGGAGACAATTATATGTCAGGAGAAGACTCACCATTGGAAAGAATATGATAGTAATCTTCTTGTTTTTCTTTGGTGTCTATTGGGTCAACCAAGGATAATTCTGTGGACATATGATATCTATCATAACCTAGACGCATGGCCTCCCATGTACGAAGGTTTCCTTGAGCACTTTCCAAAGATTTTAATTTCTAAAATAGTTATTGACTGTACCTTTATGTAAGGTGCCATTGTGACGTGCTATCCAAGGTTGGGATGAGAGTCACAGTTGGTATATATTTGTATCAAAACTCACAACATATGTGTTGTTGTATTTTGCACGACAATTGTAGTAATAAAGTTGTAGTTATTTTCTGTACTATGTATTTGGCGACTCAGAATGGGTTGTGTAATGTATACCTATTTTGGTGGCATCACATTTGGTATCAGAGCTTAGGGATATGATCTCTTATAGAGATCCGGGATTAGAACTAGGAGGGGAGAGACGAGTAATATCCTTCGCTAGTGTGTGTCCTACCTAAGCTGAATTTTCTTACTTAAGTTGACAAATTGTGATATGTCAATTTACCTTTATTTTGAAGCTGTATTCTAGAATGATATTTGAAAGACATGATATGAGCAATGGAGAAATTATGATGACAAGGAAGATGAAATTTGAAATGAAAGCAAGGTATTCTCAACTCTTCGAATTATCAAGTACGTAAATTTCAGGGACAAAATTTCATAAGGAGGGGAGATTGTAAGACCCCAAATTTTATGAAATAAAAGTATTCAATTTTTCTTATATTTGCTATTTAGTAAATGGTTAAATTGATAAAAAGGTTAAAGTTTAGGGTGATATATGTAAATATTTTAAATAAGTAAGTGGTTATAAAATACTCATTGTTGTCAGAAAATATTCGTTAGGTCGTGGAATATTCTTACTATCGGAGAATATTCGTACGACAGCGCAGCCATTTGTGGGCCCCATAACAGAATAACTGTCGGATAAAGAAAACGATAAATTTGAGTTTTTAAAAATAACGGCGTAGTAGTTACCGTTAACACTGTTGGAATACCCAGTTGTTAAAATACAGTAATATGCATGGTTGCACAGTAACACACGGTATTGCACAATATTGTTGAATTATTGATCCTTACGTAAGAAGGCACTACTCAATAATTGTTACAGTAATTACTGTTCAATATTTTATTTTATTGATTCAATAATTGCTGCGTTGATATTTTATATTATTGTTGTTTCAATAATTGTCACTGCACAGTATCTCCATTATCAGATCAATAATTCATATTATTTGAATAATATTGCTAGATAGCATTATTGGCAATGTCTAAGGAAGTTCTGTCTAAGGAGAGGTTTGGTCACCTAATTATGCGCCAGTAAGGAGATATCCTTATCGGAAAGCCCCCTCTTTCTCGAGAACGACCTGGTTGCCATAATTGTAATTCTTTAATATTATTTATGAATAATTAATTATTGATTTATATGATAAGAAAATATTTATTTGATGTGGATATAAATGATGGATTTATTTATTTTATATGGTTATAAATGAAGAAATTAATGTTGAGGTATTTTATCAGTATTTTATCGGAATGGAGGTATTAAAAATCGTCCGTATGTGGATTTTGGGCATTTTTCGTTTGAAATTTGGAAAAATTTAAAGCTACAAAGTTGTTGAGAATTTAATTTTCTATAGAATGGACATAAAATTCGTATTTTTCTGATAAAAGGGCTATTTATAATGAATTATTGAAGTTTCTGATTATTGTTTAAATGATAAAATATTTTGAAAATTTCTAGAATTGGTGGGCCCCACTTTTAGTTGGTGAGAAATGTGCTGAAATTTTATTTTAAATGTGGTGGGCATGAATAGTAACAGGTAAAATCATCAGATAACATGTTAACTGTTCTTCGGCGTTCTAACATTTTTCTATAAATAGAGTACTTAGTTAGAATTGAAAATCACACTAGACACATAAGTTTTCTCTCCCTATATTATCGAGCGTATTTTTGTGTGTATTTTGGTACTTTGAGAGTTGCTATTCAGTGCAAGTTTTCTTCAGCGTTATATTCGATATTCCAGTCAGAAGTACTGCTCTTTTGAGGTAAGGAATTGTACGGGATGGTAAGGGATGTTATTTTCTTCGTAATGATGTTATTCTTTCAATATCATTTTACTGAAATATTGATATAAATTTTATTTTGAAATTTTTACCTTTTCGTGTCGTGATTACTATTCACGTATACGACACTATTCATGTATATGACATTATTTACGTATACGGTACTATGTACGAATACGAGTTACTATTCACGACAAAATTGGCTTTTTTTTGACCAAATTATCGTTGATTTATGAATGTTACTCTTGAAATTAAATGCAGTTGTTGATCATATTGTTTTTATTATCATATATAACATTTTTATAATCCTGGTGATAAAATTTTTCTTTGACTTGAGTGTAAAGATGGGTAGATTATTGGTATGATCGTGACTATGAGTTCTCTTTGACATGTAGTGCAAAGTTGAATTGTTGACTGGTATGATCATGACCATTGAATTTATAATTGAATATCTTTAGCTTAAGTGCAAAGGTGAATTGATCAACATGGTTATAATTATTGTTTATATAAATTCTAAAATTATTATATATTTCTTTGAGAAATTAATATCATTGGCCTGTAGTGTAAAGATGATCTGTTGTTGAATATCTTTGGCCTGTAGTGCAAAGATGATCTGTTATTGAATTTCTTTGGCCTGTAGTGCAAAGATGACTTGTTGTTGAATATCTTTGGCCAGTAGTGCAGAGATGAACTGTTGACGAATATCTTTGGCCCGTAGTGCAAATATGAATTTATCAGTATGATTATGAACATGAACTGTGATTTGGTATAACCATGATCTTTGATGTTTCAGGTAAAGACATGTGATAAAAATTATTTTCGTCCTAGATGAGAAGAGGAATTTAGAACTACAATTATAATTATGAGTTATACACGTGATTGTGGACAGAAATTGTTGATTGATGTTAAAGGGATAAAGCATTGTTGGTGGGCTTTTAACATGGAGAAGATAATAGATCTTATGGTCTATTTGACTCTTCTAATGGATTGCTCGTTCTGCTGCAACTATGGTCGAAAAGTTTTATCATCTACCATATGTTCTAAATCTCTGATTTATTACTAATGAAGGCTATTGATAATTTAATTATCTTTAGTCATGATATTCTTTACTGGGCTAGTTGTGCTCACCCTTTTGCTTCACAATTCCTTTCAGGTAATAAGAGTGTAGCTGGGTCGAGCGGGGGTAACAGGCGAATAGAACGGTGGTCTCTAGCTGTGGAGGTTCTCCCTAAACAGTATGAAAATAATTTTATTGAGAACTTTAAAATAGTGTGTTGTATTTTATACATCATTTAGTAGTTACATTTGGTGAATCAAATAGGTAGAGGCAAACCCAACGTTGGAAGGGTGTTTTGTCACTATCATATAAGATGCCTAATGACCTACGACTTCGTGTTATCATAAGACAGAGTTGTGCACATCCAATTGCTAAATATATCTACGGGCACTACCTATATAATATTGGAGTTTGGTTGAAATATAATTCACAATTGGAGATAATGGAGATAATTATATGTCAGGAGATGACTCACCATTGAAAAGAATATGATAGTAATCTTCTCATTTTTCTTTGGGGTCTATTGGGTCAACCAGGGATAATTCTGTGGACATATGATATCTATCATAACCTAGACGCATGGCCTCCCATGTACGAAGGTTTCCTTGAGCACTTTTTAAAGATTTTAATTTCTAAAACAGTTATTGACTATACCTTTATGTAAGGTGCCATTGTGACGTGCTATCCAAGGTTGGGATGAGAGTCACAGTTGGTATATTTTGTATCAAAACTCACAACATATGTGTTGTTGTATTTTGCACGACAATTGTAGTAATAAAGTTGTAGTTATTTTCTGTATCATGTATTTGGCGACTCAGAATGGGTTGTGTGATGTATACCTATTTTGGTGGCGTCACATTTGGTATCAGAGCTTAGAGATATGATCTCTCACGGAGATCCGAGATTAGAACTAGGAGGGGAGAGACGAGTAATATCCTTCGCTAGTGTGTGTCCTACCTAAGCTAAATTTTCTTACTTAAGTTGACAAATTATGATATGTCAATTAACCTTTGTTTTGAAGATGTATTCTAGAATGATATCTGAAATACAGGATATGAGCAATGGAGAAATCATGATGACAAGGAAGATGAAATTTGAAATGAAAGCAAGGTATTCTCAACTCTTCGAATTATCAGATACGTAAATTTCAAGGATAAAATTTCATAAGGAGGGGAGATTGTAAGACCCCAAATTTTATGAAATAAAAGTATTCAATTTTTCTTATAATTGCTATTCAGTAAATAGTTAAATTGATAAAAGGTTAAAGTTTAGGGTGATATATGTAAATATTTTAAATAAGTAAGTGATTATAAAATACTCATTGTTGTCGGGGAATATTCGTTTGGTCGTTGAATATTCTTACTATCGGAGAATATTCGTACGACGGCGCATCCATTTGTGGGCCCCATAACAGAATAACTATCGGATGAAGAAAACAACAAATTTGAGTTTTTATAAATAACAGCGTAGTAATTTTCGTTAACACTATTGAAATACCCAGTGGTTAAAATACAGTATTATGCATGGTTGCACAGTAACACACGGTATTGCACAGTATTGTTGAATTATTGATCCTTACGTAAGAAGGCACTACTCAATAATTGTTACAGTAATTACTGTTCAATATTTTATTTTATTGATTCAATAATTGCTGCGTTGATATTTTATATTATTGTTGTTTCAATAATTGTCACTGCACAGTATCTCCATTATCAGATCAATAATTCATATTATTTGAATAATATTGCTAGATAGCATTATTGGCAATGTCTAAGGAAGTTCTGTCTAAGGAGAGGTTTGGTCACCTAATTGCGCGCCAGTAAGGAGATATCCTTTTCGGAAAGCCCCCTCTTTCCTGGGAACGACCTGGTTGCCATAATTATAATTCTTTAATATTATTTGTGAATAATTAATTATTGATTTATATAATAAGAAAATATTTATTTGATGTGGATATAAATGATGAATTTATTTATTTTATGTGGTTATAAATGAAGAAATTAATGTTGAGGTATTTTATCAGTATTTTGTCGGAATGGAGGTATTAAAAATCGTCCGTATGTGAATTTCGGGCATTTTTCGTTTGGAATTTAGAAAAACTTAAAGCTACAAAGTTGTAGAGAATTTAATTTTCTATGGAATGGACATAAAATTCGTATTTTTCTGATAAAAGGGCTATTTATTATGAATTATTAAAGTTTCTGATTATTATTTAAATGATAAAATATTTTAGAAATTTTTAGAATTGGTGGGCCCCACTTTTGGTTGGTGAGAAATATGCTGAAATTTTATTTTAAATGTGGTGGGCATGAATAGTAACATATAAAGCCATCAGGTAGCAGGTTAAGTCTGCTTCGGCGTTCTAACATTTTTCTATAAATAGGGTACTTAGTTAGAATTAAAAATCACACTGAAAACATAAGTTTTCAGTGCAAGTTTTCTTCAGCGTCATATTCGATATTCCAGTCAGATCTACTGCTCTTTTGAGGTACGGGATTGCAAGGGATTGCAAGGGATGTTATTTTCTTCGTAATGATGTTATTCTTTCAATATCATTTTAGTGAAATACTGATATAAATTTTAATGTGAAATTTTTACCTTTTCGTGTCGGAGTTACTATTCACGTATACGGCACTATTCACGTATACGGCACTATTCATGTATATGACACTATTTACGTATATGATACAATGTACGAATACGAGTTACTATTCATGAGTTACTATTCACGACAAAATTGATTTTTTTTTTCTGACCAAATTATCGTTGATTTATGAATCTTACTCTTGAAATTAAATGCAGTTGTTGATCATATTATTTTTATTATCATATATAACATTTTTATAATCCTGGTGATAAAATTTTTCTTTGACTTGAGTGTAAAGATGGGTAGATTATTGGTATGATCGTGACTATGAGTTCTCTTTGACCCGTAGTGCAAAGTTGAATTGTTGACTGGTATGATCATGACCATTGAATTTATAATTGAATATCTTTAGCTTAAGTACAAAGGTGAATTGATCAACATGGTAATAATTATTGTTTATATAAATTTTGAAATGTTTATATATTTCTTTGAGATATTAATATCTTTGGCCTGTAGTGTAAAGATGATCTGTTGTTGAATATCTTTGGCCTGTAGTGCAAAGATGATCTGTTATTGAATATCTTTGGCATGTAGTGCAAAGATGACTTGTTGTTGAATATCTTTGGCCAGTAGTGCAGAGATGAACTGTTGACGAATATCTTTGGCCCGTAGTGCAAAGATGAATTTATCAGTATGATTATGAACAGGAACTGTGATTTGGTATAACCATGATCTTTGATGTTTCAGGTAAAGACATGTGATAAAAATTATCTCCGTCCTGGATGAGAAGAGGAATTTAGAACTACAATTATGATTATGAGTTATACACGTGATTGTGGATAGAAATTACTGATTGATGTTAAAGGGATAAAACATTGTTGGTGGGCTTTTAACATGGAGAAGATAATTGATCTTATGGTCTATTTGACTCTTCTAATGGATTGCTCGTTCCGCTGCAACTATGGTTGAAAAGTTTTATCATCTACCATATGTTCTAAATCTCTGATTTATTACTAATGAAGGCTATTGATAATTTAATTATCTTTAGTCATGATATTCTTTACTGGGCTAGTTGTACTCACCTTTTTGCTTCACAATTCCTTTCAGGTAATAAGAGTGTAGCTGGGTCAAGCGGGGGTAACAGGGGAATAGAACGGTGGTCTCTAGCTGTGGAGGTTCTCCCTAAACAGTATGAAAATAATTTTATTGAGAACTTTAGAATAGTGTGTTGTATTTTATACATCATTTAATAGTTATATTTGGGGTATCAAATAGGGGGAGGCGAACCAAACGTTGGAAGGGTGTTTTACCACTATCATACAAGATGTCTAATGACCTACGACTTCGTGTTATCATAAGATAGGGTTGTGCACATCTACTTGCTGAGTATATCTACGAGCACTACCTATATAATCTTAGAGTTTGGTTGAAATATAATTCACAATTGAAGATAATTGAGATAATTATATGTCAAGAGAAGACTCGTCATTGGAAAGAACATGATAGTAATCTTCTCGTTTTACTTTGGGGTCTATTAGGTTAACCAAAGATAATTTTGTGGACATATGATATCTATCATAACCTAGACGCATGGCCTCCCATATACGAAGGTTTTCTTAAGCATTTCCCAAAGATTCTAATTTCTAAAACAGTTATTGACTGTACCTTTATGTAAGGTGCCATTGTGACGTGCTATCCAAGGTTGGGATGAGAGTCACAGTTGGTATATATTTGTATATAACTCACAACATATGTGTTGTTGTATTTTGCACGACAATTATAGGAATAAAGTTGTAGTTATTTTCTGTACCATGTATTTGACGACTCAGAATGGGTTGTGTGATGTATACCTATTTTGGGGGCATCACAATCTAGAGTTGGCAACAATCATTTTTGCGCTAAAGATCTGGAGACATTACCTGTATGGGGAGAAGGTGGAGATCTATACAGATCATAAAAGTCTCAAATATTTTTTCACCCAAAAAAAACTCAACATGTGGCAACGACGTTTGCTCGAGATGCTGAAAGATAACTATCATACCATTCAATATCATCCTAGAAAAGCAAACGTGGTAGCTGAATTGAGTAGAAGATCATATGCGAGTACGAGTGCGATATTGTCAACGCAAAGTGTAAAACCCCAAATTTTATGAAATGAAAGTATTCAGTTTTTTTATAATTATTATTCTATTTAATGGTTAAATTGATAAAAGTTCAAATTTAAGGATGATATTTAAAAATTTTGCAAAGTAAGAAAGTTGTTATAAAATATTCGTTGTGTTGAGGAATATTCTTTTTGTCGGGGAATATCCGTACAACGACACCACCATTGGTGGACCCCATAACGGAATAACTGTCGGAGTTAGAAAACGACAGAAATATCTTTTTCTAAAAATAACGGCGAAATTTTTACCCTTAAACTGTTGAAATACCCGGTGGTAAAAGTACAGTAATACGCGTAGTTATATAGTAGCACACAGTATTGATTATTGATGCTTATGTAAGAAGGCACTCAGTTTATTCAATTATTGCTACAGTAGTTGCTGCATAATATCTCTCATATTATTGATTCAATTATTGTCACAGTATCATTTGCATAATATTTATTATTAGTAAATCAATAATTGAGACGACAAAGTTATTCATATTATTATTTGCAATATTGACAATGTCTAGAAAGTTCTGTCGAGGAGAAGTTTGGTCACCTAATTGCGCGCCAATAGGGAGAAATACTTATCAGAAAGCCCCCTCTTTCTTGGGAATGATCTGGTTGTTAAATATTATGAGTTATAATATTAATGATGAATAATTATTAATAGATTAAAAATCTGTTTATTAAATATAAGTGATTTGTGGTAAATATTTATTCAATTTTTGATATAAATAGAGGGGTTTGTTATGAGGTGTTTGTTATAAGTTTGACTTATTATTCCATGAGAAGATATGCTAATTTTTCAGATCATTGGTTGAAGATATAATAGGAAATCAATATGGACCGCTGGTGGAAAGTTATAATAGTAAATCAATATAGATCGCTGGTTTAAAGTTTTAATAGTAAATCAGTATCGACCGTTGCTTTAAGTTTTAATATTAAATCAATATGGACAGTCCGTTTAAAAGTAAATTAATTTGGGCCGTTCATGAATTAGTTAATATTCAGTCTTTTTTCCTATAAATAGAAGATCATTCCTTCATTATTTCTTACGAATTCACTGAAACTGTAAAGAGAGAAACTACAGAGAGAAAGAAGAGGAGTATTCTGCTACTACCCTACTTCAGTATTAAATTTTCTACTAAGGTAAGGGATGTTATTTATTTCATATTCGCTTACGATATTATTTTTTGTATTTGTAAGGAATATTATCTTCGTTCAATACTCGTAAGGGTTATTATTTCTTTCGCATTCATGAAGAGAGTTTTTTTTTTCAATACTCGTAAGGGTTGTTATTCCATTCTTTATTATTCTGTTGGAATAACCTGTCTACGCGGACTACCGTATGCATGGCGAAATATTTGTGTTATTCCATTCTTTATTATTTTGTTGGAATAACCTGTCTACGCGGACTACCGCATGCATGGTGAAATCCTTTTGTTATTCCATTCTTTATTATTCTCCTATCTACGCGGACTACCGCATGCCTGGTGAATAACCCTTCGTATTTAATTGTTATTAAATTATGGAAATGATCTGTCTACGCGTTCTACCGCATGACAGTGAAAATTCATTTGCAGTTTCGTATATTATTTCTTTTCATATTCTTAATCTAAACTTACTGTGGTAAGTATTGCTTCTATAATTCTTGAAATTAGTGGAATATCATTGAGTTTTGCGCTTCATCCAATATCGTTTCATCGGAATATTGATCTGAACTTTCTTATTAAATATCAATATTTTCACCTGAGTACTATTCACAGGTTACTATTCACTCGGTTACTATTCACTCGAATATTATTCACCTGAGGATTCGGGGTACTTTTCATACCAATTTACTATTCATTCGGGTATTAATCACTCGGGTATTCGGGGTATTTTTTATGCCGGGGTACTATTCTCGAAGTACTATTCATGACAAAAATTAATTTCTTTTCTATCCAAGATTATTTTTGATACATGAATATTATTCTTGAATTTTACTCCACAAAGCAGTATCATATTGATAGTTTGGATATTTTTAAGCTCTGGATAAATTTAAAGTCTTTAATATTTATCCTTGATCTTGTTTGATTGAATTTTTATATCATTGTCATCATCCTCATGCTTATATTGTGATAAAAGTCATTTGTGGCTTACGTGCATAGATGTACTATTGATTGGTATGATTATGACCAGAGATTATTCGGTATAATCATGACCGTAATGTTACAAATGATGTGGTAAAAGTCATCATTGGCCCGTAGTGAATTGATGGACAGTTGTTGATTTGATCATGACCATGGATGATTACATGAATATCCTTGGCCCGTAGTGCAGAGATGATTCGATGATGTGGTTTATTTATTAAGCTGAGTCTCAGCGATAAAATTGATGAAAAACTTTTTAAATCATAGAAGATAGTAGATATCATGCTCTACTTGACTCTTCTAATGGATTGCTTGTTCCATTGCAGTTAAACTTGATGTTTATTATATTTTATCAGTTTAACACTGTTGAAGGCTAACGATAATTTATTCTGCATTAGTCATAATTTTTCTTACTGGACTAGTTGAGCTCACCCTTTGCTTTCATTGTTCTCTTCAGGAAATGAGAATATAGCTGGGACTAGTCGGGAAACGGAGTGACGGTCTAGGTGTTTGCATTAGTAGTCCTCACTATTATGTGAAATAGTGTGATAATAATTGTAATGAGGACTTATTTTTGAGTTTGAATATTGTCTAGAAGACAATATTTGTATTAAAACTCACAACTTATAATTTGTCGTATTCTACACGACACTTATCAGTTGTATAAATTAAGTTTGTATTTGAATTATGTACCATGTATTTGACGACTCGAAATGGGTGATGTATACCTATTTTGGGAGCGTCACAGTTGGTATCAAAGCTTAGGGATATGATCTCTAGCTGACTAGAACTAGGAGGGGAGAGATGGGAAATTCATTCGCTAGTATGACCTACCTAAGGTTATTTTCTATTTACTTGGTCGATCAGAGTATAGGGATAATATGTGACATGTCAATTAACCCTTGTTTTGTGGCAGTATTTAAAAATGGCATCCGAAAATGTTGAGATAAGCAATGAAGCACATGAGACCGTTGAGTCACCAACGATCAATACCCAGGATAATGTGTATCAAGAAGACAATAATCCTCAGGTAAACAACAACACCGATCAGATGATGAACGATGGAATGCTCATAGGCTTTATGCAATTCATGCAATATTAGGTGAGAACGACTCCTGTTCAAAATGCAGGTGAAAACAATGGCAACTCTCGGATGGTCACCGCTAAGCAGTTCAAGGAGCTGAGACCACCGGAGTTTTTGGGAGAGCCAAAACCACTTAAGGCGGAGACGTTGATAAAACAGTTCACCAAGATATTTGATATCTTGGGATGCTCTGAGGAGCAAAAGGTTCCCTTTGCCACCTTCATGTTGTGAGGAGAGGCAGATTACTGGTGGGAATCAGTAAAACGTACGCAGTTTGCCGCACGGAAGATGTCTTGGGAGAAGTTCCAAGAACTGTTCAACGACAAGTACTTTCCTGAAAGTATTCATCACATGAAGGAGGTTGAGTTCATCAAGCTGGAGCAAAATAATATGACAGTGTCGCAGTACAAAGCTAAGTTTGCTGAGTTATCCCGGTTTGCTTCCCACTTGGTTGATAATGAGGAGAGAATGACGCGGATGTTTCTAAGAGGTTTAAAACTTGAGATATGTCAATACCTCATTTCTCATAAACTTTATTTATATTCAGATGTTGTAAATAGGGCTCAGTTATTGGAGCGCGATAATGAGCCAGCCCAACCAAAAGATAATGACCAACAACACGATAATAATTATACCGGTGGCAATGACCACCGGGACAATGATAACCATCGTGGAGGAAATTATCATGCCAGAAATGGTAACCACTTCGGTGGTAATCATGGCCAAGATAATATAAGAAATGATTCAAGTGGAAAATTCAAGAAGAGAAGATTTAACGATGATGGGAAGACTTCGGCAGCATCACTAGCGCCAACAACAAATTCTAGGAGAGGAGAACGACCGCCAGTTAGATGCTACAGTTGCGGAGAAGAAGGACACATAAGTACAAACTGTTCACAGCCTTCCAAGGTATGTTTTAGTTATGGAAAAGACGGTCACATAGCTCAATTTTGTCATGTAGCAAAATCAAGTCCAGCTGGGACGGTGGCATCAAAGGCGGATACGGACAAAACAAAGTCAGTGGTTTCAGGAAGAGAGTTTTTCGTGACTTCTCAAAAAAGCGAGTAACCCGAACGAAGTTAGCACGGGTTAGTTAATTATAAATTCTTGTGAAGTCTATACCTTATTAGATACCGGTTCTACCCATTCTTTTATTTTTCCTACTTGTGCTCAACGTTTAAATTTAACACTGGAGAAATTAGACTTTGACTTATCTGTTGAAACTCCGTTGGGAGAAACCTTCGTTACATCCATTGTTTATAAATCCTATTTGATTCAAATCGACACTTTCACGTTACCTATCGATCTTATTTCTTTGAAAATACTTGCATTTGATGTGATTTTATGGATTGATTGGTTAACTACTCATCATGCAAAAAATTGATTATTTTCTTAAGGTTGTTAGCTTTCATATTCTTAATCAACCTATTATGCGAATTCAAGCAACCAAACCACTAAAGTAAATTACTGCCATATCAAGCCATAAAGCTATTCGTTTATTGAAAAACGGATGTCAAGCTTTCTTAGCCTATGTCATAGATTTAAACAAAAATACGTCAGATTTGAATGATATTCCTATTGTTAATAAATTTTCTGACGTATTCCCTGAAGACTTCCTGGCCTACCCCAGAGCGTGAAATCGAATTTTGTATTGACCCCAATACAAAACCCATTTTAAAACCCTCAAATATTTCCTCACCTAGAACGAACGTAACATGTGCCAAAGACGTTGGCTCGAGCTATTGAAGATTACGACTATACCATTCAATACCATTTTAGAAAAGCGAACGTGATAGCTAATGCATTGAGTAGAAGTTCATATGCGTTTACGAGTGCGATATTATTCACACAATGACCCATTTCGTACGACTTACAAAAGATGGAGATAGAGTTAAATACTCCAAGAAACTACGTGAAGATAGCGAATATACGATTAGAATTGATTTTAATCGATAAAGTTAAAGCCGCTCAAGCTACAGATTCTGAGCTGATGAATGTGAAGAAGAAGGTTCAAGAAGGCGTTATTCTAAAAGCAAGAATCAACGAAGAGAGGAAATCTCAACCCTCAATTTTATTGGCCCATTTGAAATCCTCGATTGTGACGCCCCCAAAATTAGGTATACATCACCCATCTTGGGTCGTCAGATACATAGTACAGAATACAAATACAACTTACTAATACAACTGTCGTGTACAATACGACAAAACATAAACTGTGAGTTTGAATACAAATATTATCTTCTAGAGAGTATTCATACTCAAAAGGAGTCCTCGTTACATTTATTAACACACCATTACATAGAATAGTGAGGACTACTAACTAATACTATCATTCGGACCATCACTCCGTTCCCCGACTTGCCCCAGCTACGTTCTCATTTCCTGAAGAGAACAGTGAAAGAAAGGGTGAGCTCAACTAGCCCAGTAAGAAATATTATGACTAAGATAATGCAGAATAAATTATCATTAGCCTTCAACAATATTAAAATGATAAAATACAATAGACATCTAGTTTAACTGCAGCGGAACAAGCAATCCATTAAAAGAGTCAAGTAGAAGATAAACTCTACTATCTTTTATGATTTAAAAGATTTTTCAACACTGTGATCACTGAGACTCAGCTTAATTAAATAATCCACATCATCGAATCACCCCTGCACTACGGCCAAGGATATTCGTATATTCATTAATGGTCATGATCATGCCAACAACTGTCCATCAATGCACTACGGGCCAATGAGGACTTTTACCACATCATTCGTAACATTACGGTCATGATTATACCGAATAATTCCTGGTCATAATCATACCAAGTCTATCTATGCACTACAGGCCACATATGACTTTTAACAGAATATAAACATGAGGATGATGACAATGATATAAGAATTCAATAAAACAAGTTCAAGAATTAGTTTATCCAGGAATTAATAACGTCCAAATTGTCAACATGATACTGTTTTGTGGAGTAAACTTCAAGAATGATCAGGAGAATATTTTCATGAATAGATACTAGATGAAGCGCAAATATCAAGGATATTCCACAAATTTCATGGAGTATAGAAGTCAAAGTTTTAACCAACTGAGTATAATAAAAATGGAATAACAAAAAAATCACCATGCATGCGATAGACCGCACAGACAGGTTATTCTTAACAGAATAATAATAATGGAACCAGGTCCGGCGTAAACGCACAGACAGGATATTCTGACAGAATAATAAATAATGGAACCAGGTCCGGTGTAAAACACACAGACAGGATGTTCCAACAGAATAATAACAAGACGGAACCAGGTCCGATGTAAAACACACAGACAGGATGTTCCAACAGAATAATAATAAAAACAGAACCAGGTCCGGTGTAAAACACACAGACAGGATGTTCCAACAGAATAATAATAAAAACGGAACCAGGTCCGGTGTAAAACACACAGACAGGATGTTCCAACAGAATAATAGAAGAATGTCACCAAGTATAGGGTAGATCCGCGTATACAGGTTATTCCAACAGAATAATAAGAAATGAAATAACAACAGTTCTCTTCATGAATAAGAAAGAATAACACCCCTTACCGTTTTAAAGAAGAGCTGAAGTAAGGAAGTAGTTAAGTAGCAGAATACTCTTCTTCTCTCTCTCTATAGTTTCTCTCTATAGTTTCTCTCTCTAGAGTTCAGTGAATTCGTAAGAAATAATGAAGGAATGAGCTGCTATTTATAGAAAAATAGAATGCATAGTAACTAATCCATGAACGGTCCAGATTGATTACTTTAATCTGACGGTCCATATTTAAAGAAAAATCTTTTAAATAAAATATAATATATTCTATTTATAGAATAACTTTAATAAAGTATTTTGTTTTATATAAAAAGATGTTTCTGTTTTATTACGTTAATAATACGAATAAAACAAAACGTCATTATCGCTAAATAATTCATATTATTAACTGACAATAATTGAATCAAACTGAGTGACTTCTCACATAAGCATTAATAATCAATACCGTGTGCTACTATGCAACCACACGTATTACTGTACTTTTACTACCGAGTAGTTCAACAGTAACAATGGTAAAACTTCCGCCGTTATTTTTAATAAAATATTTTTGTCGTTTTCTCAATCCGACAATAATTCTGTTGTGGGGTCCACCAATGATTGTGTCGTTGTACGAATATTCCCTGTTAAAACGAATATTCCCCGACCAATCGAATATTATATAACAACTTGCGTACTTTGCAAAATTTATAAATATTACCCACAACTATAACATTATATCAAATTAACTCCATAATATTCAAAAATGATATTTATAGAAAATTATCTTTATTTATAAAAGTTGGGGTCTTACAACCTCCCCTTCTTATGAAATTTCGCCCTCGAAATTAGGGTACGTACCTGGTATGTCAGAAGAGATAAGGATACCTTGATTTCATTTCAGATTCTAACTCCCAAGTCATTTCCTCAACATCGTGGTTTCTCCACAAAACTTTGACTTGAGGTATAACCTTGGAGCGTAGAATATATTCCTTCTTATCCAAGATTTGAACAGGAACTTCTTCATACGTCAAATCTTCCGCTATTTCGTCTGGTTCTAACTCAATAATGTGGTTCGGGTCTTCCACATATTTGCGTAACATGGATATGTGAAAAACGTTATGAACACGAGACATACTTGGCGGTAAAGCGAGTCTATAAGCCACAATTCCTACTCGATCGAGGATTAAAAATGGACCGATGAATCGAGGATTGAGCTTTCCTCTCTTTCCAAATCTCGTAACTCCTTTCCATGGAGCAATACGTAAGAACACATGATCTCCTTCATCAAATTCCACGTCCTTTCGATGAAGATCAGCATAACTCTTTTGTCGATCTTGTGAGGTTTTTATACGTTGTCGGATCGTTTGAATCTTTTCTGTAGTCATACGTACCAACTCCGGTCCCAACAACGTTGCTTCACCCACCTCATCCCAGCATACTGGAGAACGACATTTTCTTCCATACAATGCTTCGAATGGAGCCATGCCAATACTTGCTTGATAACTGTTGTTGTAGGAAAACTCCACCAATGGTAAGAACTTGTCCCAACTTCCTTTGAAGTCAAAGACACAGAGTCTTAATAGATCTTCAAGAGTTTGAATAGTCCTCTCTGATTGTCCGTCGTCTGAGGATGATATGCTGAACTAAATCATAACTCCGTGCCCATAGCTTTTTGTAAACTAACCCAAAATCGTGAAGTGAATCTTGGGTCTCGGTCAGAAACTATGGATACTGGCATACCATGCAGTCTTACAATCTCGTTTATGTACATACGAGCAAGACGTTCAAGTGTATAAGTTTCTCGTATCGGTAAGAAATGAGCAGACTTGGTCAATCTATCAACAATGACCCAAATCGCATCAATACCTTGAGAAACCCTAGGAAGACCGGTAATGAAATCCATGGTAATGTGCTCCCACTTCCATTCTGGAATTTCAAGTGGTTGCAATGGACCTTTTGGTACTTGATGCTCCGCTTTGACTCGTTGACAAGTTAGACACCTTGAGATAAACAACGCTATCTCTCTCTTCATATTGCTCCACCAAAATGTATGACGAAGATCATGATACATTTTGGTACTTCCAGGATGGATTGCAAAGGTGTGTTGTGCGCCTCCATCATGATTTCATACTTTAAATCAGGGTTGTTAGGAACACAAAGTCTGGAGTTGACTCGAAGTATTCCTTCTTCATCGATTCTTGCTTCCGGTATAGCACCTTCTTGCACTTTCTTCTTCATACGCATCAGCTCCAGGTCTGTAGCTTGAGCAGCTTTAACTTTATCGATTAAAGTCGGTTCTACTCGTATATTCGCCATCATCACATGGGTCCCTGGAGTCTTTAACTCTATCTCCATCCTTTGCAAATCACACAAAATGGGCCTTTGTATTGACAATATCGCACTTGTACCCGCATATGATCTTCTACTCAATGCGTCAGCTACCACGTTCGCTTTTCCAGGATGGTATTGAATGGTATGATCATAATCTTTCAACAGTTCAAGCCAACGTCGTTGTCGCATGTTGAGTTCCTTTTGAGTGAAGAAATATTTGAGGCTTTTATGATCCGTAAAGATCTCCACCTTCTCCCCATACAAGTAATGCCTCCAAATTTTAAGTGCAAAGACAACAGCTGCCAACTCTAGATCATGAGTAGGATAATTCCTCTCATATTCCTTGAGTTGTCTTGATGCATAGGCTATGACTTTTCCATGTTGCATGAGAACGCATCCCAACCCTTTGCTCGAAGCATCACTGTAGATGACAAATCCCTCCGAGCCAGATGGTATTGTTAGAACAGGTGCTGAAATGAGTCTCCTCTTGAGTTCTTGAAAACTCTGCTCACATTCTTCGCTCCAACCGAACTTTGTATCTTTTTGAGTCAGCTGAGTTAACGGAGTAGCGATTCGAGAAAATCCTTCCATGAATCTCCGATAATAACCAGCTAAACCAAGAAAGCTACGTACTTCGGTCACTGATTTAGGTTGCTCCCAGCTTTGAATAGCTTCAATCTTTGCCGGGTCAATCGATATGCCACGACTTGATACTACGTGCCCAAGGAATGCTACCTCCTCCAGCCAGAACTCGCATTTCTTCAACTTGGCATAAAGTTTGTATTCACGAAGCTTTTGGAGTACCAGCCTCAAGTGTTGCTCATGATCTTCACGGCTTTTGGAATAAACAAGGATGTCATCGATAAAGACGACCACAAAGTGATCCAAATATTCCTTGAATACCCGGTTCATCATATCCATGAAGGCAGCAGGAGCATTAGTCAATCCAAAAGACATACTAAGAATTCATAATGCCCATACCGAGTTCTGAAGGCAGTCTTTGGAATATCCTCAGTTCTAACCTTCAGCTGATGATATCCAGAACGAAGATCGATCTTTGAAAAGAATTGTGCTCCTTGCAACTGGTCAAACAGGTCATCAATACGTGGCAATGGGATACCTATTTTTGATGGTGACATGATTCAACTCCCGATAATCAATACAAAGTCGCATACTCCCATCTTTCTTCTTCACGAACAGAACAGGAGCACCCCAAGGAGAAGTACTAGGACGAATAAAACCAATGTCTAACAATTCCTGCAGTTGAGTCTTTAACTCCTGAAGTTCAATAGGAGCCATTCGATATGGGGCTTTGGAAATGGGTTTTGTACCGGGTTCAAGGTCGATACAAAATTCAATTTCACGCTCTGGGGGTAGGCCAGGAAGTTCTTCGGGAAATACGTCAGGAAATTTATTAACAACAGAAATATCATTCAAAGCTGACGTATTTTTGTTTAGATCTGTGACATGAGCTAAGAAAGCTTGACATCCGTTTTTCAATAAACGAATAGCTTTATGGCTTGAGATGACAGCGATTAATTTTAATGGTTTGGTTGCTTGAATTCGCATAATAGGTCGATTAGGAATATGAAAGCTAACAACCTTACGAAAACAATCAATTTTTGCATGATGAGTAGTTAACCAATCAATCCCTAGAATCACGTCAAATGCAAGTATTTTTAATGAAATCAGATCGACAGGTAATGTGTGGGTACCAACTTGAACCAAACAAGACTTATAAACCGTGGATGTAATGAAGGTTTCTCCCAATGAGTTTCAACTGCTAAGTCAAAGTCTAATTTCTCCGGAATCAAATTTAATCGATGAGCGCAAGTAGGAGAAATAAAAGAATGGGTAGAACCGGTATCAAATAAAGTATAGACTTCGTTAGAGTTTATGATAAGCTTACCCGTGATGACCTCATTCGGGTTCCTTGCTCTCTGGGAGTTCACAACAAACGCTCTCCCTTGCACAATCGGTTTTGACTTTTCTGGGACGGCCTTTGGTGCCTCCATCCTAGCTGAATTTGTCTTCGGTAAACGACAAAATCGGGCTAAATGACCTTCTCTTCCACAATTATAACATGCTTTGGACGGCATCGCGCAGTTTGGACTGATGTGCCCTCCCCTCCGCATTTGAAACATATGATAGGTGATCGTTCTCCTTCCTTAACGACAGGTGCTGGTGCTGACGTCTTTCCATCATTGTTGAATCTCCTCTTCTTGAAATGCCCATTTTTATTGTTTTGGCCCTGATTACCACCGAAGTGGTTACCATTTCTGGCCTGTTGATTCCCTCCACGCTTGTTGTCACCGCTTCGATGACTGCTTCACTGGTATTATCATTTTGTCGGCTGCTCTCTTTTGGTTGTGTTGTCTCGTTATCGCGCTCCACCAACTGAGCCCTATTTACAACATCTGAATACAAACACAGTTTATGAGAAACAAGATGTTGACGTATCTCCGGCTTCAAACCTCTTAAAAACATCCGCGTCATTCTTTCTTCATTATCCACCAGGTGGGACGCAAACCGGGATAACTCTGCAAATTTTGCCTCGTACTGCGACACGGTCATATTATTCTGCTCCAATTTGATGAACTCCACCTCCTTCATGTGACGAATACTCTCGGGAAAGTATTTGTCGTTAAACAGCTCTTGGAACTTCTCCCAGGTCATCTTTAGTGCGGCAGGTTGAGTACGCTTTATCGATTCCCACCAGTAATCTGCCTCTCCTCGCAACATAAAGGCGGCAAAGGGAACCTTTTGCTCCTCGGAGCAACCCAAGACATCAAATATCTTGGTGATCTGCTTTATCCATGTTTCAGCTACAAGTGGTTTGGGTTCTCCCTTAAACTCCGGTGGTCCCAGCTCCTTAAACTGTTTAGCGGTGACCGCCAGAGAGTTTCCAGTATTTCCACCTACGTTGTGGACAGGAGCCGCTTTCACCTGTTGTTGCATGAATTGCATAAAGCCTCTGAACATTTGAGCATTCATCATTTGGTCAGTGTTGTTGTTTGCATGAGGATTGTCACCTTCCTGATGCACATTATCCTGATTATTGATATGTGGTGAATCAACAGTCGCCTGTGCTCCATTGCTATTCTCAACATTCTCAGATGCCATTTTCAGATACTGTCACAAAATAAAAATTAATTGATATGTCATATTTTATCCTTATATTATGACCGACCAATTAAATACCATGCAAATAAACTTAGGTAGGTCATACTAGCGAAGGAATTTCCCGTCTCTCCCCTCCTAGTTCTATTCTCACATCTTAGCCAGGGATCATATCCCTAAGCTCTGATACCAACTGTGACGCCCCAAAATTAGGTATACATCACCCATCTTGGGTCGTCAGATACATAGTACAGAATACAAATACAACTTACTAATACAACTGTCGTGTACAATACGACAAAACATAAACTGTGAGTTTTAATACAAATATTATCTTCTAGAGAGTATTCATACTCAAAAGGAGTCCTCGTTACATTTATTAACACACCATTACATAGAATAGTGAGGACTACTAACTAATACTATCATTCGGACCATCACTCCGTTCCGACTTGCCCCAGCTACGTTCTCATTTCCTGAAGAGAACAGTGAAAGAAAGGGTGAGCTCAACTAGCCCAGTAAGAAATATTATGACTAAGATAATGCAGAATAAATTATCATTAGCCTTCAACAATATTAAACTGATAAAATACAATAGACATCAAGTTTAACTGCAGCGGAACAAGCAATCCATTAAAAGAGTCAAGTAGAAAATAAACTCTACTATCTTTTATGATTTAAAAGATTTTCAACACTGTGATCATGAGACTCAGCTTAATAAAATAATCCACATCATCGAATCACCCCTGCACTACGGCCAAGGATATTCGTATATTCATTAATGGTCATGATCATGCCAACAACTGTCCATCAATGCACTACGGGCCAATGAGGACTTTTACCACATCATTCGTAACATTACGGTCATGATTATACCGAATAATTCCTGGTCATAATCATACCAAGTCTATCTATGCACTACAGGCCACAGATGACTTTAACAGAATATAAACATGAGGATGATGACAATGATATAAGAATTCAATAAAACAAGTTCAAGAATTAGTTTATCCAGGAATTAATAACGTCCAAATTGTCAACTTGATACTGTTTTGTGGAGTAAACTTCAAGAATGATCAGGAGAATATTTTCATGAATAGATACTAGATGAAGCGCAAATATCAAGGATATTCCACCAATTTCATGGAGTATAGAAGTCAAAGTTTAACCAACTGAGTATAATAAAAAATGGAATAACAAAATAAATCACCATGCATGCGATAGACCGCACAGACAGGTTATTCTTAACAGAATAATAATAATGGAACCAGGTCCGGCGTAAACGCACAGACAGGATATTCCGACAGAATAATAAATAATGGAACCAGGTCCGGTGTAAAACACACAGACAGGATGTTCCAACAGAATAATAACAAGACGGAACCAGGTCCGATGTAAAACACACAGACAGGATGTTCCAACAGAATAATAATAAAAACGGAACCAGGTCCGGTGTAAAACACACAGACAGGATGTTCCAACAGAATAATAATAAAAACGGAACCAGGTCCGGTGTAAAAACACAGACAAGATGTTCCAACAGAATAATAGAAGAATGTCACCAAGTATAGGGTAGATCCGCGTATACAGGTTATTCCAACAGAATAATAAGAAATGGAATAACAACAGTTCTCTTCATGAATAAGAAAGAATAACACCCCTTACCGTTTTAAAGAAGAGCTGAAGTAAGGAAGTAGTTAAGTAGCAGAATACTCTTCTTCTCTCTCTCTATAGTTTCTCTCTATAGTTTCTCTCTCTAGAGTTCAGTGAATTCGTAAGAAATAATGAAGGAATGAGCTGCTATTTATAGAAAAATAGAATGCATAGTAACTAATCCATGAACGGTCCAGATTGATTACTTTAATCTGACGGTCCATATTTAAAGAAAATCTTTTAAATAAAATATAATATATTTATTTATAGAATAACTTTAATAAAGTATTTTGTTTTTTATATAAAAAGATGTTTCTGTTTTATTACGTTAATAATACGAATAAAACAAAACGTCATTATCGCTAAATAATTCATATTATTAACTGACAATAATGGAATCAAACTGAGTGACTTCTCACATAAGCATTAATAATCAATACCGTGTGCTACTATGCAACCACACGTATTACTGTACTTTTACTACCGAGTAGTTCAACAGTAACAATGGTAAAACTTCTGCCGTTATTTTTAATAAATATCTTTGTCGTTTTCTCAATCCGACAATAATTCTGTTGTGGGGTCCACCAATGATTGTGTCGTTGTACGAATATTCCCTGTTAAAACGAATATTCCGACCAATCAATATTATATAACAACTTGCGTACTTTGCAAAATTTATAATATTACCCACAACTATAACATTATATCAAATTAACTCCATAATATTCAAAAATGATATTTATAGAAAATTTATCTTTATTTATAAAAGTTGGGGTCTTACATCGATCGAGTAGGAACTATAGCCTATAGACTCGCTTTACCGCCAAGTATGTCGCGTGTTCATAATATTTTTCACGTATCGATGTTACGTAAATATGTGGGCAACCCGAACCACATTATTGAATTAGAACTAGACGAGAAAGCAGAAGATTTAACGTATGAGGAGATACGTGTTAAAATCTTGGATAAGAAGGATCATATTCGACACTCAAAGGTTATACCTCAAGAGTTAGAATCTAAACAAGGTATCCTCACCTCTTCGGCATACTAGGTACGTACGTAAATTTTGATGGTGAAATTTCATAAGGAGGGGAGATTGTAAAACCCCGAATTTTATGAAATGAAAGTATTCAATTTTCTTATAATTATTATTCTATTTAATGGTTAAATTGATAAAAGTTTAAAATTAAGGATGATATTTTGAAAATTTTGCAAAGTAAGCAAGTTGTTATAAAATATTCGTTGTGTCGGAGAATATTCTTTTTGTCGAGAAATATACGTACGACGACACCATCATTGGTGGACCCCATAACGGAATAACTGTCGGAGTTAGAAAACGACAGAAATATCTTTTTATAAAAAATAACGGTGAAAGTTTTACCGTTAAAATTGTTTAAAATACCCAGTGGTAAAAAGTACGGTAATACGCGTGGTGCATAGTGACACGGTATTGATTATTGATGCTTACGTAAGAGCCACTCAGTTTATTCAATTATTGTACAGTAGTTGCTGCATATATCTCTCTTATTATTGATTAATTTTGTCACAGTATCATTTGCATAATATTAATTATTAGTAAATCAATAATTGAGACGACAAAGTTATTCATATTATTATTTTGCAATATTGACAATGTCTAAAAAAATTCTGTCGATGAGAGGTTGGTCACCTAATTGCGTCCCAATAGGGAGAAATCCTTATCGGAAATCCCCCTCTTTCTTGGGAATGATCTGGTTGTTAATGTTGTGAGTTAAAATATTAATGTGAATAATTATTAATAGATTAAAAATGTATTATTAAAGATAAGTGATTTGTGGTAAATATTTATTCAATTTTTGATATAGATAGAGGGGTTTGTTATGAGGTGTTTGTTTATAAGTTTGACTTATTATTCCATGAGGAGATATGCTAATTTTTCAGATCATTGGTTGAAGATATAATAGTAAATCAATATGGACAGTGCGGTGAAGTTATAATAGTAAATCAATATGGATGCTAGTTTAAAGTTTTAATAGTTAAATCGGTATGGACCGTTGCTTTAAGTTTTAATAGTAAATCAATATGAATTTTCCGTTTAAAAGTAAATTAATTTGGGCCGTTCATGAATTAGTTAATTATTCAGTCCTTTTTCTATAAATAGAAGCTCATTCCTTCATTATTTCTTACGAATTTACTGAAACTGTAAATAGAGAAACTATAAAGAGAAAGAAGAGGAGTATTCTGCTACTACCTTACTTCAGTATTCAATCTTCTACTAAGGTAAGGGGTGTTATTTATTTCATATTCGCTTACGATATTATTTTTTATATTATATGGAATATTATCTTCGTTCAATACTCGTAAGGGGTATTATTTCTTTCGTATTCATGGAGAAAGTTATTTTTTTTTCAATACTCGTAAGGGTTGTTATTCCATTCTTTATTATTCTGTTGGAATAACCTGTCTACGCGGACTACCGCATGCATGGCAAAATATTTTTGTTATTCCATTCTTTATTATTTTGTTGGAATAACCTGTCTACGCGGACTACCGCATGCATGGTGAAATCCTTTTATTATTCCATTCTTTATTATTCTGTAGGAATAACCTGTCTACACAGACTACCGCATGCCTGGTGAATAACCCTTCGTATTCAATGGTTATTAAATTGTGAAAATGATCTGTCTACGCGGACTACCGCATGACGGTGAAAATTTATTTACAGTTTCATATATTATTTCTTTTCATATTCTTAAATCTAAACTTACCGTGGTAAGTATTGTTTCTATAATTCTTAAAATTAGTGGAATATCCTTGAGTTTTGCGCTTCATCCAGTATCGTTTCATTAGAATATTGATCTGAACTTTCTTATTAAATATCAATATTTTCACCTGGGGTACTATTCACGGGTTATTATTCACTCGATTACTATTCACTCGAATATTATTCACCCGTGGATTCGGGGTACTTTTCATACCGAGTTACTATTCACAGGTTACTATTCACTCGAGTACTAATCACTCGGGTATTCAGGACATTTTTCATACTGGGGTACTATTCACCGGGTACTATTCCCGAAGTACTACTCACGGGGTACTATACATGACAAAAATTAATTTCTTTTCTGTCCAAGATTATTTTTGATACCTGAATATTATTTTTAAATTTTACTCCACAAAGCAGTATCATGCTGACAATTTGGGTATTTTTAAGCTCTGGATAAATTTAAAGTTTTTAATATTTATCCTTGATCTCGTTTGATTGAATTCTTATATCATTGTCTTCATCCTCATACTTATATTGTGATAAAAAGTCATCTGTGGCTTAGTGCGTAGATGTACTATTGATTGGTATAATTATGACCAGGAATTATTCGGTATAATCAATGACCGTAATGTTTAAAATGATGTGGTAAAAGTCCTCATTGGCCCGTAGTGCATTAATGGACAGTTGTTGATTTGATAATGACCATGAATGATTACATGAATATCCTTGGCCCGTAGTGCATGAATGATTCGATGATGTGGTTTATTTATTATGCTGGTCTCAGCGATAAAGTTGATGAAAAACTTTTTAAATCATAGAAGATAGTAGATATTATGCTCTACTTGACTCTTCTAATGGATTGCTTGTTCCACTGCAGTTAAACTTGATGTTTATTATATTTTATCAGTTTACAATGTTAAAGGCTAACGATAATTTATTCTGCATTATCTCAGTCATAAATATTTCTTACTGGGCTATGTTGAGCTCCCTTTGCTTTTATTGTTCTCTTCAGGAAATGAGAAATAGCTGGGACTAGTCGGGGAACGGAGTTCACGATCCAGGGGTGTTTGCATTACTAGTCCTCACTATTCTGTGAAATAGTGTGGATAATGATTGTAATGAGGACTTATTTTGAGTTTGAATATTATCTAGAAGATAATATTTGTATTTAAAACTCACAGCTTATGGTTTTTATCGTATTCTACTCGACACTTATCAGTTGTATATATTAAGTTTGTATTTGAATTATGTACCATGTATTTGGCGATTTGGAATGGGTGATGTATGTAAGACCCCAACTTTTATAAATAAAGATGAATTTTCTATAAATAACATTTTTGAATATTATGGAGTTAATTTGATATAATGTTATAGTTGTGGGTAATATTTATAAATTTTGCAAAGTACGCAAGTTGTTATATAATATTCGATTGGTCGAGGAATATTCGTTTTAACAGGAATATTCGTACACGACACAATCATTGGTGGACCCCACAACGGAATTATTGTCGGATTGAGAAAACGACAAAAATATTTTATTAAAAATAACGGCGAAAGTTTTACCATTGTTACTGTTGAACTACTCGGTAGTAAAAGTACAGTAATACGTGTGGTTGCATAGTAGCACACGGTATTGATTATTAATGCTTATGTGAGAAGTCACTCAGTTTGATTCATTATTGTCAGTTAATAATATGAATTATTTAGCGATAATGACGTTTTGTTTTTATTCGTATTATTAACGTAATAAAACAGAAACATTTTTTATATAAAACAGAATACTTTATTAAAGTTATTCTATAAATAGAATATATTTTATTTTTTATTTAAAAGATTTTTCTTTAAATATGGACCGTCAGATTAAAGTAATCAATCTGGACCGTTCATGGATTAGTTACTATGCATTCTATTTTTCTATAAATAGCAGCTCATTTCATTATTTCTTACGAATTCACTGAACTCTAGAGAGAGAAACTATAGAGAGAAACTATAGAGAGAGAGAAGAAGAGTATTCTGCTACTTAACTACTTCCTTATTTCAGCTCTTCTTTAAAACGGTAAGGGGTGTTATTCTTTCTTATTCATGAAGAGAACTGTTGTTATTCCATTTCTTATTATTCTGTTGGAATAACCTGTATACGCGGTCTACCCTATACTTGGTGACATTCTTCTATTATTCTGTTGGAAAATCCTGTCTGTGTGTTTTACACCGGACCTGGTTCCGTTTTTATTATTATTCTGTTGGAACATCCTGTCTGTGTGTTTTACACCGGACCTGGTTCCGTCTTTATTATTATTCTGTTGGAACATCCTGTCTGTGTGTTTTACACCGGACCTGGTTCATTATTTATTATACTGTTCTTTATTATTCTGTCGGAATATCCTGTCTGTGCGTTTTACGCCGGACCTGTTTCATTATTTATTATTCTGTCGGAATATCTGTCTGTGCGTTTACGCGGACCTGGTTCCATTATTTATTATTCTGTTGGAATAACCTGTCTGTGCGGTCTATCGCATGCATGGTGATTTCTTTTGTTATTCCATTCTTTATTGTACTCAGTTGGTTAAGTTTTGACTTCTATACTCCATGAAATTTGTGGAATATCCTTGATAATTGCGTTTCATCCAGTATCTTTTCATGAAAATTTCTTCTAAGCATTCTTGAATTTTACTCCACAAAGCAGTATCATGTTGACAATTTGGACGTTGTTAATTCTTGGATAAATTAATTCTTGAACTTGTTTTATTGAATTCTTATATCATTGTCATCATCCTCATGTTTTAAAATGTTGAAAGTCATCTGTGGCCTGTAGTGCATAGATGGACTTGGTATGATTATGACCAGGGATTATTCGTTATAATCATGACCGTAATGTTACAAATGATGTGGTAAAAGTCCTCATTGGCCCGTAGTGCATTGATGGACAGTTGTTGGCATGATCATGACCATTAATGAATATACGAATATCCTTGGCCGTAGTGCAGGGGTGATTCGATGATGTGGATTATTTTATTAAGCTGAGTCAGCGATCACAGTGTTGGAAAATCTTTTAAATCATAAAAGATAGTAGAGTTTATTTTCTACTTGACTCTTTTAATGGATTGCTTGTTCCGCTGCAGTTAAACTTGATGTCTATTATATTTTATCAGTTTAACATTGTTGAAGGCTAATGATAATTTATTCTGCATTATCTTAGTCATAATATTTCTTACTGGGCTAGTTGAGCTCACCCTTTCTTTCATGTTCTCTTCAGGAAATGAGAACGTAGCTGGGGCAAGTCGGGAAACGGAGTGATGGTCCGAATGATAGTATTAGTTAGTAGTCCTCACTATTCTATGTAATGGTGTGTTAATAAATGTAATGAGGACTCCTTTTGAGTATGAATACTCTCTAGAAGATAATATTTGTATTCAAACTCACAGTTTATGTTTTGTCGTATTGTACACGACAGTTGTATTAGTAAGTTGTATTTGTATTCTGTACTATGTATCTGACGACCCAAGATGGGTGATGTATACCTAATTTTGGGGGCGTCACAGTTGGTATCAGAGCTTAGGGATATGATCCCTGGCTAAGATGTGAGAATAGAACTAGGAGGGGAGAGACGGGGAATTCCTTCGCTAGTATGACCTACCTAAGTTTATTTGCATGGTATTTAATTGGTCGGTCATAATATAAGGATAATATATGACATATCAATTAACTTTTATTTTGTGGCAGTATCTGAAAATGGCATCTGAGAATGTTGAGAATAGCAATGGAGCACAAGCGATTGTTGATTCACCACATATCAATAATCAGGATAATGTGCATCAGGAAGGTGACAATCCTCATGCAAACAACAACACTGACCAAATGATGAATGATCAAATGTTCAAAGGTTTATGCAATTCATGCAACAGCAGGCGAAAGCGGCTCCTGTCCAAAGTAGGTGGAAATACTGAAAACTCTCAGGCTGTCACCGCTAAACAGTTTAAGGAGCTGGGACCACCAGAGTTTAAGGGAGAACCCAACCACTTATAGCGAAACATGGATAAAGCAGATCACCAAGATATTTGATGTCTTGGGATGCTCGAGGAGCAAAAGGTTCCCTTTGCCGCCTTTATGTTGCGAGGAGAGGCAGATTACTGGTGGGAATCGATAAAGCGTACTCAACCTGCCGCACTGAAGATGTCTTGGGAGAAGTTCCAAGAGCTGTTCAATGACAAATACTTTCCGAGAGTGTTCGTCACATGAAGGAGGTGGAGTTCATCAAATTGGAGCAGAATAATATGACCGTGTCGCAGTACGAGGCTAAATTTGCTGAGTTGTCCCGGTTTGCGTCCCACTTGGTGGATAATGAAGAGCGAATGACGCGAATGTTTTTGCGAGGTTTGAAACCTGAGATACGTCCACATCTTATTTCTCATAAACTGTGTTTGTATTCAGATGTTGTGAATAGGGCTCAGTTAGTGGAGCGCGATAACGAGTCAACGCAACCAAAAGAGAGCATTCGGCAAAATGATATTACCAGTGAGAGCAGTCATCGAAGCGGTGACAACAAGCGTGGAGGGAATCAACAGGCCAGAAATGGTAACCACTTCGGTGGTAATCAGGGCCAAACAATAAGAATGGTCATTTCAAGAAGAGGAGATTCAACAATGATGGAAAGACGTCAGCACCAGCACCTGTTGTTAAGGAAGGAGAACGACCACCTATCATATGTTTCAAATGCGGGGGGGAGGGGCACATCAGTCCAAACTGCGCGATGCCGTCTAAAGCATGTTATAATTGTGGAAGAGAAGGTCATTTAGCTCGATTTTGTCGTTTACCAAAAACAAATTCAGCTAGGATGGAGGCACCAAAGGCCGTCCCAGAGAAAAGTCAAAACCGGTTGTGCAAGGGAGAGAGCGTTTGTTGTGAACTCCAGAGAGCAAGGAACCCGAATGAGGTCATCACGGGTAAGCTTATCATAAACTCTAACGAAGTCTATACTTTATTTGATACCGGTTCTACCCATTCTTTTATTTCTCCTACTTGCGCTCATCGATTAAATTTGATTCCGGAGAAATTAGACTTTGACTTATCTGTTGAAACTCCATTGGGAGAAACCTTCATTACATCCACGTTTATAAGTCTTGTTTGGTTCAAGTTGGTACCCACACATTACCTGTCGATCTTATTTCATTAAAAAATACTTGCATTTGACGTGATTCTAGGGATTGATTGGTTAACTACTCATCATGCAAAATTGATTGTTTTCGTAAGGTTGTTAGCTTTCATATTCCTAATCGACCTATTATGCGAATTCAAGCAACCAAACCATTAAAATCAATCGCTGTCATCTCAAGCCATAAAGCTATTCGTTTATTGAAAAACGGATGTCAAGCTTTCTTAGCTCATGTCACGGATCTAAACAAAAATACGTCAGTTTTGAATGATATTTCTGTTGTTAATAAATTTCCTGACGTATTTCCTGAAGAACTTCCTGGCCTACCCCAGAGCGTGAAATTGAATTTTGTATCGACCTTGAACCCGGTACAAAACCCATTTCCAAAGCCCCATATCGAATGGCTCCTATTGAACTTCAGGAGTTAAAGATCCAACTGCAGGAATTGTTAGACATTGGTTTTATTCGTCCTAGTACTTCTCCTTGGGGTGCTCCTGTTTATTCGTGAAGAAGAAAGATGGGAGTATGCGACTTTGTATTGATTATCGGGAGTTGAATCATGTCACCATCAAAAATAGGTACCCATTGCCACGTATTGATGACCTGTTTGACCAGTTGCAAGGGCACAATTCTTTTCAAAGATCGATCTTCGTTCTGGATATCATCAGCTGAAGGTTAGAACTGAGGATATTCCAAAGACGGCTTTTAGAACTCGGTACGGGCATTATGAATTCCTAGTCATGTCCTTTGGATTGACTAATGCTCCTGCTGCCTTCATGGATATGATGAACCGGGTATTCAAGGAATATTTGGATCACTTTGTGGTCGTCTTTATTGATGACATCCTTATTTATTCCAAAACCGTGAAGATCATGAGCAACACTTGAGGCTGGTACTCCAAAGCTTCGTGAATACAGCTTTATGCCAAGTTGAAGAAATGCGAGTTCTGGCTGGAGGAGGGTAGCATTCCTTGGGCACGTAGTATCAAGTCGTGGAATATCGGTTGACCCGGCAAAGATTGAAGCTATTCAAAGCTGGGAGCAACCTAAATCAGTGACCGAAGTACGTAGCTTTCTTGGTTTAGCTGGTTATTATCGGAGATTCGTGGAAGGATTTTCTCGAATCGCTACTCCATTAACTCAGCTGACTCGGAAAGATACAAAGTTCGGTTGGAGCGAAGAATGTGAGCAGAGTTTTCAAGAACTCAAGAGGAGACTCATTTCAGCACATGTTCTAACAATACCATCTGGCTCGGAGGGATTTGTCATCTACAGTGATGCTTCGAGCAAAGGGTTGGGATGCGTTCTCATGCAACATGGAAAAGTCATAGCCTATGCATCAAGACAACTCAAGGAATATGAGAGGAATTATCCTACTCATGATCTAGAGTTGGCAGCTGTTGTCTTTGCACTTAAAATTTGGAGGCATTACTTGTATGGGGGGAGAAGGTGGAGATCTTTACGGATCATAAAAGCCTCAAATATTTCTTCACTCAAAAGGAACTCAACATGCGACAACGACGTTGGCTTGAACTGTTGAAAGATTATGATCATACCATTCAATACCATCCTGGAAAAGCGAACGTGGTAGCTGACGCATTGAGTAGAAGATCATATGCAAGTACGAGTGCATATTAACAACA
>CM029020.1:35338430-35415054 GCA_016801055.1 Panax notoginseng
TTTGAATAATATTGTTAGATAATATTATTGGCAATGTCTAAGGAAGTTCTGTCAAAAGAGAGGTTTGGTCACCTAATTGCGCGCCAGTAAGGAGATATCCTTATCGGAAAGCCCCTCTTTCCTGGGAACAACCTGGTTGCCATAATTGTAATTCTTTATTATTATTGTGAATAATTAATTATTGATTTATATGATAAGAAAATATTTTATTTGATGTGGATATAAATGATGGATTTATTTATTTTATGTGGTTATAAATGAAGAAATTAATGTTGAGGTATTTTATCAATATTTTGCAGAATGGAGGAATTAAAAATCGTCCGTATGTGAATTTTGGGCTTTTTTTGTTTGGAATTTGGAAAAACTTAAAGCTACAAAGTTGTAGAGAATTTAATTTTCTATGGAATGGACATAAAATTCGTATTTTTCTGATAAAAGAGCTATTTATTATGAATTATTGAAGTTTCTGATTATTGTTTAAATGATAAAACATTTTAGAAATTTCTAGAATTGGTGGGCCCCACTTTTGGTTAGTGAGAAATGTGCTGAAATTTTATTATAAATGTGGTGGGCATGAATAGTAACAGGTAAAGCCATCAGGTAGCAGGTTAAGTCTGCTTCGGCGTTCTAACATTTTTCTATAAATAGGGTACTTAGTTAGAATTGAAAATCACACTAGAAACATAAGTTTTCTCTCTCTATATTATCGAGCGTATTTTTGTGTGTATTTAGGTACTTTGAGAGTTGCTATTCAGTGTAAATTTTCTTCAGCGTCATATTCGATATTTCAGTCAGAACTACTGCTCTTTTGAGGTACGGGATTGTAAGGGATGGTAAGGGATGTTATTTTCTTCGTAATGATATTATTCTTTCAATATCATTTTACTGAAATATTGATATAAATTTTATTGTAAAATTTTTACCTTTTCGTGTCGGGATTACTATTCACGTATACGACACTATTCATGTATATGACATTATTTACGTATACGATACTATGTACGAATACGAGTTACTATTAATGAGTTACTATTCACGACAAAATTGGTTTTTTTTTCTGACCAAATTATCGTTGATTTATGAATCTTACTCTTGAAATTAAATACAGTTGTTGATCATATTGTTTTTATTATCATATATAACATTTTTATAATCCTGGTCATAAAATTTTTCTTTGACTTGAGTGTAAAGATGGGTAGATTATTGGTATGATCGTGACTATGAGTTCTCTTTGATTTGTAGTGCAAAGTTAAATTGTTGACTGGTATGATCATGACCATTGAATTTATAATTGAATATCTTTAGCTTAAGTGCAAAGGGTGAATTGATCAACATGGTTATAATTATTGTTATATAAATTCTGAATGATTATATATTTCTTTGAGATATTAATATCTTTGGCCTGTAGTATAAAGATGATCTGTTGCTGAATATCTTTGGCATGTAGTGCAAAGATGATCTGTTATTGAATATCTTTGACCTGTAGTGCAAAGATGACTTGTTGTTGAATATCTTAGCCAGTAGTGCAGAGATGAACTGTTGACGAATATCTTTGGCCCGTAGTGTAAAGATGAATTTATCAGTATGATTATGAACAGGAACTATGATTTGGTATAAAATGATCTTTGATGTTTCAGGTAAAGACAGGTGATAAAAATTATTTCCGTCCTGGATGGAAGAGAATTTAGAATAGAACTACAATGATTATGAGTTATACACGTGATTGTGGACAGAAATTGTTGATTGATGTTAAAGGGATAAAACATTGTTGGTGGGCTATTTAACATGGAGAAGATAATAGATCTTATGGTCTATTTGACTCTTGTAATGGATTGCTCGTTCCGCTGCAACTATGGTCGAAAAGTTTTATCATCTACCATATGTTCTAAATCTCTGATTTATTACTAATGAAGGCTATTGATAATTTAATTATCTTTAGTCATGATATTCTTTACTGGGCTAGTTGTGCTCACCCTTTTGCTTCACAATTCCTTTCAGATAATAAGAGTGTAGCTGGGTCGAGCGGGGGTAACAGGAGAATAGAACGGTGGTCTTTAGCTGTGGAGGTTCTCCCTAAACAGTATGAAAATAATTTTATTGAGAACTTTAAAATAGTGTGTTGTATTTTATACATCATTTAGTTGTAAGACCCCAAATTTTATGAAATAAAAGTATTCAATTTTTCTTATAATTACTATTTAGTAAATGGTTAAATTGATAAATGTTAAAGTTAAGGGTGATATATGAATTTTTTTTTGAAGTACACAAGTGGTTATAAAATATTCATTGTTGTCGGGGAATATTCGTTTGATCGTGGAATATTCTTACTGTCGGGGAATATTCATACGACGGCGCAGCCTTTTGTGGGCCCCATAACGGAAAGCGATTGGATGAAGAAAACGACAAGAGTAAGTTGTTTATAAATAACGACGTAGTTGTTACCGTTAACACTGTTGGAATACCCGGTGGTTAAAACACAGTAATACGCGTTGTTGCCAGTAGCATACGGTATTGCAACCAATTATTGATTTTTATAGAAGGCATTACTCATAATTGTTACAGTAATTACTGTTCAGTATTTTTATTTTTATGATTAATAAATTGCTGCGTTGATATTTTATATTACTGTATTTTATAATTGTCACTACACAGTATTTTCTATTATCGGAGCAATAATTCATATTATCTAAATAATATTATTAGAATACATTATTGGTAATGTCTAGAAAGTTCTGTCTAAGGAGAGGTTTGGTCATTTAATTGCGCGCCAGTAAGGAAGAGATCCTTATTGGAAAGCCCCATCTTTCCTGGGAACTGCCTGGTTGTCAGTAATGTGATTCTGTAATATTATTTGTGAATAATTAATTATTAATTTATATGATGAGGAAAATATTGATTTTATGTGGATATAGATGGAGAAAAATTTTAATGTGACAATTGTTGTATTTTATATTTTTAATAATATATTTAAATATATTTTTATATATTAATGTGATATAATATGATGTGAGAAATGAATAATGAGGAGGAAGAGTATTTTTGTTGGATTAAATGTTTAACACATGTTTTGTGTGTTGGTGGACACAATTCTTGACCGAAAATTATTATAGACTGTAAAATCGTCCGTTTGTTTGTGGATTTCGGTCAATTTTTGTTTGGAATTTGGAAAAACTTTTTGCAAAGTTTAGAGAATTGAATTTCCTATAAAAAGTTGTGAGATTCAAATTTTCTGATAAAAGGACTATTTATTATGAATTATTAAAGTTCCAAAGTTCTGAAATAATTGATTTTTGGAAGTTTTATTTATTTTTATTAACAAAAACATTTTTTACACTTTGGTGGGCCCCACTTGCACATGTTGATGGCTGAATCCAGATTTTCAAAGGTGGGCTAAGGAAAATTTGTAATTATATTATTATTTTATTAAATTTTCTGCTTTGGTGTTCTAAGCAATTTCCTATAAAATAGGGTGCTTAGGTTAGAATTGAAAATCACACCAGAAACTGAAGTTTTCTCTCTATTTCTCTCTCTATATTATCGAGTGTATTCTTGTGAGTATTTTGATATCTTGAGTGTTGCTATACGGTGTAAGTTCGTTCAGCGTTATTCCAGTCATAAGTACTGCTCTTTTGAGGTAAGGGATATTGTCGTAAGGGATGTTATTTTTTTATTAATGATATTATTTCTTTCAATATCATTATACCGAAATATTGGTAGGATTTTTCTTGTAAAATTCTTATCTTTTCATGTCGGGGTTACTATTCATGAGTTACTATTCACGAGTTACTATTCATGAGTTACTATTCACGAGTTATTATTCATGAGTTAGTATTCACGAGTTACTATTCATGAGTAACTATTCATGAGTTACTATTCATGAATTACTATTCACGAGTTACTATTCATGAGTTACTATTCACGGGTTACTATTTATTTTATGTGATTATAAATTAAGAAATTAATGTTGAGGTATTTTATCAGTATTTTGTCGGAATGGAGGTATTAAAAATCGTTCGTATGTGAATTTCGGGCATTTTTCATTTGTAATTTGGAAAAACTTAAAGCTACAAAGTTGTAGAGAATTTAATTTTCTATGGAATGGACATAAAATTCGTATTTTTCTGATAAAAGGGCTATTTATTATGAATTATTGAAGTTTCTGATTATTGTTTAAATGATAAAATATTTTAGAAATTTCTAGAATTGGTGGGCCCCACTTTTGGTTGGTGAGAAATGTGCTGAAATTTTATTTTAAATGTGGTGGGTATGAATAGTAACAGGTAAAGCCATCAGGTAGCAGGTTAAGTCTGCTTCTGCGTTCTAACATTTTTCTATAAATAGGGTACTTAGTTAGAATTGAAAATCACACTAGAAACATAAGTTTTCTCTCTCTATATTATCGAGCGTATTTTTGTGTGTATTTAGGTACGAGCACTACCTATATAATCTTAGAGTTTGGTTGAAATATAATTCACAATTGGAGATAATGGAGATAATTATATGTCAAGAGAAGACTCACCATTGGAAAGAACATGATAGTAATCTTCTCGTTTTACTTTTGGGGTCTATTGGGTTAACCAAAGATAATTCTGTGGACATATGATATCTATCATAACCTAGACGCATAGCCTCCCATGTACGAAGGTTTCCTTAAGCATTTCTCAAAGATTCTAATTTCTAAAATAGTTATTGACTGTACCTTTATGTAAGGTGTCATTGTGACGTGCTATCCAAGGTTAGGATGAGAGTCACAGTTGGTATATATTTGTATATAACTCACAACATATGTAGTTATTTTATGTGCCATGTATTTGGCGACTCAGAATGGGTTGTGTGATGTATACCTATTTTGGGGGCATCACAATCTAGAGTTGGCAACAATCGTTTTTGTGCTAAAGATCTGGAGACATTACCTGTATGGGGAGAAGGTGGAGATCTATACAGATCATAAAAGTTTCAAATATTTCTTCACCCAAAAAGAACTCAACATGTGGTAACGACGTTCGCTTGAGATGCTGAAAGATAACTATCATACCATTCAATATCATCCTAGAAAAGCAAACGTGGTAGCTGACGCATTGAGTAGAAGATCATATGCGGGTACCAGTGCGATATTGTCAACGCAAAGTGTAAAACCCCTAATTTAATGAAATAAAAGTATTCAATTTTCTTATAATTATTATTCTATTTAATGGTTAAATTGATAAAAGTTTAAATTTAAGGATGATATTTAAAAATTTTACAAAGTAAGCAAGTTGTTATAAAATATTCGTTGTGTTGAGGAATATTCTTTTTGTCGGGAAATATCCGTACGACGACACCATCATTGGTGGACCCCATAACGGAATAACTGTCGGAGTTAGAAAACGACAGAAATATCTTTTTCTAAAAATAACGGCGAAAGTTTTACCCTTAAACTGTTGAAATACCTGGTGGTAAAAGTACATTAATATGCGTAGTTATATAGTAGCACACAGTATTGATTATTGATGCTTACGTAAGAAGCCACTCAGTTTATTCAATTATTGCTACAGTATCATTTGCATAATATTTATTATTAGTAATTCAATAATTGAGACGACAAAAAAGTAAATCATATTATTATTTGCAATATTGACAATGTCTAGAAAGTTCTATCGAGGAGAATTTTGGTCACCTAATTGCGCGCCAATAGGAGAAATACTTATCAAAAAGCCCCCTCTTTCTTGGGAATGATCTGGTTGTTAAATATTATGAGTTATAATATTAATGATGAATAATTATTAATAGATTAAAAATCTGTTTATTAAATATAAGTGATTTGTGGTAAATATTTATTCAATTTTTGATATAAATAGAGGGGTTTGTTATGAGGTGTTTGTTATAAGTTTGACTTATTATTCCATGAGGAGATATGCTAATTTTTCAGACCGTTGGTTGAAAATATAATAGGAAATCAATATGGACCGCTGGTGGAAAGTTATAATAGTAAATCAATATAGATCGCTAGTTTAAAGTTTTAATAGTAAATCAGTATCGACCGTTGCTTTAAGTTTTAATAGTAAATCAATATGGACAGTTTGTTTAAAAGTAAATTAATTTGGGTCGTTCATGAATTAGTTAATATTCAGTCTTTTTTCCTATAAATAGAAGCTCATTCCTTCATTATTTCTTATGAATTCACTGAAACTATAAAGAGAGAAACTATAGAGAGAAAGAAGAGGAGTATTCTGCTACTACCTTACTTCAGTATTCAATTTTCTACTAAGGTAAGGGATGTTATTTATTTCATATTCGCTTACGATATTATTTTTCGTATTCGTAAGGAATATTATCTTCGTTCAATACTCGTAAGGGTTATTATTTCCTTCGTATTCATGAAGAGAGTTATTTTCTTTCAATACTCGTAAGGGTTGTTATTCTATTCTTTATTATTATGTTAGAATAACATGTCTACGCGGACTACCGCATGTATGGTGAAATATTTTCGTTATTCCATTTTTTATTATTCTGTTGGAATAACCTGTCTACGCGGACTACCGCATGCATGGTGAAATCCTTTTGTTATTCCATTCTTTATTATTCTGTGGAAATAACCTATCTGTGCGGACTACCGCATGCCTGGTGAATAACCCTTCGTATTTAATTGTTATTAAATTATGGAAATGATCTGTCTACGCGTTCTACCGCATGACAGTGAAAATTCATTTGCAGTTTCGTATATTATTTCTTTTCATATTCTTAATCTAAACTTACCGTGGTAAGTATTGCTTCTATAATTCTTGAAATTAGTGGAATATCCTTGAGTTTTGCGCTTCATCCAGTATCGTTTCATCGGAATATTGATATGAACTTTCTTATTAAATATCAATATTTTCACCTGGGTACTATTCATAGGTTACTATTCACTCAGTTACTATTCACTCAAATATTATTCACCCGAGGATTCGGGATACTTTTCATACCAAGTTACTATTCACTCGGGTATTAATCACTCGGGTATTCGGGGCATTTTTTCATGCCGGGGTACTATTCTCGAAGTACTATTCATGACAAAAATTAATTTCTTTTCTATCCAAGATTATTTTTGATACATGAATATTATTCTTGAATTTTACTCCACAAAGTAGTATCATATTGATAATTTGGATATTTTTAAGCTCTGGATAAATTTAAAGTCTTTAATATTTATCTTTGATCTCGTTTGATTGAATTTCTATATCATTGTCATCATCCTCATGCTTATATTGTGATAAAAGTCATTTATGGCTTATGTGCATAGATGTACTATTGATTGGTATGATTATGACCAGAGATTATTCGGTATAATCATGACCGTAATGTTACAAATGATATGGTAAAAGTCATCATTGGCCCGTAGTGCATTGATGGACAGTTGTTGATTTGATCATGACCATGGATGATTACATGAATATCCTTGGCCCGTAGTGCAGAGATGATTCGATGATGTGGTTTATTTATTAAGCTGAGTCTCAGCGATAAAATTGATGAAAAACTTTTTAAATCATAGAAGATAGTAGATATCATACTCTACTTGACTCTTCTAATGGATTGTTTATTCCACTGCAGTTAAACTTAATGTTTATTATATTTTATCAATTTAACACTGTTGAAGGCTAACGATAATTTATTCTGCATTAGTCATAATTTTTCTTACTGGACTAGTTGAGCTCACCCTTTGCTTTCATTGTTCTCTTCAGGAAATGAGAATATAGCTGGGACTAGTCGGGGAACGGAGTGACGGTCTAGATGTTTGCATTAGTAGTCCTCACTATTATGTGAAATAGTGTGATAATAATTGTAATGAGGACTTATTTTTGAGTTTGAATATTGTCTAGAAGATAATATTTGTATTAAAACTCAAAACTTATGATTTGTCGTATTCTACACGACACTTATCAGTTGTATAAATTAAGTTTGTATTTGAATTATGTACCATGTATTTGACGACTCGAAATGGGTGATGTATACCTATTTTGGGAGCGTCACAGTTGGTATCAAAGCTTAGGGATATGATCTCTAGCTGAGATGTGAGACTAGAACTAGGAGGGGAGAGATGGGAAATTAATTCGCTAGTATGACCTACCTAAGGTTATTTGGTATTTACTTGGTCGGTCAGAGTATAGGGATAATATGTGACATATCAATTAACTCTTGTTTTGTGGCAGTATTTGAAAATGGCATCTGAAAATGTTGAGATAAGCAATGAAGCACATGAGACCGTTGAGTCACCAACGATCAATACCCAGGATAATGTGTATCAAGAAGATAATAATCCTCAGGTAAACAACAACACCGATCAGATGATGAACGATGGAATGCTCATAGGCTTTATGCAATTTATGCAATATTAGGCGAGAACGACTCCTGTTCAAAATGCAGGTGGAAACACTGGCAACTCTCGGATGGTCACCGCTAAGCAGTTCAAGGAGCTGAGACCACCGGAGTTTTTGGAGAGCCAAAACTACTTAAGGCGGAGACATTGATAAAGCAGTTCACCAAGATATTTGATGTCTTGGGATGCTCTGAGGAGCAAAAGGTTCCCTTTGCCACCTTCATGTTGTGAGGAGAGGCAGATTACTGGTGGGAATCAGTAAAACGTACGCAGTCTGCCGCACTGAAGATGTCTTAGGAGAAGTTCCAAGAACTGTTCAACGACAAGTACTTCCTGAAAGTATTCGTCACATGAAGGAGGTTGAGTTCATCAAGCTGGAGCAAAATAATATGACAGTGTCGCAGTACAAAGCTAAGTTTGCTGAGTTGTCCCAGTTTGCATCCCACTTGGTTGATAATGAGGAGAGAATGACGTGGATGTTTCTAAGAGGTTTAAAACTTGAGATACGTCAATACCTCATTTCTCATAAAGTTTGTTTATATTCAGATGTTGTGAATATGGCTCAATTATTGGAGCGCGATAATGAGCCAGCCCAACCAAAAGATAATGACCAACAACACGATAATAATTGTACCGGTGGCAATGACCATCGGAACAATGATAACCATCGTGGAGAAAATTATCATGCCAGAAATGGTAACCACTTCGGTGGTAATCATGGCCAAGATAATAGAAGAAATGATTCAAGTGGAAAATTCAAGAAGAGAAGATTTAACGATGATGGGAAGACTTCAGCAGCAGCACTAGCGCCAACAACAAATTCTAGGAGAGGAGAACGACCGCCAGTTAGATGCTACAGATGCGGAGAAGAAGGACATATAAGTACAAACTGTTCACAGCCTTCCAAGGTATGTTTTAGTTGTGGAAAAGATGGTCACATAGCTTAATTTTGTCCTGTAGCGAAATCAAGTCCAGCTGGGACGGTGGCTTTAAAGGCGGATACGGATAAAATAAAGTCAGTGGTTTCAGGAAGAGAGTTTTTCGTGACTTCTCAAAAAAGCGAGTAACCCGAACGAAGTTAGCACGTGTTAGTTAATTATAAATTCTCGTGAAGTCTATACCTTATTAGATACCGGTTCTACCCATTCTTTTATTTTCCCTACTTGTGCTCAACGTTTAAATTTAATACTGGAGAAATTAGACTTTGACTTATCTGTTAAAACTCCGTTGGGAGAAACCTTCGTTACATCCATTGTTTATAAATTCTATTTGATTCAAATCGACACTTTCACGTTACCTGTCGATCTTATTTTTTTGAAAATACTTGCATTTGATGTGATTTTATGGATTGATTGGTTAACTACTCATCATGGAAAAAATTAATTATTTTCTTAAGGTTGTTAGCTTTCATATTCCTAACCAACCTATTATGCGAATTCAAGCAACCAAACCACTAAAGTAAATTACTGTCATATCAAGCCATAAAGTAATTCGTTTATTAAAAATCGGATGTCAAGCTTTCTTAGCCTATGTCACAGATTTAAACAAAAATACGTCAGATTTGAATGATATTCCTATTGTTAATAAATTTTTTGACGTATTCCCTGAAGACTTCCTGGCCTACCCCAAAGCGTGAAATCGAATTTTGTATTGACCCCAGTACAAAACCCATTTTAAAACCCTCAAATATTTCTTCACCTAGAACGAACGTAACATGTGCCAAAGACGTTGGCTCGAGCTATTAAAGATTACGACTATACCATTCAATACCATTCTAGAAAAGCGAACGTGGTAACTAACGCATTGAGTAGAAGTTCGTATGTGTTTACGAGTGCGATATTGTTCACACAAAGACCCATTTCATACGACTTACAAAAGATGGAGATAGAGTTAAATACTCCAAGAAACTACGTGAAGATAGCGAATATACGATTAGAATTGACTTTAATCAATAAAGTTAAAGCCGCTCAAGCTACAGATTCTGAGCTGATGAATGTGAAGAAGAAGGTTCAAGAAGGCGTTATTCTAAAAGCAAGAATCAACGAAGAGAGGAAATCTCAACCCTCAATTTTATTGGCCCATTTGAAATCCTCGATCGAGTAGGAACTATAGCCTATAGACTTGCTTTACCGCCAAGTATGTCGCGTGTTCATAACATTTTTCACGTATCGATGTTACGTAAATATGTGGGCAACTCGAACCACATTATTGAATTAGAACTAGACGAGATAGCAGAAGATTTAACGTATGAGGAGATACGTGTTAAAATCTTGGATAAGAAGGATCATATTCGACACTCAAAGGTTATACCTCAAGAGTTAGAATCTAAACAAGGTATCCTCACCTCTTCGGCATACTAGGTATGTACGTAAATTTCGATGGCAAAATTTCATATGGAGGGGAGATTAAAAAATCCCGAATTTTATGAAATGAAAGTATTCAATTTTCTTATAATTATTATTCTATTTAATGGTTAAATTGATAAAAGTTTAAAGTTAAGGATGATATTTGAAAATTTTGCAAAGTAAGCAAGTTGTTATAAAATATTCGTTGTGTCGGGGAATATTCTTTTTGTTGGAAAATATACGTACGACGACACCATCATTGGTGGACCCCATAACGGAATAACTGTCGGAGTTAGAAAACGACAGAAATATCTTTTTATAAAAATAACGACGAAAGTTTTACCGTTAAATTGTTAAAATACCCGGTGGTAAAAGTACAGTAATACGCGTAGTTGCATAGTAGCACACGGTATTGATTATTGATGCTTACGTAAGAAGCCACTCAGTTTATTCAATTATTGCTACAGTAGTTACTGCATAATATCTCTCATATTATTGATTCAATTATTGTCACAGTATCATTTGCATAATATTAATTATTAGTAAATCAATAATTGAGACGACAAAGTTATTCATATTATTATTTGCAATATTGATAATGTCTAGAAAGTTCTGTCGAGGAAAGGTTTGGTCACCTAATTGCGCGTCAATAGGGAGAAATCCTTATCGGAAATCCCCCTCTTTCCTGTGAATGATCTGGTTGTTAAATATTATGAGTTATAATATTAATGATGAATAATTATTAATAGATTAAAAATGTGTTTATTAAAGATAAGTGATTTGTGGTAAATATTTATTCAATTTTTGATATAGATAGAGGGGTTTGTTATGAGGTGTTTGTTATAAGTTTGACTTATTATTTCATGAGGAGATATGCTAATTTTTCAGATCATTGGTTGAAGATATAATAGTAAATCAATATGGACCGCTGGTGGAAAGTTATAATAGTAAATCAATATGAATCGCTAGTTTAAAGTTTTAATAGTAAATCAGTATGGACCATTGCTTTAAGTTTTAATAGTAAATCAATATGGACTGTCCGTTTAAAAGTAAATTAATCTGGGTCGTTCATGAATTAGTTATTATTCAGTCCTTTTTCCTATAAATAGAAGCTTATTCCTTCATTATTTCTTACGAATTCACTGAAACTGTAAAGAGAGAAACTATAGAGAGAAAGAAGAGGAGTATTCTGCTACTACCTTACTTCAGTATTCAATCTTCTACTAAGGTAAGGGGTGTTATTTATTTCATATTCGCTTACGATAATATTTTTTATATTCGTAAGGAATATTATCTTCGTTCAATACTCGTAAGGGATATTATTTCTTTCGTATTCATGGAGAAAGTTATTTTTTTTCAATACTCGTAAGGGTTGTTATTCCATTCTTTATTATTCTATTGGAATAACCTGTCTACGCGGACTACCACATGCATGGTGAAATATTTTTGTTATTCCATTCTTTATTATTCTGTTGGAATAACATGTCTACGCGGACTACCGCATGCATGGTGAAATCCTTTTATTATTCCATTCTTTATTATTCTGTGGGAATAACCTGTCTACACAGACTACCGCATGCCTGGTGAATAACCCTTCGTATTCAATTGTTATTAAATTGTGAAAATGATCTGTCTACGCGGACTACCGCATGACGGTGAAAATTCATTTGCAGTTTCATATATTATTTCTTTTCATATTCTTAAATCTAAACTTACCGTGGTAAGTATTGTTTCTATAATTCTTGAAATTAGTGGAATATCCTTGAGTTTTGCGCTTCATCCAGTATCGTTTTATTGGAATATTGATATGAACTTTCTTATTAAATATCAATATTTTCACCCGGGGTACTATTCACGGGTTACTATTCACTCGATTACTATTCACTCGAATATTATTCACCCGAGGATTCGGGGTACTTTTCATACCAAGTTTTTATTCACTGGTTACTATTCACTCGAGTATTAATCACTCGAGTATTCAGGACATTTTTCATACTGGGGTACTATTCACCGGGTACTATTCCTGAAGTACTATTCACGGGGTACTATTCATGATAAAAATTAATTTCTTTTCTATCCAAGATTATTTTTGATACCTGAATATTATTCTTAAATTTTACTCCACAAAACAGTATCATGTTGACAATTTTGATATTTTTAAGCTCTGGATAAATTTAACTCTGGATAAATTTAAAGTCTTTAATATTTATCCTCGATCTCATTTCATTGAATTCTTATATCATTGTCATCATCCTCATGCTTATATTGTGATAAAAGTCATCTGTGGCTTACGTGCGTAGATGTACTATTGATTGGTATGATTATGACCAAGGATTATTCGGTATAATCATGACCATATTGTTATAAATGATGTGGTAAAAGTTTTCATTGGCCCGTAGTGCATTGATGGACAGTTGTTGATTTGATAATGACCATGGATGATTACATGAATATCTTTGGCCCGTAGTATAGGGATGATTTGATGATGTGATTTATTTATTAAGCTGAGTCTCAGCGATAAAGTTGATGAAAAACTTTTTAAATCATAGAAGATAGTAGATGTTATGCTCTACTTGACTCTTCTAATGGATTGCTTGTTCCACTGCAGTTAAACTTGATGTTTATTATATTTTATCAGTTTAACACTGTTGAAGGCTAACGATAATTTATTCTGTATTAGTCATAATATTTCTTACTAGGCTAGTTGAGCTCACCCTTTGCTTTCATTGTTCTCTTCAGAAAATGAGAATATAGCTGGGACTAGTCGGGGAACGGAGTCACAGTCCAGGTGTTTGCATTAGTAGGCCTCACTATTATGTGAAATAGTGTGATAATAATTGTAATGAGGACTTATTTTTGAGTTTGAATATTATCTAGAAGACAATATTTGTATTAAAACTCACAGCATATGGTTTGTCATATTCTACATGACACTTATCAATTGTATAAATTAAGTTTGTATTTGAATTATGTACCATGTATTTGGCGATTCGGAATGGGTGATGTATACCTATTTTGGGGGCGTCACACAAAGGCCCATTTTATATGACTTGCAAAGGATGGAGATAGAGTTAAAGACTCCAGGGAACTCCATGATGATGGCAAATATACGAGTAGAACCGACTTTAATCGATAAAGTTAAAGCTGCTCAAACTACGGACCTGGAGCTGATGCGTATGAAGAAGAAGGTGCTATTCCAAGAGCAAGAATCAATGAAGAAAGAATACATCGAGTCAACTCCAGACTTTGTATTCCTAACGACTCTAATTTGAAGTATAAAATCATGATGGAGAAGCACAACACACCGTTTGCAATCCATCTTGGGAGTTCCAAAATGTATCGTGATCTTCGACAAACATTTTGGTGGAGCAATATGTAAAGAAAGATCGCAGAATTTATCTCAAGGTGTCTAACTTGTCAACGTGTCAAGGCAAAGCATCAAGTGCCAAAAGGTCCATTGCAACCACATGAAATTCCAGAATGGAAGTTGGAGCACATTACCATAGATTTCGTTATTGGTCTTCCCAAGGTTTCTCAAGGCATATATGCAGTTTGGGTCATTGTTGATAAACTAACCAAGTCTGCTCATTTCTTACCTATATGAGAAACTTATTCACTTGAAAGTCTTGCTCGTATATACATAAATGAGATTGTAAGACTGCATAGTATGCCAGTATCCATAGTTTATAATCGAGACCCAAAATTTACTTCACGATTTTAGGTTAGTTTGCAGAAAGCTCTGGGCACAGATTTAGGATTCAGTTTGGCATATCATCCTCAGACGGACGGGCAGTCGGAGAGGACTATTGAAACTCTTAAAGATCTATTAAGACTCTGTGTCCTTGACTTCAAAGAAAGTTGGGACAAGTTCTTGCCATTAGTGGAATTCTCCTACAACAATAGGTATCAAACAAGTATCGGCATGGCTCCATTCGAGGCGTTGTATGGACGCAAGTGTTGTTCTCTAGTATGCTGGGATGAGGTGGGTGAAGCAACGTTGTTGGGATCGAAATTGGTACGCATGACAACGAAAAAGATTCAAATGATCCGATAACGTATAAAAACCTCACAAGATCGATAGAAGAGTTATGTTGGTCTTCATCGAATGGACGTAGAATTCAATGTTGGAGATCATGTGTTGTTACTTGTTGCTCCATGGAAAGGAGTTACAAGATTTGGAAAGAGAGAAAAGCTCAATTCTCGATTTATTGGCCCATTTGAAATCCTCGATCGAGTAGGAACTGTGGCCTATAGACTCGCCTTAACGCCAAGTATGTCTCGTGTTCATAACGTTTTTCACCTATCTATATTACGTAAATATGTGGAAAACCCAAACCACATTATTGAATTAGAACTAGACGAGACAGCAGAAGATTTAACATATGAAGAGGTACATGTTAAAATCGTGGATAAGAAGGAACATATTCTACGCTCCAAGGTTATACCTTAAGTCAAAATTTTGTGGAGAGACCACGATGTTGAGGAAATGACCTGGGAGTTAGAATCTGAAATGAAATCAAGGTATCCTTACCTCTTCGACATACCAGATACATACACCAATTTTGTGGATGAAATTTTATAAGAAGGGGAGGTTGTAAGACCCCAACTTTTATGAATAAAGATTTTTTTTCTCTAAATATCATTTTGAATATTATGGTGTGGATTTGATATAATGTTATAGTTGTGGGTAATATTTACAAATTTTATAAAGTAAGCAAGTTGTCATAAAATATTCGTTTGGTCGGGAAATATTCGTTTTATCAGGGAATATTCATACGACGACACAATCATTGGTGGACCCCATAACGAAATTACTGTCGGAGTTAGAAAACGACAGAAATAAATTTTTATAAAAATAACGATAAAAGTTTTACCGTTAACTGTTAAAATACCCAATGATAAAAGTATAGTAATACGTGTAATTTCATGGTAGCTCACGGTATTGTACAATATCTTTGATTATTGATACTTACGTGAGAAGTCACTCAGTTTTATTCAATTATTGCCACAGTAATTGCTACATAGTATCTCACGTTATTGATTCAATTATTGTCACAATATTTTATATTATTAAATCAATTATTGAGATGACAAAGTTATTCATATTATTATTTTCATTATTGACGATGTCTAGAAAGTTCTGTTGAGGAAAGGAGTTTGGTCACCTAATTTGTAACACCCTAGTCCCACATCAAAAGATAGGGGAAAAATTTGTCTGCATATAAGGAAATAAATTACTACCAATAGTACCTTCAAGTCATGACCTTTTGGGAGCCTGTGGTGGGCTAAGATGACTCAAGAAGATACTATTGGGCCAGAAGTTTGAGGTCTTATTTTGATGGATTTGATTCGATACAGACTTGGGATTTGACTCGAGATTTGTTCCGGACTCGGGATTTGACCCGGGTTGTTTCATATGGTATCAGAGCTGACTCTCGAAAGCTCGGGTCGGGTCATCCGATCAGGTTGCTGGAGGTGGGGACACGAAGGCTGGTGGTATTATCCCACAAAGGAGAGATAGAGGTCCGGAGGTGGGAACATGAAGCCAGCCGGTATTATCCCACAATAGCTAGAGAGGCAAAGATCTTTGGGCTGTGTGTGTGATCGGTTCTGACGGGGACGCCAAAAATTTAAGTGGGGGAATTTGTAACACCCCAGTCCCACATCGAAATATAAGGGAAAAATTTGTCTGCATATAAGAAAATAAGTTACTACCAATAGTACCTTCAAGTCATGACCTTTTGGGATCCTGTGGTGGGCTAAGATGACCCAAGAAAATACTATTGGGCCAGTAGTTTGAGGCCTTATTTTGATGGATTTGATTCGATTCAGACTGAGATTTGACCCAAGATTTGTTCCGGACTCGGGATTTGACCCGAGTTGTTTCATAATTACGCGTCAATAAGGAGAAATCCTTATCAGAAAGCCCCCTCGTTCCTGGGAATGATCTGGTTGTTAATATTGTGAGTTATAAATAATGAATAAATGTTATTAAAAATATTTTTTTTGAAGCCAAGTGAGATGTAATAAATAGAGGGGTTTTTTTTATGAAGTATTTGTTGTAAGTTTGACTTATTACATGGACCCCCACTTTCTCATTTTTTAAAATCGTCGGTAGAAAGTTATCCTAGTTTTTGTTTTATAGTAATAAAACAGAAAACTTTATATATAAAATAGAATACTTTTTATAAATAGAATATATTATATTTTATTTTATTACATAGTGTTTTTACTAAACAGCATAGTACTGCATAGTATTTGCATAGTACTGTATAATATTTGCATAGTATTTTTACTATACAGCTTAGTGTTGCATAGTAAAATCATGTGAATTCAGATTCGGCGGCCGTGAAATTCGTCCGAATTCTTCTATGCACCCGTGATTATTTCCTAAAAAGTATCCTACCATTCTACTATAAATAAGATGCTTAGTTTAGAATTGAAAATCACATTAGAATCAGAGAATTCTTCTACTATAATATTGAGCGTATTTCTTTTGAGTTTAAGAAAGATTTGAGCATAGAAAACAATATAAGTTTTCTTCAAGAATATCTCCGCCCTACCAGTCAAAAATACTCTCCTTTTAAGGTAAGGGATATTATTTTTGTCCAATATTAGTAATAAATAATATTTTCTTCCATACACTGTAGTATGTATGTAATATTATTTCGTTTCAGATTCCGAATTCTACACTCATTTTGTTAAGTATTACTTTTATGCTCCCTGAAATTAGTAGAATATCCTTGAAATTTGCTCTTCATCTAGTATCATTTCACAAGAATATTTTTTTGAACATTCTTGTTAAATTTTGATCTTTTTATGTCGAGTTACTATTCACGGGATACTATTCACGAAAAACTATTCACGGGATACTATTCACTCGGATACTATTCACCCGGGGACTATTCATGACAAAAATTAATTTCTTTTATGTCCAAATTATTTTGATACAAGAATATGATTCTTGAATTTTACTCCACAAAGCAGTTATCATGTTGACAATTTGGACATTCTTGAACTCTAGATAAATTGATTTATAAATCTTTAAAATTTATCCTTGCTCTTACTTAATTAAATTTTTATATCACTGTCATCATCATCATGCTTATATTATGATGAAAGTCATCTTTGGCCCGTAGTGTATAGATGGACAGTTGATTGGTATGATTATGACTATGTATCAGTATAATCATGACCTGTAATGTTACAAATGATGTGGTAAAAATTCTCATTGGTCCGTAGTGCATTGATGGACAGTTGTTGGCATGATCATGACCACTAGAGATATTAACGAATATCATTGGCCCGTAGTGCATGGATAATTCGTGGATATGATACTAACGAATATCCTTAGCCCGTAGTGCATGGATAATTCGATGATGTGAATTATTTTTTACTCTATGTTACAATGATAAAATATCGATGATGAACATTTAAATCATAGAAGATAGTAGATATTATGTTCTACTTGACTCTTCTAATGGATTGCTTGTTCCGCTGCAGTTAAACTTGTTGTTTATTGTATTCTATTAGTTTAACACTATTGAAGGCTAACGAAAATTTATCTGCATTATCTTAGTCATAATATTTTTTACTAGGCTAGTTGAGCTCACCCTTTGCTTTCATTGTTCTCTTCAGAAAATGAGAACATAGCCGGGACTAGTCGGGAAATGGAGTGAAGGTCCGAGATGGTGGCTATAGTAGTCCTCACTATTTTATTCGTTAGTATCACATCCACGAGATAATATTTGTTAGTAGTCCTCCATTTGAGTTTGGATATTGTCTACGAGATAATATTCGTGTTAAAACTCTTAGCTATGTTTTGTCGTATTTTTACACGACAGTTGTATAATTAAGTTGTATTTAAATTCTGTATCATGTATTTGGCGACTCAGAATGAGTTGAGTATACCTATTTTGGGGGTGTCACAACATGGATAATGCGTGAAAGTGATACTAATGAATATCATTGGCCCGTAGTGCATGGATAATTCGATGATGTGGAATATTTATTGAGATGTGTTACAGCGATAAAATATTGATGATGAACTTTTAAATCATAGAAGATAGCAGATATCATGCTCTACTTGACTCTTCTAATAGATTGCTTGTTCCACTGCAGTTAAACTTGTTTTTTATTGTATTCTATCAGTTTTACACTATTGAAGGCTAACGATAATTTATTCTGTATTATTTTAGCCATAATATTCTTTACTGAGCTAGTTGAGCTCACCCTTTGCTTTCATTGTTCTCTTCAAAAAATGAAAACATAGTCGGGACTAGTCGAAGAATGGAGTGACGGTCCAAGATGGTGGCTGCAGTAGTCCTCACTATTTATAAAATAGTGTCATAATAATTGTAATGGGGATTTTATTTGAGTTTGGATATTGTCTATGAGACAATATTTGTAACAATCCAGATTTTTATTATAATATTTAAATATTTATTGAATTATATAAATATTTAATGGATGTGTTTATTGTTGAATAAGTATTTGTTTAATTGATTTGGTGTGATTTGATTATTTATTTGTTTAATAAATAATTAATGAGTTAAGGAAAGTAATTATTTTGAAATAGTAATCTAATTTTATTTAATAATTAAGTTAGAGAATTTATAATGATTAAATAAATTATTATATTATGCAATGAATTGTTATTAGAATTAATTAAATTAAGTATGAAAACTTAATTAATTAGAAGTGTGACAAATAACTATATTATAAGTGGTTATTAAAATAAATTAAAGTAGTTTTAATTTATTTTGCCAAACAAGGCTTAAGTTTATTAAGTCTCTCAGTTTTAAATTGTTTTGCCAAACAAAGCCTTATGGCTTTTGTTTTTTTTTTTAATTTTGAATTAATAATAAAACAAATTAAATAAATAAAATATATTTATAATGGATATACGTTTATTATAGTGTAACTGATATATTTAGTATTGGAATTAAGGCCATATCGGTTTCTTTTATTTTACGTATACTTGAGTTATCAGTTTTATTATTTGCTATCCTGAGGAAGAGAGAGTACAGAGAACTTGAGAGAGAATAGAGGGAGAAGCTGAGAGAAAGTCTAAGAATGTCAAATAATTTATGTGGTGTCTAACAAGTATTTTTTTAAGCAAGAAAAGGTATGTGGCTATAACTTTAATATATGTAAGTATATATGTTTTACGTCATTATGCCTAAGTCTCTGTGTTCTTCACTTATGTATAAAGTTTTTACAAAAATTGTATGTAAACCATGTTTTAGAATTGGTTATGATGTTATATGTATTTGTAAAGATAATTATTATATCTAGCATATATATATATATATATATATATATATATATATATATATATATATATGACAGTATGCTAATCACGATCAAAAGAAAGAAAAGAGTTTTTTTACAGTAAAAACATATGAGTATGAACATGTTTTGTATGATAACAAAAATTAGTAGGTGATTGTATGCTATTTATGAAATTGAACGTCATGTATGTTAATTGGGTATGAATTTCAGAGAATCGTACTTTAAAGTAATCAAGTTTGGGTTATTATTGATATTACAGTGTTAAACAAACGTTAACAATGGAGTTTTCTTAAAACAGTGTTTTCAAAGAATTATGTTTTCTAAGGTAGTTGTTTAATTATTGGTAATTGTTATATGGATGATTATTAACATTTATATGTAGTTTACAATGAAGTTATGCATGTTAATTGGGGTTAATTTTCTTTAAAAATAAAGACAGTAACTTCGTTATGTTCTTCGTGGTTGGGTTTTGCAAGTTTTGGCGCCCCAGCGCAAAAATTTGAGCCCCAGCGCCAAATTTCGCAACCCAGCGCCACTGGCTAGCTTATAATTCGCGCCACAGCGCTAGAGCTCGCGCCCCAGCACTGTAACTCGCGCCCCGGCGCTGGTACTCGCGCCCCGGCGCCACTGATCCGCGCCCCAGCGCCGAATTTGTGGTCTGAATTGGACAGTTTTGACCTCCTGTAATAAAATAGCCGTAACTTTCTCATACGAACTCCGATTGAGGTGATTCAAGATGATCCGGAACTAGGACGAGTAGACCTACAACTTTTGTTCTTTAAGTGTTTTAATTTGAGATCATTAGGATGGGTCAAAATGGTTATCTTTAGGACTGTTGTGTTTTCGGAGGCAATCGGAGGGTGTCGGGCATGCACATATGCATGTGTAGTGCTCTAGACCATAAAAGATGATGTCCTAAGTTATAAAACATGAATATTAGTAATTATAATGATGCTTAACATTAATACATGATATATTAGATGAGTTATAGAAGCATAGTAAGCATACACAAGAGAGGCGAATCGGGCGTGTGACGAATGAACGTCGAAACGCCGTGCCAAGTGTTAATGAACTTAAAAAGTATTCCAATTCAATTGAAATGAATATTATAAGATATGGAGTGGATTTAATATAAAGCTAATAAGTAGTCCTAACAAGACTTAAGCACTTGAATGAACTGCGAATATGAAATACAGTGAGATATAAGTTGAAAGTTAACACAATATAATTGAACATTGTGTGCTAATTAATAGGAAAGATTATGTGATGTGGAGTAGAGTTTACATTACAATTACTATGTGTTGTTATGTGACTAATATTTGATGTGTATGATTATATAATTGTGTAGGGCACGTGAAGTGCATATAGCTGTAAGCTGTTAAACTGTTATTGGTAAACAACGATCAAGGCAAGTCTTTCGGTTCCTATTTTCTACGTGGATTTGATGAACTGTTTTAAATTACATGATATGTTATGCATGTTGAAATCATGAAATGTTAAAGTTAATATATGACTGCATTGTTTTGGCTAAGTAATGATGATTGAGTAAGGAACTCAATCTTTATATTTGTTATGTGAATTAAAAGCATGTATGCCATGTTACTTTAATGAGATGTATGTCGAGCATGTTATTAGGTGCTTTGTGATGCATGAAAACTGTTAGACTTTGCTGGGCTGTCGAGCTCACTCTTGCAAATAACCACTTTTGCAGGTCAAGATTTTAAGGTAAAGATACGTGCTATGTGAGTTATAGAGATCTATATTCACGAAGATTACTTATGTTTTATGAGAAATGTAGTTCATATTTTGAACGTAACATGTTTTTGAAATGTAAGTTGAGCTATCTAATGTATATGGATATTTAGTTATGATGTAAGACTTTGTATAGTTATTTTGTTGTAACGATTCATGACATAAGATTGAATCAAAGAGATGTAATGTAATGGTTGCGATTCAGGGCAAGAAAGAAGGAAATGTATAAAAGTTTTAAATATTCCGCAATTTTATTAAGTTTAACATCGAATAATGATGTATTATTTAGAAGTTGAATGTATGGTTAACGACCGAAGTCGGGATTTAAATTGTATAGATTTTGGGGTCGTTACAATATTCGTGTTAAAACTCTCATCTACGCTTTTGTCGTATTGTATAAATGAAATTTGTATTTAAATTCTGTACCACGTATTTGGTGACTCAGAAAGGGTTGTGTATACCTTTTTTGAGGGCGTCACATTAAGAATAATCACGGACGCACAGCAAAGGAATTCACGGGCGGACGAATTCGTCGAAGATTTGATTTTTCTATTCATTACTGTGCAATAAAATATTCTAATAAAATAAAAACTTTAAATAAAATATAATATATTCTATTTATAATCTAATAAAATAAATAAGTTTATATATAATATAAAAAGTATTATATTTTATATAAAAAGTTTTCTGTTTTATTACTATTATAATAATAATAAAACTAAACTAAAATAACTTTGTACCGACGATTTTCAAAAATGAGTAAATGGGGGTCCATGTAATACGCCAAACTTACAACAAATACTTCATGACAAACCCCTCTATTTATATCAAAATTTGAATAAATATTTACCACAAATCACTTATATTCAATAAACACATTTTAATCTTTCAACAAGTATTCATCATTAATATTATAACTCACAATATTGACACCATATCATTCTCAGGAAATAGGGGACTTTCTGATAAGAATTTCTCCTTATTGGCGCGCAATTAAATAACCTAACCCATTTTCTCGACAGAACTTTCTAGACATTGTCAGTAATGCAAAGAATTATATGAATAACTGTGTCGTCTCAATTATTGATTTAATAATATAAAATATTGTGCAGATGATACTGTGACAATAATTGAATTAATAATATAAGATACTATGCAGTAACTACTGTGGGAATAATTGAATAAAACTGAGTGACTTCTTACGTAAGTATCAATAATCAGAGATACTGTACAATACCGTGTGCTACTGTGCAACAACGCATATTATTGTACTTTTATCACCGGGTATTTTAACAGTTAACGGTAAAAGTTTTGCTGTTATTTTTATAAAAAGGTTATTTATGTCGCTTTCTATATCCGACAGTAATTCCGTTGTGGGATCCACCAATGATTGTGTCGTCGTACGAATATTCCCCGACCAAACGAATATTTTATGACAACTTGTTTACTTTGCAAAATTTACACATATCACCCATAACTATAACATTATATCAAATCCACACCTTATTATTTAAAATAATATTTAGAGAAAATTAAATCTTTATTCATAAAAAGTTGGGGTCTTACAATTAATTTGAAACTTTTATTGAGTTACATATATAATAACGCCATTTAAAACATATTATATTAATATTTAGATAATATACTTTGATATTATTAAAATATAAGCCTGATTATAATTTTAACTATAAGTAAAATTTTATTATATTTAAATAATATAATTTAGAAGGAAACTATTTTTTTTATATAAAAATCACCTTACCAGTATTAAATAATATTATTATTAAGATATAAATAGGTATGAATTTAATAAATTGACCAATAAATGATTCAATTATTCAACTAAAAGTTAATTAATTATACTATACATTAGTAACTATTATTAATATAATACTTATTAATATGTTATCTAACTTGAATGTATTACTGTTATTAAAATCTAAGTATAATTGTACTATTTGAAATATAAGTATGATTTTATTATTAGTTAGATAATATAATTTTACTAATAAAATATTTTCTTACAAGGATCATCTTATTTAATATTAAATTATTACTATAATTAATATTATTAGAAATATAATATACTGACCAACCATATGATTTAATTATTAAAGAAAACATAAAAAGCCACTTACTTTATCCAATAAGCTATTTATAAAAAAATATAATAAAAATTCAAAAACATTATATTTCTAAAAATAAGACCATGTGCTTTGTATGAGATGTACCTACTAGTAATGAGTTTATTAGGAGTATGCATAGTGCGGTTACAATGTATAACAGTAATTAAATCTTGTAGTTCAGTTAATATTATATGTTGGGGCATGATTATTTGGGTCTGAGTTATATGGTGGACCAAATTTCATGTAGAGGTATTTACTCTGCGTAGGAATCTGATTCGGAAGTTGAATAATTTAAAGAATCAAAGATTGTGATTTCTAATTACATTTAATTTTCAAGTCCTAAGGAAAATATCATGATATAATCAAACTTCCTAGGAGATTCAGTTCAAGAATTATACTTAATAAGGAATTCTATTTTTATATAGGGAAGAGCTTGGAGAACGTGCGAGATCACTATAAATACAATACGCTGCTTTTTTTTATTTTTAAAATGCCCGTTATTATTTTATAACCTCTTCTTCTTTTACTATTACTAGTTCAATTCCCATGTAAGGCACATATTATTTTAATATGTACATTTAACTTTAGGTTTAAATTTAGATTAATATCTTGAATTTTAATTTTTTCTAATTTTGGGGATTGTCTTCTTAATTTTTTCAGTTAGGGAATTAAACTCTTAATTTTTTCCACTTTGAGGATTAAACTTTTTTTTTAAAAAAAATCTGATTACGTCTAATTGATAGTACCACATCAGAAATTAATGATATGACAGCGACATGCGGCTAAAAAAATGCTTATGTGTAATATTGAGTCTCATTTTAATATTTGTTCCATTATTTTTTTATACCAAAAAGGGTAAATATAAGACCATTATTAATTTTTAAAGTAAATTTAATACATTTCAAACTCCATTTAAAAAAAATATTCAATAATCAATATAATGATAAATATTTTAAAATGTATATTTGTACAACTAATTAAATCTTATTATTTCATAATCATCAATAATTAATATAATGACAATTTTACCCTTTTTGTTAAAAAAAATTTAAGGCCTGAATATAGATTAATACCGTGAACTTTAAGTTTATTTCATAATCATCAATAATCAATATAATTAATTTTTTATACCGAAAAGGGTAAAATTGTCATTAAATTTATTTTAAAAAATTTATAATGGTCTTACTATTAGGAGATATTTTAGGAATATAATATTTTAGATATTATTATATTGTTAGGATAGACTTATAGTTTCCATCATTCACTCTTCCATGATTATCTCCAATAATTATGTAATGGTTATCTCCATGATTATCTTCTTGAGTTAGGTAATATGTTAGTCATCCATCTAAAATATTATATTCCTAAAATATCACACCGTGGAGAAAGAGAAGGAATATCTTGTAATTTTTCATGATCAAGAAGCATATGAGAGAGCAAATCTAAAGATAAAGAAGGATTTATCTCATAATAGTACTTGCAGAAGTCACGAAGAGAATCATCAAGCCCATCAATAATGCAATCAATGAGTTCAATTTCATCGATCGGTTCACCGGCGCGAGTAAGAGCATAGGCGAGAGATTTTTCCTCAGAGATATAATTTTTCACGGATTGAGAAGGAAGTTTCTGAAGAGAGTACACTTGATCTAAAAGATCATCAACATACCAATTCTGGGAAAACTCACAAGCATCATTAGTGGAGGCACTATCATCATCGACTTGAGAGGTGGGAAATTGTGGAGAAAGATCACAAAAGTTGTCTTGTGATTCATTAGAACAATCATAAGAGGGAGGATCAAGCCACCATTTGGGATCATATGGAGAAGAGTGAAAATCTGAGTATGGAGAGAATTGATTTTCCACCATGGAATCGTATAGAAAGAGAATTATAGGAAGAAGAAGAAATCAGAGACAATTGCTGGAATGTTGATAGGTGAGGAGACTGTCTGGATTAGTAGGCAAGAGACAGAAGATGTGCAGCGGAAGATGGAAAGTGGATCATAAGCCTTTTGGCATTATAGCTCTGATACCATGTTAGAACATCATATTAGAGAGAGAATATTGAATTGAGAGAATAGATAATTGCATAGATAATAACTTGATAATTATCTCTCTTGTTTACATTGAGAAGATAGGAGATATTTATACTAATACAAGATAAGATGGATGACTAACATATTACCTAACTCAAGAAGATAATCATGGAGATAACCATTACATAATTATTGGAGATAATCATGGAAGAGTGAATGATGGAAACTATAAGTCTATCCTAGCAATATAATAATATCTAAAATATTATATTCCTAAAATATCTCCTAATACTTACATTTACCCTTTTCTGATACAAAAAATTAATTGAATAAATGTTAAAATGAGACTCAATATTACACAAATATTTTTTAGACACGTGTCGCTGCTATGTCATCAATTTTCTGACTTGGCACTATCAATTAGATGTGATCAGAAAAAATTAAATGTTTAATCCCCTAATTAAAAAAAATGAGAAGACAATCCCCAAAGTGGAAAAAAAAAGTTTAATTCCGTAATTAAAAATTTGGGAAAACAATCCTCAAAGTGAAAAAAAATTAAAGGTATTAATCCATATTTAGGCAAGAAAAGAAAGATGAAAATCGATACACACCTGCAAAGTGCACATAATTTTAATAGAAGGAACAAATTTGTCCATAAAAAATAATTGCTATATGCTTAAACTTTTAGCCGTATGAATATTAATTCATTTTTTATATTAATAGACTCTACCAAATAACATACTCGTTATTTACTTTATGTACTTATTGTCATCCTTTTGAAAATAAAAAAATCAATAAGTCTAGACGGAAATGTTTTTTGGATCGGAAAATTGGACCTGCCCAAGTTTTCTTTTCTTTTCTTGTGACATGTCCAATAATCTGATCCAAAGAAAATGTCCCTATAGAAGGACTCCAAAAAAATTGTACCTCGGGCCATTTCTTTTTCTATTTACATTTTTAGTTGTTTTGTTAAAAGAGAGTAGAAATAAAGGGTAAAAAATTTTGCTCAAAGCTATTCACTTTCACAGAATTGCCTAGTATTTTGAAACCACTTTGCTTGCAGATCGAGTAGTTGGATCAATAGTCTCTTACCATAAAAATGGTTGTATGCTTAGCATTGCCCCATGTGATGTGTGAACAACGACAAATGTGTATCATAGTCAGTACAATAGCTAGATACAGATAAATACTTATAAAAAAGGTAAAGCTTACAAATTTATTATTGATTAAAAGTAAATAAAAATTACAAAACCCATTGAACCAACAACTTTGATCTATAAATAAAAAGTTGAACCAAGTCCACTCACTTATGAAGGAGGAAGAGAAAGTATGGTTGCCTCAATGCCCTTCAAATTATGTGCAGGTTTATGAAGGCATTCACAAACAGATCCTTTCCCCCAAATAAGGAGGCAACTCTTGACACTTGAAGCTAATCAATTTTTCCTTGTATGAATTCCTACATATTTTTCCACAAGATGCCAAGTCACATTGGATTATGACTTTGAAGCCTTGCTTTGAGATTACTAGTAGCCATGCCCATCAATATTATCATTACCATCAAACTTGCAACCAATTTGAATGGAACCACAATGGAGCTTTTTCTCTCCATTATTAATTTGCAGAGAATTTTTAAAAAAAAAATTGGAAAATTATATATATATATATATATATATATATATATATATATATATATATATATATATATATATATATATATATATATATATAACTAGAACTATAGAAAATTAATTAAGATTGTATTATGAGTAGTATTGTAAATGAAGAGGCCATATATTTGTAGTGGAGTTTGTAGTATACTCCCCTGATTTGACTTTCATCATTAAATTGATTATTTATGAAATTAATAAATCTCAAAAATTTCCAACATAATAAACTATGAAGAATTTATTTACGACTAATATCAAGTTTTTAATAATTCTATATAAATATTTTTAATTTTTAGTTTTAAAAATTGTCAATTTGACCATTAAAATCAAACTAAAACATTTATTATGGGGTGGACAGGGGAAAAAAGTTTAGGAGAAATTAAAGGGATCTGATATTTTCAGGAAAAAAATTGTGGATACTGAAAAATTATTTCTTTTCGACAGATTTATCCTTGATGATTAGATTTGATTATGGTGATTCTGGTGGCTCACACTATTTTATTGATGAGGGCATATCTGTATAAAAGAAAGTAAATATCTTGTTCTATAATTTTTGCTTTGTTAATATCAAATTTTAGGAGAAAATTAAGGGAGATGATTTTTCTAGAATTAGTTTATTTTCGGAGAAAATTAAGGCAAGTGATTTCTACCATTCATTTTTGGAGGAAATCAAGGCAGGTACTTGGAGTTAATTTTTTAAGTTAATTTATTTAGGGGGGTGTATTCAATTAAGATTTTTAAAGACTTTTAATGACTTTAAAAGTTTGGTTGTATTATCAAGACATTTAAAGAGTTTATAAAAATTTAGTGGTATTCAATTACAACTTTTTTAATGTCTTTAAAAGTTAGGTGGTATTGAATTAAGATTTTTACAAAGTCTATAAAAGTATTTTGGTATTCAAAAAGTCATAGATTTTAAAGATTTCTATCAAATGGTAGAGTTTGACAGACTTTAGAAGAAAAATTATAACTATTAACCCATATCCAAAGTCTTACCTCATCTCTAAAGCTAAAGACTTCTAAATAAACACAAAGATAGATAAAACTAGTTATTAATTGCACTTTGTCTTTTATTGGGTCAAATTAGTTATTTATTTATATGGGCTAATAAATATTAATATGTGATGGATAAATAATTTGGTAAAATTTGGGCCATAAAAATAATTGGATTTATTATAATTTTATTATAAGAGAATTGACAAGATATATTAATAATTAAACAAATAACTAGACCTAATTTGAATTGGTGAGGAAAAAAGTAGCCGTTCGAAAGCTTCTAATAGAAAGAGGAAATAAATTTGTTCAACAAATGTGAGATAAAATCATAAAATTCTCATATCAACTGTAAAGATTATGTATTATAATATATGAAAATAGAAAATATATGATGTGTATGTGCATGTTTGTTTTTAGTTTTCTGACATTTTAAATGAAGGAAATAACTGTTAATTTTTGAGATATCCTCCATATTCGTCTTCAAGTGTCTTTGATGTATTATAGTGAAATAATATAATATGTGGTTGTATTCATGCATGACAAATTGACAGAATCGTTATCTTTCCCTTATAAAAAAGGGAAAAACACACTGCTTCGATATATGTTAGGCACACAAAAAAGGTCCACACAATCAAATAAAATTAGCAGCAGTTAAAATGGAAAATTGGGTTGACAGAATCATACAATCACACAATCAACATATATATATATATATATATATATATATATATATATATATATATATATATATATATATATTTATACGGTCCGGATCTTAAGCTCACCCCTTATTCAACTCACCCGAGCTCACTCCCCTTTAGTGACGGACCCGATGACGGTTCGGTCATACAACCGTCCTCTATACTTTTAGCGACGCTATATGTTGTCCGTCGCTAAAAGTATAGACGACGGTTGTATGACCGAACAGTCGCCGGGTCCGTCGCTAAAGGAGGGTGAGCTCGGGTGAGTTGAATAAGGGGTGAGCTTAAGATCTGGACTATATATATATATATATATATATATATATATATATATATATATATATATATATATATATATTAGTAAAGCAATCAATAAATAAAAAATAATCAATTATTAGTAAAAAGCGTACGCATATGCATAAAGTTTATATAGCTCAATGAAAAATGAGCTTACTTTTTGTATTGCGTCTGTAGTTTTTAAAGTTTTATTGGTATCCGAGTATCCAAATATATCATGAAATGAGTAGAATAATTTGAACGCTTTCAACATATATAAAATCTCATGCCACAATAATATAATGAGATTTACTCTAGTTCATGAAAAAAGAGGGAGATGTTGTACACATATTATTATTATTTTTTAAATAAAAAAATCCTCATTTTTTTAAAATAAAAAAAAAATCAAGTGGGAGAAAGAATGTATTTCTTACGGCCTCCATCATTAGTTCATTATATTGATACATGTATCTAGTCTCAAATCTTGTGAGTTCCCTTCGGAAGATGCATGAATCTAGATATATTAGATATGGATTTCCTTGTGATAAATTTATTTAAAATTGTATTACAAATTATTTCCCATCGAAGTATTTGTATTAAAATTTTAGAGAAAATTTAAATGGATGGTATACACTTGACAAAATATAAATAATAATTCTCCCCATCGGAGTGATACTTATTATTATTGTTTTGGGTTGAATTAAAAGGTGAATTATTTTTATTTCATGTGATGTCAAGATATAAAAATGATTGTAATTTTAAATTATTCTTATTTTTCCCATCGAAAAGAGAATTATTTGAAATTAAGTTGCCATGTTTATTTTATGTTTGTGTTTGAGGATTACACTTTCATATTATATGCAAAAGTTTTTTTTATGGAATGACCATTTAATTTATGCATATTGTATAATTTTACAGATTACCATGTCGTCATTTAATCCCCTTGCTGTTATCCTTAAAGAAAATAAGTTAACTGGACAAAATTATGTGGACTGGAAAAGAAACCTTGACATTGTGTTGACTGCTGAGGACTACAAGTTTCTGATGACTGAACCTTGCCCAGTTCTTCCAGAAAATCCTACTGTTGCACAAAAGAATAGCCATAAGAGGTGGCAAAAGGTAGATGATATGGCTCGTTGTTATATATTGGCATCTTTGTCAAATATATTGCAACACCAATATCAGTCTACTACCACTGCTAAGGAAATCTTGGATAGCCTTCATGAAATGTTTGCTGACCAGAGTCGTGCTGCACGACAGACTGTGATGAAAACACTTATGAATTCCAAGATGTCCGAGGGATCTTCAGTTCGAGATCATTGTTTAAAAATTATTTCTTACTTAAACGAACTGGAAATCGTGGGAGCAACAGTTGATGGGGAAACCCAGGTTGACATGTTGTTGGAGACCTTACCTGATTCCTTCAATCAGTTCAAACTTAATTACACTATGAACAAAATGTCTTTAACCTTACCTGAACTGAAGGAACTTCAAGCAGCAGAGGGTATTCTTCGTGCAAGAGGAAACATTCATATTGCAGAAACTGGTACTTTTAAGGGAAAGCCTAAGGGCAAGAACTGGAAAAAGAATAAAAGTAAGAAAGCTCCAAATGGAAACATTCCTCCATCTGGAGGGGTTGGGAAGAAAAAGAAAAAAGCAAAACCTAAAGGGAAATGTTTTCACTGTGGGGAGAAAGGTCACTGGAAAAGGAATTGTTCTACTTACCTAGCCAAGATCAAAAATCAAGGTATGATTGATTGTCTCATTGATCAGTTTGGCAAGATAGGTAAATATCAATCTTTCGTTCATGAAACATGTTTTGTGGGCCGTTCTACTGAATCCTAGTGTGTAGATTCGGGAACTACTAATCATGTCTGCAATTCTTTGCAGGGGTTTCAGGAAATCAGAAAGTTGAATGAAGGCGAGATTTATCTACACCTTGGTTCTAGCGCAAAAGTAGCAGCTATTGCAGTGGGAGTTGTGCATCTCAATTTTAATAATGATAGGACTTTAGAATTAGTAGATTGTCTTTATGTTCTAGACATTCGTAGAAATTTAATTTCAGTTTCTTGCTTGTTTAATCATGGATATTCAGTTAATTTTGATTCTAAGATTGTTATTCGCAAGAATGGAAATTTCATTTGTTCTGGCTCATTGGTAGATAATTTATATATTCTTACTCCAAATTATTATTCATTAATGCAAACTGAATGTAGTCAACATATACCATTAAAAAGAAAAGTTTCTTTAGTTAATCAAACTCATCTCTGGCATCTACGATTGGGTCATATTAATCTAAATAGGATCCAAAGACTGGTTAAAGATGGTCCACTAAGTTCCTTAGAAGTTGAAAATCTTCCAGTTTGCGAATCCTGTATAGAGGGAAAAATGACCAAAGGACCTTTCAAGGCAAAGAAATATAGAGCTAGTGATAAGTTAGAATTAATTCATACAGATGTATGTGGTCCTATGAATATCCGAGCACGAGGAGGGTTTGAGTATTTCATCACCTTTACTGATGATTACTCAAGATTTGGTTATGTGTACCTCATGCATCGAAAGTCTGAAGCTTTTGAAAAATTCAAAGAATTCCAGGCAGAAGTAGAAAGGCAATCAGGTAAACACATAAAGGCCCTTCGATCGGATCGAGGAGGTGAATACCTTCTTGGGGAATTCAAAGATTACTTATCTAATATAGGAATTATATCTGAATTGACTGCACCGGGTACACCCCAGCAAAATGGTGTGGCAGAAAGAAGAAACAGGACTCTTTTGGATATGGTAAGGTCTATGATGAGTTTTTCTACTCTTCCTATTTCCTTTTGGGGTTATGCACTAGAAACGACAATGTACTTATTAAATCTTGTACCATCAAAATCTGTTCCTTTAACTCCTAGAGAATTGTGGAGTGGGCGAAAGACAGTATTGCACCATATTCATATATGGGGCACACCTGCACATGTACGAAAAGGAAAGACAGATTTAGATAAATTAGGTACAAGAACAGAAGTATGTTTATTTGTAGGATATCCAAAAGGAACTAGAGGTGGTCTATTTTATAGTCCTTTAGATCAGAAAGTATTTGTTAGCGCAAATGCAATTTTCTGGAAAATGACTACATAATGGATCACAAGTCGAGTAGTAAAATTATCTTAGAAGAAATGTCAAGTACATCAATTACTCAATCAATTAATCCACCACAAGACTTGGATGAATTGCCACAAATTAATGAACCTAATTCTTCTAATACACCGGAGCTTCGTCGTAGTGGGAGGAGTATCAGGCCTCCTGATAGACTTTCACTTCTTGGAGAAACTTATGATGTTATTCCAGAAGAAGTAGAGTCAGATCCCTCTAACTTCAATGAAGCTATTAATGATGTAGATGAATCCAACTGGCACATAGCTATGAAACAAGAAATGGATTCCATGTTCTCAAATAAAGTATGGGAACTTGTAGAAGCACCTAATGGGGTCAAACCTATAGGGTGCAAGTGGGTCTACAAAAGAAAAAGAGGGGTAGATGGAAAGGTGGAAACCTTTAAAGCACGGTTGGTAGCAAAAGGTTTTACTCAAAAAGAAGGTATTGATTATGAGGAAACCTTTTCACCAGTAGCTATGCTTAAATCTATCAGAATACTCTTATCCATTGCAGCTCATCTCGATTACGAGATATGGAAAATGGATGTCAAGACTGCTTTTCTTAATGGATATCTTGATGAAGAAATCTATATGAAGCAACCTGATGGTTTCATAGTTAAAGGCCAAGAAAATATGGTATGCAAGTTGCAAAAGTCCATTTATGGACTTAAGCAAGCATCAAGGTCTTGGAATATAAGGTTTGATCAAGCAATCAAATCTTATGGTTTTGAACAAAATCCAGAAGAATCTTGTGTGTACAAGAAGAATAAAGATGGGGTGGTGGTATTCTTAGTTTTTTATGTGGATGATATATTACTTATTGGTAATGATGTGGGAGTATTATCTAGTGTTAAAATTTGGTTGTCTAGTAATTTTGAGATGAAGGACCTAGGAGAGGCTAATTACATTCTAGGGATCAAGCTTTGGCGTGATCGGAAGAATAGAATGTTAGGCCTATCCCAAGCTGCATACATAGATATAATTTTGGCTAGGTTCAAGATGCAGAATTCCAAGAAAGGACTACTTCCTATCAGACGTGGAATTCCTCTTACTAAGGAGCAGTGTCCTAAGACACCTCAAGAACAAGAGTGTATAAAGACAATCCCTTATGCTTCGGCGGTGGAAAGTCTTATGTATGCAATGTTGTGTACTAGACCAGATATTTGTTTTGCAGTAGGCCTGGTCAGCAGATATCAGTCTAACCCTGGACTTGAACATTGGATAGCAGTAAAGCATATACTTAAGTATCTACGGAGAACAAGAGATTATATGCTTGTTTATTCTAGTGATGATCTTGTTCCGAAAGGATATACAGATTCAGATTTTCAGTCGGATAGAGATTCTAGAAAGTCAACATCTGGTTATGTGTTTACTCTTGGAAGTGGAGTTGTCAGTTGGAGGAGTGTTAAACAGTCTTGCATAGCTGACTCCACCATGGAAGCTGAATATGTTTCTGCTTCCGAAGCTCCAAAAGAGGCTGTATGGCTCAAAAAGTTCTTGTTAGAAATAGGAATGATACCTTCAGTATCATCTCCTATTGTCCTGTTTTGTGACAATAATGGGGCGATTGGACAATCAAAGGAGCCTAGAAACCACAAGAAAGGCAAACACATTGAAAGAAAATATCACCTCTTCCGAGATATAGTTCAACGAGGAGATGTAATAGTTTCAAAGATAGCTTCTGCACAAAATTTGGCTGATCCTTTTACGAAGACCTTGTCTTCTAAAGTTTTTGATTCTCATCTTGAGGGAATGAGTATTAGACATATGGTAGATTGGGTTTAGGGCTAGTGGGAGATTGTAAGGTTTTAAGCCCAGAAAAACCCAATGTTGATATTTATTTTATTATTTTAATAATAATATTTTATTTCATTTTGCATAATTAAATGTGTCATAATTTTTGTCCATAATTATATATTTTATAATTTATGTATATGAAGTAATGCCATATACAGAAGACATAAATTATATGTTATGTATAATTAAAGAAATATATTGTTCTCAATCTTAGATGGAAATGGACAAACCATTCTAGTAGATTGTAATACACTTGATTGGATGATTTGCCTTAGTCATGTAAAGTGGAGACTTTAATCTAGTGTATTGGTGTATTAATGAAATACATAGAACTGGATCGTTGCAAAAAATTATTTGTTAAATGCTGTTGTTATAAATAATTTTTTTAATTACTATTAATGTGCAATTACTCTTAATCCTGAGAGAATAATGAACTTAATTTTATAATGTATGTCACTTTATTATATTTAAGAGTGAGATTTTAAATACAATCAATACCTCAATATGTTGGGTGATATATGTTATGAAATTAGGAACATGTATTTGTCAAGATGGAATTCTACAATTAAATTATAATATCCCCTTGATATAATTTATTGGTTGATCACCAGAATCTTGGCCAAGTATTTTAGTAATTCAAATTACTAAAGTATTAGTTTAATTTATTAAATTAATGTGTGACCAAAAGTTTATAAATTATGTAGTCAATGATATAAGAAGTAAACGTAGTGGGTTAACAGTTTTATTCCTACACGCGTTTATGGATATTATTGTAGAGGAGTATTTTTACAAGATACTAATAGTAGAAGGATTTAATTAATTAATTTTAATTCTATTAATTCTAGAGTGCAATTATAACTATTTAGTGGAATTAGTTATAATTAATATAATTCTAATTGATTAAAGAGTTAATCAGAAATTAGTATTTTATTGGAGCTAGAATTGTAGAATCCTACTTGATCCCCACTCTAGCCCTTATTAAGATATAACAAAATAGCAGGATAAAATATATCAGAAAAGTTTTCAAATTATCCTGATAAATATCAGGGAGTTGAGGACTCTATATATTATATCAGTTTGCAGTATTTTGAGCCCACACTCAGAAAAAGTACGTAATATCAAAATAAGGGTCATAGAGAGGAAGATCAGGAAGGAGGGAGGGAAAACCTTCATCAGAATAACAAAATTTTTCATTGTACTACAACCAAGCACGAGGTATGTAATATTATCTATTTAATTTTTTGATTATGCTAAATTATGAGAAAGATCTTGTAATAATAATTTTTAAAAGTAAAAATTATTAATTTTTTTTGGAAATCGTTTCCTACATATATATATATATATATATATATATATATATATATATATATATATATATATATATATATATTGTATAGAGAGAGCCGTAGTGATAAGTTGTGGAGACACCACATCTGAGAAATTGATTTGATATTAAAAGAATATTTTATATATATTTTTTGTTCTCTTCTTAATTTATTTTATCTATCATTTATAACAATATTTAAACAAGTTAGTTCGTCCTTTTTTTTTGTTCGGCCTTTAAGTTTTCCTACATTAAGTCAATTATTATTATTTATCTATTTTAATCAGAAACTACATAATTAGAACCTTGTTTTAATTAGAACCTTGTTTTATAAGGAAATTAGAATTACTAATATAGTGTTAGAAGGATGCGACATAATATTAATTTAAAACTTTTATTGAGATACATATATAATAACGCCATTTAAAACATATTATATTAATGTTTAGATAATATAGATTGATATTATTAAAATATCAGCATGATTATAATTTTAACTATAAGTAAATTTTATTATATTTAAATAATATAATTTTAGAAGGAAACTATTTTTTTATATAAAAATCACCTTACCAGTATTAAATAATATTATTATTAAGATATATATATAGGTATGAATTTAATAAATTGACCAATAAATGATTCAATTATTCAACTAAAAGTTAATTAATTATACTATACATTTGTAACTAGTATTAATATAATACTTATTAATATGTTATCTCACTTGAATGTATTACTGTTATTAAAATCTAAGTATAATTGTACTATTTGAAATATAAGTATGATTTTATTATTAGTTAGATAATATACTTTTAGTAATAAAATATTTTCTTACAAGGATAATCTTATTTAATATTAAATTGTTACTATAATTAATATTATTAGAAATATAATATATTGACCAACCATGATTTAATTATTAAAGAAAACATAAAAAGCTACTTACTTTATCCAATAAGTTATTTATAAAAAAATATAATAAAAATTCAAAAACATTATATTTCTAAAAATAAGACCATGTGCTTTGCATGAGCTGCTAGTAATGAGTTTATTAGGGGTATGCATTGTGCGGTTACAATGTGTGGGCTAAATTTCATGCGGAGATAATAATTATATTCCCTCTGTCCCTAATTATTTGACGTTTTTGAGATGGACATAAGAATTAAGATAATGATTAAAAAAATATTAAATATAGTACTCAATTGTCTATAATACCCTTAAATTTTTTGTTGGGACAAGGAGAGTTTTGTTGGGATAAGGAGAGAGAAAGAGTTTAAGGTTTCAAGAAAATAGGCAGAGTAATAATGGGTAATTTTAAAAAAATTGTAATTAATTCTCCTAGATTTGAAGAAACGTCAAATAATTACAAACAAATAAAAAACTCTAAAACGTCAAATAATTATGGACATAGGGACTACTTAATAAGGAATTCTATTTCTATATAGGGAAGAGCTTGGAAAAGGTGTGAGATCACTATAAATATATTAGGCTAATTTTTTTTTATTTTTAAAATGCCTGTTATTATTTTAAAACCTCTTCTTCTTTTACTATTACTAGTTCAATTCCCGTGTAAGGCACGTATTATTTTAATATGTACATTTAACTTTAGGCTTAAATTTAGATTAATATCTTGAATTTTTAATTTTTTCTGATTTTAGGGATTGTCTTCTCAATTTTTTCAATTAGGGAATTAAACTCTTAATTTTTTTCCCATTTTGAGGATTAAACTTTAATTTTTTTTCCTGATTACGTCTAACCATGTAAGAAATTGATGATATGACAGCAATATGCGACTAAAAAAAATACTTATATGTAATATTGAGTCTTATTTTAACATTTATTCTATTAATTTTTATACCAAAAAGGGTAAATATAAGACCATTATTAATTTTTTAAAGTAAATTTAATACATTGCAAACTTCGTTTAAAAAAAATAATCAATAATCAATATAATGATAAATATTTTAAAATGTATAAATGTACTACTAATTAAAATCTTGTTATTTCATAATCATCAATAATTAATATAATGACAATTTTACCCTTTTTGGTATATAAAAAGTAAGGCCTAAATATAGATTAATACCTTGAACTTTAAGTTTATTTCATAATCATCAATAATCAATAATCAATATAATTAATTTTTTATACCAAAAAGGGTAAAAATGTCATTAAAATTTATTTTAAAAAATTTATAATGGTCTTATATTTACCCTTTTTGATGCAAAAAAATAACTGAATAAATGATAAAATGAAACTTAATATTACACAAATATTTTTTATTCACGTGTTGTTGCTATGTCATCAATTTTCTGACTTGGCACTATCAATTAGACGTAATCAGAAAAAATTAAAAGTTTAATCCGCTAATTGAAAAAAATAAGAAGACAATCCGCAAAGTGGAAAAAAATAAATGTTTAATTCCATAATTAAAAATTTGGGAAAACAATTCCTCAAAGTGGGAAAAAATTAAAAATTAAAGGTGTTAATCCATATTTAGGCGAGAAAAGAAAGATGAAAATCGATATACACCAGCTAAGTGCACACAATTTTAATAGAAGGAGCAAATTTGTCCATAAAAAATAATTGCTATGCTTAAATTTTCAGCCGTGTGAATATCAATTCTTTTTTTATATTAACGGACCCTGACAAATAAAATACTTGTTATTTACTTTATATACTTATTATCATCCTTTTGAGAACAAAAAAATCAATAAGTTTAGGCAGACATGTTTTTTGGTTCGGAAAATTGGACCTGCCCAATTTTTTTTTTCATTTCTTGTGATTCTCAAAAAATGTATAATATTTATTCCAACAAGAATTTTTAGAGAATATAGTGTTTTAGGTGTAAATTAGATACTTTTTTTGAGAATCACAAGAAAAGCAAAAATAAAATAAAATTAGACAAGTCCAATAATCTGGTCCAAAGAAAATGTCCTCCAAAAAAATTGTGGATCGAGTAGTTGGATCAATAGTCTTTTACCATAAAAATGGTTGTATGCTCAGCATTGCCCCGTGTGATGTGTGAACAACGATAACTGTGTATGATAGTCAGTATAGTAGCTATATACCGATAAATACCGATAAAAAAGTAAAGCTTGCAAATTTATTATTGATTAAAAATAAATAAAAATTACAAAATCCATTGAACCAGCAACTTTCATCTATAAATAAAAAGTTGAACCAAGTCCACTCACTTATGAGGGAGGAAGAGAAATTAACTTAATTAAGATAAATGAGTGATGAATTAAATTTATGAGATAATGCTTTAATTTAACTTAGTAACTAAATTAGAGAGTTGTTAAGGATTATATAGTTTGCTAGAATGTTGTTTTAATTTAATTTAGTAATTAAAGTGATATGTTAATTTATTAAGAAAAATTATAATGAAAATTATAATTTTGTGGTAATTAGTTTTGTTTATTTAATTAAGGTTGGATATTGAAATCCAAGTAAATAATGTGGGACAATAAACTATAGTATAAATGATTTATTGAAGTAAATTAAAGTAGTTTTAAATGGATTTACCCAAACAAGGCTTAAAGATATTAAGTCTTTATTTTAAAAAGCGTTTTGCCAAACAAAGCCTTATGGCTTTTGAATTAAAAAAATATATAATAAATATTTTTATAACTTATACATAATTAGTATATTTATTATTATGACAATTTTATACGTTTTATTTTTATTCTTGCATCTTTTTTTTTTACGTAAGAAGTTTTGGCCTAAGCCTAAGAATAGAGGGGAGGAAGAACAAAGAAGAGAAGAAGAGAGAAAGAAAAGAAGTTCTTTGTAAATTGAGAGAATGTTTTTCGTGAGAATTCTGGAAGGAAGAAATAAGAAGATTGTTCTAAATTTTATAGCTAATCAAAGGTAATAATCTAGCTTTGAGTTTTTAGTATTATACTTGAGTTTTCTATGAAAAGTTGGATTTCTATGGTTAGATTGTTAAGATATTGATCATATATGTTAATTAGTATGTATAATTTGTTATATGTAATCTATAACAGGTTTTCATGTAATCAAATTCATGAAAACAAGTGTTAAAAGACGAAATTTGATTTATGGCTTACTATATGTATTTTAGTTTTTTTAAGGCTTAAATTGGTGGTTAGATCATGTATATAATCTGAAATTGGTTATATATGTTGTTAGTATGATGAAAAACAAAAACAACCCAAGTTGAACGAGTCAAAATGGATGTAAATCGAATTCGTAGTGAATGAATTCGCTAAATATGTTTAAAACATGAAAGTATAGCATGAACAGGAGAATTGGAACCCTTAAATTGATTTGTTAAAGTTTTTTAAATGTTAAAATTATTCTGTATATGAGTAGTTCAGTGTTTCACGAGTTCATAGAATCGAAAACCAACTAATTCTGACTTAAAATGAAGAAGTTATGAAGATTTGAAGTAAAAACATCGCAAAAACTTAATCTGGGCGAAGCCGAGCGTGGCCGCACTGCCCAGGAGCACGGGCGTGCCTCTGGGCACTACTAACTGGCGCGGGCAAGCTGAAGTGTGAAGGATTTGGGCGCGGCTGCGCCCATAGTGTGTCAAGTGTGACTACTTTGACATGTTTTGGTAAAACGGCCATAACATTTTCATACGAACTCCAATTGATACGATTCAAGATGATCTGGAACGAGGACGAGTAGACCTATAACTTTCATTCTTTAAGGTATTCATTTTGAGGTCAGGAACATGGGTCAAAATTATTATCTTTAGGACTATTATGTTTTTGGGGATAATCGGAGGGCGTCGGGCATGCACGTATGCAAGTGTAGTACTTCTGATGATAAAAGATGTTGTTCTAAGCTATAAAACATGAATGTTAGTAAATATAATGATACTTAACATTAATAAATGATGTATTAGATAAGTTGTATAAGCATACTAAACATACACAAGATAGACAAATCGGGCGTGTGACGAATGAACGTCGAAACGCCGTAATAAATGTTAATGAACGTAAAAAGTGTTTTAAGTCAAATAAAATGAATATTATAAGATATGAAATGGGTTTAATATAAAACCAATAATGATTCCTAGAAAGACTTAAACACTTGAATGAACTTCGAGTACGACCTAAGAAGTAATATAGTGAGATGTAAGTCAAAAGTTAACACAATCAAATTGAACATTGTGTATTGATTAATAAGAAGGGTTATCAGATATAGAGTAAAGTTTACATTACAACTACTATGCATTGCTATGTGACTAATAGTTAATGTGAATGGTTATATAATTGTGTAGGGCACGTGAAGTGCAGATATCTGTAAGTTGTTAAACTGTTATTGGTAAACAATGATCAAGGCAAGTCTTTCAGTTCCTATTTGCTATATGAACTTGATGATTAACTGTTTTAAATCTTTATTACAAAGAGCATGATGTGTTATACATATGTTGAAAGTATGAAATGTTAAAGTCAATTTATTACTACGTTGATTGAGTAAAGCATGTTGATTGAGTAAGGAACTCAATTTTTACACTTGTTATATGAACTGTAGCATGTATGTTATGTTAGTCCAATGTTTATGAGATATATGTTGAGTATGTTATTATGTGCTACGTGATGCATGAAAACTGTTAGATTTTTCTAGGCTGTCGAGCACAACTTTATAAATTACCACTTTTGCAGGTTCAAGATTCAAGGTAAAGTTATGTGTTACTCGAAAGACATGAATCAGATGTGATACTTGAAGATTTATACACGTTGGCTGAATTATTATTATTTGAACTATGTTTAGGGTTTCGAATAATGTATGATGTTTAATAGATGTTGAGTTATAAAGTTTAAGTTTTGTTTGTTATATGAAAGGGTATTGAACCTGGATGTAAGTTTTATTTATTAACTCTGATAAGGTGAGTAATAAGCTAAGTATGGTTTAAAGGTAGGTAAAGATACATGTTTTGAGAAATGTACTTGATAAGTTACAATGATTGTGTAATGATAAACTGTCAAGTTTGAGTTATCTGATATGTAAAGGTTATCGGATTAAAATATAAGATTCTATATAATAACTTTGATGAAGCGAATCATAAAATAACTTCATTTAGAGATATGTCTATGATAAAGGTTTTGATTCAGGGAATTAAAGTAAAAAGAAATAAAAGTTTAAATTATTCCGCATTTTATTAAGTTTAACATCGAATAATAATGTAAAATCAGAAGTTAGACATGTTACGACCGAAGTCGATAATTGAATTACATAGATTTTGGGGTCATTACAGAGATGGTGGTTGTAGTAGCCCTCACTATTTTATAAAATAGAGTGATAATAATTGTAATGAGGACTCCATTTGAGTTTGGATATTGTCTATGAGATAATATTCGTGTTAAAACTCTCAGCTATGTTTTGTCGTATTTTTACACGACAGTTGTATAATTAAGTTGTATTTGAATTCTGTATCATGTATTTGGCGACTCAGAATGAGTTGAGTATACCTATTTTGGGGGCGTCACTGCATGGACGATTCATGGATGTGATACTAATGAATATCCTTGGCCCGTAGTGCATGGATAATTCGATGATGTGGATTATTTATTAAGTTGTGTTACAGCGATAAAATATTGATGATGAACTTTTAAATCATAGAAGATTGTAGATATCATGCTCTACTTGACTCTTCCAATGGATTGTTTGTTCCGCTGCAGTTAAACTTGTTGTTTATTGTATTCTATTAGTTTTACACTGTTGAAGGCTAACGATAATTTATTCTGTATTATCTTAGCCATAATATTCTTTATTGGGCTAGTTGAGCTCACCCTTTGCTTCCATTGTTCTCTTTAGGAAATGAGAACGTAGTCGGGACTAGTCAGGAAATGGAGTGACGGTCCGAGATGGTGGGTGCAGTAGTCCTCACTATTTATAAAATAGTGTGATAACAATTGTAATGAGGACTCCATTTGAGTTTGGATATTGTCTATGAGACAATATTCTTGTTAAAACTCTCCGCTACGCTTTTGTCGTATTGTATAAATGAAGTTTGTATTTAAATTCTGTACCATATATTTAGCGACTCAGAATGAGTTGTGTATACCTTTTTTTGGGGCGTCACATTAAGTATAATCACGGATGCACGGTAAAGGAATTCACGAGCGGACGAATTCGGCAAATTCGTCGAAAATTTGATTTTACTATTCATTACTGTGCAATAAAATATTCTAATAAAAAAAACTTTAAATAAAATATAATATATTCTATTTATAATCTAATAAAATAAATAACTTTATATATAATATAAAAAGTATTATGTTTTATATAAAAAGTTTTCTATTTTATTACTATTATAATAATAATAAAACAAAACTAAGATAACGTTCTACCGACAGTTTTTAAAAATGAGTAAATGGGGGTCCATGTAATACGCCAAACTTACAACAAATACTTCATGACAAATCTCTCTATTTATATCAAAAATTAAATAAATATTTACCACAAATCACTTATCTTCAATAAACACATTTTAATCTTTCAACAATTATTCATTATTAATATTATAACTCACAATATTGACACCAGATCATTCTCAGGAAATAGTGGGCTTTCCGATAAGGATTTCTCCTTATTGACGCGCAATTAAATAACCTAACCCCTTTCCTCGACAGAACTTTGCAGACATTGTCAATAATGCAAAGAATAATATGAATAACTGTGTCGTCTCAATTATTGATTTAATAATATAAAATATTGTGCATATGATATTGTGATAATAATTGAATCAATAATATAAGATAATATGCAAAAACTACTGTTGCAATAGTTGAATAAAACTGAGTGACTTGTTACGTAAGTATCAATAATCGGAGATACTGTACAATACCGTATGCTACTGTGCAACCACGCGTATTACTGTACTTTTATCATCGGGTATTTCAATAGTTAACGGTAAAAGTTTTGCCGTTATTTTTATAAAAAAGTTATTTCTATCACTTTCTATATCCGACAGTAATTACGTTGTGGGGTCTACCAATGATTGTGTCGTCGTACGAATATTACTCGACCAAACGAATATTTTATGACAACTTGTTTACTTTACAAAATTTGCACATATCACTCATAACTATAATATTATATCAAATCCACACCTTATTATTCAAAATAACATTTAGAGAAAATTAAATCTTTATTCATAAAAAGTTGGGGTCTTACAATTAATTTGAAACTTTTATTGAGATACATATATAATAACGCCATATAAAACATATTATATTAATATTTATATAATATAGTTTGATATTATTAAAATATAAGCATGATTATAATTTTAACTATAAGTAAAATTTTATTATATTTAAATAATATAATTTTAGAAGGAAACTATTTTTTTATATAAAAATCACCTTACCAGTATTAAATAATATTATTATTAAGATATGTATAGGTATGAATTAATAAATTGACCAATAAATGATTCAATTATTCAACTAAAAGTTAATTAATTATACTATACATTAGTAACTATTATTATTATAATACTTATTAATATGTTATCTAACTTGAATGTATTACTGTTATTAAAATCTAAGTATAATTGTACTATTTGAAATATAAGTATGATTTTATTATTAGTTAGATAATATAATTTTACTAATAAAATATTTTCTTACAAGGATCATCTTATTTAATATTAAATTATTACTATAATTAATATTATTAGAAATATAATATATTCACCAACCATATGATTTAATTATTAAAGAAAACATAAAAAGCCACTTACTTTATCCAATAAGCTATTTTATAAAAAAAATATAATAAAAATTCAAAAACAGTATATTTCTAAAAATAAGACTATGTGCTTTGCATGAGGTGTACCTGCTAGTAATGAGTTTTTTAGGGGTATGCATAGTGTGGTTACAATGTATAACAGTAATTAAATCTTGTAGTTCAGTTAATATTTTATGTTGGGGCATGATTATTTGGGTCTGAGTTATATGGTGGACCAAATTTCATGTGGAGATATTTACTCTGCATAGGAATTTGATTCGGAAGTTGAATATTTTAAAGAATCAAAGATTGTGATTTCTAATTACATTTAATTTTCAAGTCCTAAGAAAATTATCAGGATATAATCCGACTTCCCAGGAGATTCAGTTCAAGAATTATACTTAATAAGGAATTCTATTTCTATATAGGGAAGAGCTTGGAGAACGTGTGAGATCACTATAAATATAATACACTGCTTTTTTTTATTTTTAAAATGCCCGTTATTATTTTATAACCTCTTCTTCTTTTACTATTACTAGTTCAATTCCCATGTAAGGCGCATATTATTTTAATATGTACATTTAACTTTAGGCTTAAATTTAGATTAATATCTTGAACTTTTAATTTTTTCAATTAGGAAATTAAACTCTTAATTTTTTTCCACTTTGAGGATTAAACTTTTTTAAAAAAATTTCTGATTATGTCTAATTGATAGTACCACATCATAAATTAATGATATGACAGCTACATGCGGCTAAAAAAAATGCTTATATGTAATATTGAGTCTCATTTTAACATTTGTTCCATTAATTTTTTACAAAAAGGGTAAATATAAGACCATTATTAATTTTTTAAAGTAAATTTAATACATTACAAACTCTGTTTAAAAAAAATTCAATAATCAATATAATGATAAATATTTTAAAATGTATAGTTGTACAACTAATTTAAATCTTGTTATTTCATAATCATCAATAATTAATATAATGACAATTTTACCCTTTTTGTTAAAAAAAATTTAAGGCCTGAATATAGATTAATAATTCAATCCAAAGAAAATGTCCCTATAGAAGGACTCCAAAAAAATGTCCCTATAGACATATCCAATAATCTGATCCAAAGAAAATGTCCCTATAGACATATCCAATAATCCGATCCAAAGAAAATGCCCCTAGGACTCCAAAAAAATTGTACCTCGGGCCATTTCTTTTTCTATTTACATTTTTAGTTGTTTTGTTAAAAGAGAGTAGAAATAAAGGGTAAAAAAATTTGCTCAAAGCTATTCACTTTCACAGGGTTGCCTGGTATTTTGAAACCACTTTGCTTACGGATCGAGTAGTTGGATCAATAGTCTTTTACCATAAAAATGGTTGTATGCTCAGCATTGCCCCATGTGATGTGTGAACAACAACAACTGTGTATCATAGTCAGTATAGTAGTTAAATACCGATAAATACTGATAAAAAAGGTAAAGCTTGCAAATTTATTATTGATTAAAAGTAAATAAAAATTACAAAACCCATTGAACCAACAACTTTGATCTATAAATAAAAAGTTGAACCAAGTCCACTCACTTCTGAAGGAGGAAGAGAAAGTATGGTTGCCTCAATGCCCTTCAAATTATGTGCAGGTTTATGAAGGCATTCACAAACAGATCCTTCCCCCAAATAAGGAGGCAACTCTTGACACTTGAAGCTAATCAATTTTTCCGTGTATGCATCCCTACATATTTTTCCACAAGATGCCAAGTCACATTGGATTATGACTTTGAAGCCTTGTGCCACTTTGAGATTACTAGTAGCCATGCCCATCAATATTGTCATTACCATCAAACTTGCAACCAATTTGAATGGAACCACAATGGAGCTTTTTCTCTCCATTTTTAATTTGCAGAGAATCTTTTTTTAAAAAAAAAAATTGGAAAATTAAATATATATATATATATATAACTAGAACTATAGAAAATTAATTAAGATTGTATTATGAGTAGTATTGTAAATGAAGAGGCCATATATTTGTAGTGGAGTTTGTAGTATACTCTCCTGATTTGACTTTCATCATTAAATTGATTATTTATGAAATTAATAAATCTCAAAAATTTCCAACATAATAAACTATGAAGAATTTATTTACGACTAATATCAAGTTTTTAATAATTCTATATAAATATTTTTAATTATTAGTTTTAAAAATTGTTAATTTGACCATTAAAATCAAACTAAAACATTTATTATGGGGTGGACGGGGAAAAAATTTTAGGAGAAAATAAAGGGATCTGATATTTTCAGGAAAAAAATTATGGATACTGAAAAATTATTTCTTTTCGACAGATTTATCCTTGATGATTAGATTTGATTATGGTGATTCTGGTGGCTCACACTATTTTATTAACGAGGGCATATCTGTATAAAAGAAAGTAAATATCTTGTTCTATAATTTTTGCTTTGTTAATATCAAATTTTAGGAGAAAATTAAGGGAGATGATTTTTCTAGAATTAGTTTATTTTCGGAGAAAATTAAGGCAAGTGATTTCTACCATTCATTTTTGGAGGAAATCAAGGCAGGTACTTGGAGTTAATTTTTTAAGTAAATTTATTTAGGAGGGTGTATTAAATTAAGATTTTTAAAGTCCGGGATCCCGGACTGGATCCGGACTATATATATATATATATATATATATATATATATATATATATATATATATATATATATATATATATATATATATATATATATATATATATATATATACGGTCTGGATCTTAAACTCATCCCTTATTCAACTCACCCGAGCTCACCTTTAGCGACGGACCCGACGACGGTTCGGTCATGCAACCGTCATCTATACTTTTAGCGACGCTATATGTTGTCCGTCGCTAAAAGTATAGACGACGGTTGTATGACCGAAAGTTCGCTGGGTCCGTCGCTAAAGGAGGGTGAGCTCAGGTGAGTTGAATAAGGGGTGAGCTTAAGATCCAGACTATATATATATATATATATATATATATATATATATATTAGTAAAGCAATCAATAAATAAAAAATAATCAATTATTAGTAAAAAGCGTACGCATATGCATAAAGTTTATATAGCTCAATGAAAAATTAGCTTAATTTTTGTATTGCGTCTGTAGTTTTTAAAGTTTTATTGGTATCCGAGTATCCAAATGTATCATGAAATGAGTAGAATAATTTGAACGCTTTCAACATATATAAAATCTCATGCCACAATAATATAATGAGATTTACTCTAGTTCATGAAAAAAGAGGGAGAGGTTGTACACATGGGCTAATTAACAATTAATATAAGTTGCAAGATACTCCCTCCGTTCTTAAAAGATTGTCGTTTTAGAAAAAAAAATTATTCTAATAAGTTTATCGTTTATAACTTTCGAGGAGAATAAATTATTTACTTTCATATATTACCCCTACCTTTTCTCATTATTCTAAGAAATTCTCTCCCTTATATTAATAGTTTTTAATTTTTCATAAAGGGGTAGTGATGAAATTTCAAACAAATTTTACTTGGTAAATGATACTTTCTTAATCCATGTGTCAAAATCTTAAACGACAATCTTTTAGGAACGGAGGTAGTATATTAGAAGTATACAAAAGTCTATTACAGTCTTGATAAAAAATTTATAAAAGTTTGTTACATATTTCATGAAGTCTATAAAAGTCATTTTAAAAAAGTCTTTAAAGTCTATGAAAGTCATTAAAATCCTACAAATTCTACAAAAGTCAGTCACTTAAAAAAAGTCTTTAAAAATCTTAATTGAATACACTCCCTTATATTAAATCTTAAAATTGAGATGAATTTGTTTGGCCATACTTAATACAATCATAATTATTTTAGAAACTATATAAAAAAAGTATTATTAATTATAAAAATTACATGAATCAAATTAATTTTAAATTCTACTTCAACAAATTGACAGGAAACTTTATTGTGAAACAAAAATAATAATAATTACATGTTATTGATAATAGAAATAAGAATAATTTATTTGTAACTGAGTAATGATACATAACATACCTTAGAGTTTTTTTTATAAAAAAAAATAATGGTTAGAATATCTGTATATCTTAGATGAGTTCATCTTAAAAAAGTTAATTATTATAGTGGAGAAATTAAGCCAATACGTAATCATGACAATTTTCTCAATAATTATTCCAATAGTAAAGTTGATATAAAATTTTGGAAAAATCATCTAAAAAGTGTCTAATGCATAATAAATTTAAAATATTACATAAAAAAATCATTTAAAAAGCGTGGAAATATTAATACTCAAATAATTAAATTCTATATAGATATAGAAAAGGGGCAAAAAGAATAGGCCTTATTATTCCAACATGTTCCCTTAGGCTATGTTTGTTTGTAAGGATTACACTTGGAATATGACTATTAATCGCAAGTGTCTTGTTTGTATTTAAATTTGAGCTTGGGATTATTAGTCCTACGATTATAAAATAACTTAAAGATGTGGGACTATTAGTTTGGCTTTGCTACACTTGTTTGATTACCTGAAGAACGCTTTCAGTGTTACGTACGTCTTTAGATGAAGTTTTTAGAAGTTTTTTAGCAAATGCCCTTCAACTTTTAAAATAATTTATATTATATTTTTTTTTTGTTTTTTTGTCTTTCTATTTAGTTCTTTAAAATTCTGTCAGAATTAATTGGGTGCTAGTAATTTATGAATTAATCTTTATTAGGCCTAAGAGGGTGAGAAAAAGTACAATTCTGGGTGTTGACTCGAAACTTACCGGCTCTCTATGGAACGTTAATGGAATATTATCTAATTCCTGTTCAATATTATGTTGTCTGCCTAACTACTTTCTGTTTGTTACTCAAATATTGCTGTGAATAAAAAAATCAAATTCAAGCAAAGAAATTTTAATAAAAACCTAAAAAAATTAGGCAGCTACTTTGCAAAGTGTGTGATCAAATTACTAAACCAAATATCTTTTCATGGAATGAAGTCCTCTCAGCCTACTAAAATTAAACAAGTCTGTAATCGCATGCAAAGAAGAGATGGGGTCTCTTGGAATTTGGTTATTTCACGGTATGTTTTTTTTATGTAATTCTTTGTGTTGGTTGTGATACTTCACAAACAAGTTATTTGGTAATGAATAGCCCCATATGACCCAAATGACATACTTGTAATATACTTCATTTAGTAGTCCAAAACTGACCCAAATGAGATAGTTTTGCTATACTGATTTTACCATTAGGAAGAGTTCTAGTTAATGTGTAGCCCCAAACACACGAACCAAAGCAAAAATTGTAACCGAAATTGCAGTTACTAAAATTTAGAAAATCACGCTTAACAACCAATTTTTGAGGTTTGGCTTTTGTTTATTTTTTAAAACCAATAGCTAATAACAAACATTAAGCTTAAATATGCTTCATGACTTAAAACGAAAATATGGCGGTTAATTGAGGAGATTAGTTGAGCATTTATTTTTAAAGCATCTCTAAAGTATGTTAGCAAAGGTTCATTCTCAAAGGATGTGTATAGATATACATATGCATATCTATGTATGTATCACTAGAGATGTATTCTTGTCATTCTTTTGTCTTTATATCTCCAACTGTAGTTAAATTTGATGCCATCAATGGTAATGAATAAGAGGGGTTTCTCAATTTGCTCCAATTTCATTTCATGATATGTAATTACATTACCCATAAAGGTGAAAATCTCTCTTGTTTTACATTAATTGAAAACCTAGAAGGATTCTAAGCTAATTTATTTGGTTATGCAATTTAACAACAACTAATTCTCCAAGCCACCTCCTACTGATGAACTAGGAAGTAGACTCCTCCTGTATTGCAACAACTAGTATGAAATTACTAGTTGAGCTCACCCTTTGCTTTCATTGTTCTCTTCAGGAAATGAGAACGTAGTCGGGACTAGTCGAGGAATGGAGTGACGGTCCGAGATGGTGGTTGTAGTAGTCCTCACTATTTTATAAAATAGTGTGATAATAATTGTAATGAGGACTCCATTTGAGTTCGGATATTGTCTATGAGACAATATTCGTGTTAAAACTCTCACCTACGCTTTTTTCGTATTGTATAAATGGAGTTTGTATTTAAATTATGTATCATATATTTAGAAACTTAGAATGGGTTGTGTATACCTATTTTGTGGGCGTCACGGTTGGTTTCAAAGCTTAGGGATATGATCACTGGCTGAGACTTGAGGCTAGAACTAGGAGGGGAGAGATGGATAAATCCTTCGCTAGTATGACCTGCCTAAGCTTATTTGTTATTTAATTAGTCGGTCAGAATATAGAGATAATATGTGGCATGTCAATTAACCCTTTTTTGTGGCAGTGTTTGAAAATGGCATCTAAAAATGTTGGGATAAGCAATGGAACACATGAGACCATTGAGTCACCGATGATCAATAACTAGGATAATGTGCATCATGAAGGCAATAATCCTCATGTAAACAACAACACCGACCAAATGATGACGGGATGTTTAGGAGCTTTCTGCAATTCATGCAACATCAGACGAGAGAGACTCATATTCAAAATACAGGTGGAAACACTGGCAACTCACAGCTGGTCACTGCTAAGCAATTCAAGGAGCTTGAACCACCGGAGTTTTTGGTAAAACTAGAGCCACTTAAGGCAGAGACGTGGATTAAGCAGATCACCAAGATATTTGATATCTTGGGATGCTCTGAGGAGCAAAATGTTCCCTTTACCACCTACATATTGCGAGGAGAGGCAGATTATTGGTGAGAATCTGTCAAACGTACTCATCCTTCCGCACTGAAGATGTCTTGAGAAAGGTTCCAAAAATTGTTCAACGACAAGTATTTTCCTGAAAGTATTCATCACATGAAAGAGGTAGAATTTATCAAGTTAGAACAAAATAATATGACCGTGTCGCAATACGAGGCTAAGTTTATCCCGGTTTGGATCCCATTTGGTTGATAATGAGGAGCTAATGAAGCGAATGTATCTGCGAGGTTTGAAACCCGAAATACGTCAATACCTCATTTCTCACAAACTTTGCTTGTATTCAGATGTTGTGAATATGTATCGGTTATTGGAGCGCGATAATGAGTCAACCCAACCAAGAGATAGCAGTCGACAAAATGATAATACTAGTGGCAGCAGTCATCAAAGTGGTGACAACAAACGTGAAGAAAATCAACATGCCAGAAATGGTAACCACTTCGATGGAAATCCTGGCCAAGATAATAGAAGTAGAAATTTCAAGAATAGGAGATTCAATAATGATGGAAAGACGTCAGCACCAGTACCCATTGTTAAGGAAGGAGAACGACCACCGATTATATGCTACAAATACGGAGGGCAGGGACACAACAATCCAAACTGCACGCACAAACCCAAAGCGTGTTACAATTGCAGAAGAGAATGTCACCTAGCTCGATTTTGTCGTGTAGTGCCAAGTCCAGCTAGGATGGTGACACCAAATGCCATCCCAGACAAGTCAAAACCAGTAGTTCAAGGGAGAGCGTTTGTCGTGACCTCCCAAAAAGAGAGAAACCAGAACGAAGTTATCACGGGTAAGCTAATCATAAACTCTTGCAAAGTTTATACCTTATTTGATACCGGTTCTACCCATTCTTTTATTTCATCTACTTGCGTTCAACGTTTAAATTTGACTCCAGAGAAATTAGACTTTGACTTATCTGTTGAAACTCCGTTGGGAGAAACCTTCATTACATCTATTGTTTATAAATCTTGTTTGATTCAAATCGGTACCCTTACATTACCTGTTGATCTCATCTCTTTGAAAATACTTACATTTGATGTGATTTTAGGAATTGATTAGTTAACTACTCATCATGCTAAAATTGATTATATTCGTAAGGTTGTTAGCTTTCATATTCCTAACCAACCTATTATACGAATTCAAGCAACCAAACCACTAAAGTCAATCAGTGTCATATCAAGCCATAAAGTTATTCGTTTATTAAAAAATAGATGTCAAGCTTTCTTAGCCCATGTCACGAATTTAAATAAAAATATGTCAGATTTGAATGTTATTTATATTATTAATAAATTTCCTGATGTATTCCCTGAAGAACTTCCTGGACTACCCCCGGAGCATGAAATCGAGTTTTGTATTGACCTTGAACCCGGTACAAAACTCATTTCCAAAACCCCATATCGAATGGCTCCTATTGAACTTTAGGAGTTAAAAACGCAACTGCAGGAATTGTTAGACATCGGTTTCATTCGTCCTAGTACGTCTCCTTGGGGTGCTCCTGTTCTATTTGTAAAGAAGAAAGATGGGAGTATGCGACTTTGCATTAACTATCGGGAGTTGAATCATGTCACCAGTAAAAATAGGTACCCGTTGCCTAGCATTGATGACCTATTTAACCAGTTGCAAGGCGTTAAATTCTTTTCAAAGATCGATCTTCGTTTCAGATATCATCAGTTAAAGATTAAAACTGATGACTTTCCAAAGACTACTTTTAGAACTCGGTACGGGCATTACGAATTCCTAGTCATGTCTTTTGGATTGACCAATGCTCTTGCTGCCTTCATGGATATGATGAACTGAGTATTTATGGAATATTTGGATCATTTTGTGGTTGTCTTTATTGATGACATCCTCATAGACTCCAAAAGTCGTGAAGATCATGAGCAACACTTGAGGCTGATACTCCAAAAGCTTCATTAAAATAAGCTTTATGCCAAGTTAAAGAAATGTGAGTTCTGACTTGAGAAAGTAGCATTCCTTGGGCATATAATATCAAATCATGGAATATCTGTTAACCCAGCGAAGATTGAAGCAATACAAAGTTGGGAGCAACCTAAGCCAGTAACCGAAGTACGTAGCTTTTTGGGCTTAGCTGGTTATTATCGAAGATTCGTGGAAGGATTTTCTCGAATCGCTACTCCATTAACTCAGCTGACTCGAAAAGATATAAAATTCGGTTGGAGCAAGGAATATGAGACGAGTTTTCAAGAACTCAAGAGGAGACTCATTTCAGTACCTGTTCTGACAATACCATCTGGCTCGGAGGGATTTGTCATCTACAGCGGTGCTTCAGGCAGAGGGTTAGGATGTGTTCTCATGCAACATGGGAAAGTCATAGCCTTTGCCTCACGACAACTCAAAGAATATGAGAGGAATTATCCTACTCATGATCTATGTAAGACCCCGAATTTTATGAAATAAAAGTATTCAATTTTTCTTATAATTACTATTCAGTAAATGGTTAAATTGATAAAAAGGTTAAAGTTAAGGGTGATATATGTAAATATTTTAAATAAATAAGTAGTTCTAAAATACTCATTGTTGTCGGGGAATATTTATTTGGTCGTGGAATTTTCTTACTGTCAGAGAATATTCGTACAACGGCGTAGCCATTTTTGAGCCCCATAACAGAATAACTGTCGGATAAAGAAAACGACAAATTTGAGTTTTTATAAATAACGGCGTAGTAGTTACCATTAACACTGTTGGAATACCCGGTGGTTAAAATACAGTAATATGTGTGGTTGAATAGCAACACACGGTATTGCACAGTATTGTTGAATTATTGATCCTTATGTAAGAAGGCACTACTCAATAATTGTTACAGTAATTACTGTTCAATATTTTATTTTATTGATTCAATAATTATTGCGTTGATATTTTATATTATTGTTGTTTCAATAATTGTCACTGCACAGTATCTCCATTATCAGATCAATAATTCATATTATTTGAATAATATTGTTAGATAGCATTATTGGCAATGTCTAAGGAAGTTCTGTCTAAGGAGAGGTTTGGTCACCTAATTGCACGCCAGTAAGGAGAAATCCTTATCAGAATGCCCCCTCTTTCTTGGGAACGACCTGGTTGCCATAATTGTAATTCTTTAATATTATTTGTGAATAATTAATTATTGATTTATATGATAAGAAAATATTTATTTGATATGGATATAAATGATGGATTTATTTATTTTATGTGGTTATAAATGAAGAAATTAATGTTGAGGTATTTTATCAGTATTTTGTCGGAATGGAGGTATTAAAAATTGTCTGTATGTGTATTTCAGGCATTTTTCGTTTGGAATTTGGAAAAACTTAAAGCTACAAAGTTGTAGAGAATTTAATTTCCTATGGAATGGACATAAAATTTGTATTTTTTTTTTGATAAAAAGGCTATTTATTATGAATTATTGAAGTTTCTGATTATTATTTAAATGATAAAATATTTTGGAAATTTCTAGAATTGGTGGGCCCCACTTTTGGTTGGTGAGAAATGTGCTAAAATTTTATTTTAAATGTGGTGGGCATGAATAGTAACAGGTAAAGCCATCAGGTAGCATGTTAAGTCTGCTTCGGCATTCTAACATTTTCCTATAAATAGGGTGCTTAGTTAGAATTGAAAATCACACCAGAAATATAAGTTTTCTCTCTCTATATTATCGTGCGTATTTTTGTGAGTATTTAGATACTTTGAGATTTGTTATTCAGTGCAAGTTTCTTTCAGTGTCATATTCGATATTCTAGTAAGAAGTACTGCTTTTTTGAGGTAGGGGATTGTAAGAGATGGTAAGGGATGTTATTTTCTTCGTAATGATGTTATTCTTTTAGTATCATTTTAGTGAAATATTGATATGAATTTTAATGTGAAATTTTTACCTTTTCGTGTCGGAGTTACTATTCACGTATACGACACTATTCACGCATACGGCACTATTCACGTATATGACACTATTTACGTATATGACATTATTTACGTATACGGTACTATGTACGAATATGAGTTACTATTCATGAGTTACTATTCATAAGTTACTATTCATAACAAAATTGGTTTCTTTTTCTGACCAAATTATCGTTGATTTATGAATCTTACTCTTGAAATTAAATGCAGTTGTTGATTATATTGTTTTTATTATCATATATAATATTTTTATAATCCTGGTGATGAAATTTCTCTTTGACTTGAGTGTAAAGATGGGTAGATTATTAGTATGATCGTGACTATGAGTTCTCTCTGGCCAGTAGTGCAAAGTTGAATTGTTGACTGGTATGATCATGACCATTGAATTTATAATTGAATATATTTAGCTTAAGTGCAAAGGTAAATTGATCAACATGGTTATAATTATTGTTTATATAAATTGTGAAATGATTATATATTTCTTTGAGATATTAATATCTTTTGCCTGTAGTGCAAAGATGATCTGTTGTTGAATATCTTTGGCCTGTAGTGCAAAGATGATCTGTTATTGAATATCTTTGGCCTGCAGTGCAAAGATGACCTGTTGTTGAATATCTTTGGCCAGTAGTGCAGAGATGAACTGTTGACGAATATCTTTGGCCCGTATTGCAAAGATGAATTTATCAGTATGATTATGAACAGGAACTGTGATTTGGTATAACCATGATCTTTGATGTTTCAGGTAAAGACATGTGATGAAAATTATCTCCGTCCTGGATGAGAAGAGAAATTTAGAACTACAATTATGATTATGAGTTATACACGTGATTGTGGACAGAAATTGTTAATTGATGTTACAGGGATAAAACATTGTTGGTGGACTTTTAACATGGAGAAGATAATAGATCTTATGATCTATTTGACTCTTCTAATGGATTGCTCGTTCCGCTACAACTATGGTTGAAAAGTTTTATCATCTACCATATGTTCTAAATCTCTGATTTATTACTAATGAAGGCTATTGATAATTTAATTATCTTTAGTCATGATATTCTTTACTGGGCTAGTTGTGCTCACCCTTTTGCTTCACAATTCCTTTCAGGTAATAAGAGTGTAGCTGGGTCGAGCGGGGGGTAACAGGGGAATAGAACGGTGGTCTCTAGCCGTGGAGGTTCTCCCTAAACAGTATGAAAATAATTTTATTGAGAACTTTAGAATAGTGTGTTGTATTTTATACATCATTTAGTAGTTATATTTGGTGAATCAAATAGGGAGAGGCGAACCCAACGTTGGAAGGGTGTTTTGCCACTATCATACAAGATGCCTAATGACCTACGACTTCGTGTTATCATAAGACAGGGTTGTGCACATCCACTTGCTAAGTATATCTACGAGCACTACCTATATAATCTTAGAGTTTAGTTGAAATATAATTCACAATTGGAGATAATGGAGATAATTAATTGTCAGGAGAAGAGTCACCATTGGAAAGAATATGATAGTAATCTTCTCGTTTTTCTTTGGGGTCTATTGGGTCAACCAAGGATAATTCTATGGACATATGATATCTATCATAACCTAGACACATGGCCTCCCATGTACGAAGGTTTCCTTGAGCACTTTATAAAGATTTTAATTTCTAAAACAGTTATTGACTGTACCTTTATGTAAGGTGCCATTGTGACGTGCTATCCAAGGTTGGGATGAGAGTCACAGTTGGTATATATTTGTATCAAAACTCACAACATATGTGTTGTTGTATTTTGCACGACAATTATAGTAATAAAGTTGTAGTTATTTTCTGTACCATATATTTGGCGACTCAAAATGGGTTGTGTGATGTATACCTATTTTGGTGGCGTCACATTTGGTATCAGAGCTTAGGGATATGATCTCTCACGGAGATCCGGGATTAGAACTAGGAGGGGAGAGACGAGTAATATCCTTCGCTAGTGTGTGTCCTACCTAAGCTGAATTTTCTTACTTAAGTTGACAAATTGTGATATGTCAATTAACCTTTGTTTTGAAGCTGTATTCTAAAATGATATCTGTATTACAGGATATGAGCAATGGAGAAATCATGATGACAAGAAAGATGGAATTTGAGATGAAAGCAAGGTATTCTCAACTCTTCGAATTATCAGGTACGTAAATTTCAGGGACGAAATTTCATAAGGAGGGGAGATTGTAAGACCCCAAATTTTATGAAATAAAAATATTCAATTTTTCTTATAATTGTTATTCAGTAAATGGTTAAATTGATAAAAAGGTTAAAGTTAAGGGTGATATATATAAATATTTTAAATAAGTAAGTGGTTATAAAATACTCATTGTTGTCGGGGAATATTCGTTTGGTCGTGGAATATTCTTACTATCGGAGAATATTCGTACGACGACGCAGCCATTTGTGGGCCCATAACAGAATAACTGTCGGATGAAGAAAATAACAAATTTAAGTTTTTATAAATAACGGCGTAGTAATTACCGTTAACACTGTTGGAATACCCAGTGGTTAAAATACAGTAATATGCGTGGTTGCACAGTAGCACACGATATTGCATAGTATTGTTGAATTATTGATTCTTATGTAAGAAGGCACTACTCAATAATTGTTACAGTAATTACTGTTCAATATTTTATTTTATTGATTCAATAATTGCTGCGTTGATATTTTATATTATTGTTGTTTTAATAATTATCACTGCACTGTATCTCCATCATCAGATCAATAGTTCTATTATTTGAATAATATTGTTAGATAGCATTATTGACAATATCTAAGGAAGTTCTGTCTAAGAAGAGGTTTGGTCACCTAATTGCGCGCCAGTAAGGAAAAATCCTTATCAGAAAGTCCCCACTTTCCTGAGAATGACCTGGTTGCCATAATTGTTAATCTTTAATATTATTTGTGAATAATTAATTATTGATTTATATGATAATGAAATATTTATTTGATGTGGATATAAATGATGGATTTATTTATTTTATGTGGTTATAAATGAAGGAATTAATGTTGAGATATTTTATCAGTATTTTGTCGGAATGGAGGTATTAAAAATCGTCCGTATGTGGATTTTGGGCATTTTTCTTTTGGAATTTGGAAAAACTTAAAGCTACAAAGTTTTAGAGAATTTAATTTCCTATGGAATGGACATAAAATTCATATTTTTCTAATAAAAGGGCTATTTATTATGAATTATTGAAGTTTCTAATTATTGTTTAAATGATAAAATATTTTGAAAATTTCTAGAATTGGTGGGCCCCACTTTTGGTTGGTGAGAAATGTGCTAAAATTTTATTTCAAATGTGGTGGGCATGAATAGTAACAGGTAAAGCCATCAAGTAGTAGGTTAAGTCTGCTTCGGCGTTCTAATATTTTTCTATAAATAGGGTACTTAGTTAGAATCGAAAATCACACCAGAAATATAAATTTTCTCTCTCTATATTATCGAGCGTATTTTTGTGTGTGTTTAGATACTTTGAGAGTTGCTATTTAGTGCGAGTTTTTTTCAGCGTCATATTTGATATTCCAGTCAGAAGTACTGCTCTTTTGAGGTAAGAGATTGTAAGGGATGGTAAGTGATGTTATTTTCTTCGTAATGATGTTATTCTTTCAATATCATTTTACTGAAATATTGATATAAATTTTATTGTGAAATTTTTGCCTTTTCGTGTCGGAATTACTATTCACGTATACGGCACTATTCACGTATACGACACTATTCATGTATATGACATTATTTACGTATATGACATTATTTACGTATACGGTACTATGTACGAATACGAGTTACTATTCATAAGTTACTATTCATAACAAAATTGGTTTCTTTTTCTGACCAAATTATCGTTGATTTATGAATCTTACTCTTGAAATTAAATGCAGTTGTTGATCATATTGTTTTTATTATCATATATAACATTTTTATAATCCTGGTGATGAAATTTCTCTTTGACTTGAGTGTAAAGATGGGTCGATTATTGGTATGATCGTGACTATGAGTTCTCTCTGGCCAGTAGTGTAAAGTTGAATTGTTGACTGGTGTGATCATGACCATTGAATTTATAATTGAATATATTTAGCTTAAGTGCAAAGGTGAATTGATCAACATGGTTATAATTATTGTTTATATAAATTCTGAAATGATTATATATTTCTTTGAGATATTAATATCTTTGGCCTGTAGTGCAAAGATGATCTGTTGTTGAATATCTTTGGCCTGTAGTGCAAAGATGATCTGTTATTGAATATCTTTGGCCTGGAGTGCAAAGATGACTTATTGTTGAATATCTTTGGCCAGTAGTGCAGAGATGAACTGTTGACGAATATCTTTGGCCCGTAGTGCAAAGATGAATTTATCAGTATGATTATGAACATGAACTGTGATTTGGTATAACCAAGATCTTTGATGTTTCAGGTAAAGACATGTGATGAAAATTATCTCCGTCCTGGATGAGAAGAGGAATTTAGAACTACAGTTATGATTATGAGTTATACACGTGATTGTGGACATAAATTATTGATTGATGTTACAGGGATAAAACATTGTTGGTGGGCTTTTAACATGGAGAAGATAATAGATCTTATGGTCTATTTGACTCTTCTAATGGATTGCTCGTTCCACTGCAACTATTTTTGAAAAGTTTTATCATCTACCATATGTTCTAAATCTCTGATTTATTACTAATGAAGGCTATTGATAATTTAATTATATTTAGTCATGATATTCTTTACTGGGCTAGTTGTGCTCACCCTTTTGCTTCACAATTCCTTTCAGATAATAAGAGTGTAGCTGGGTCAAGCGAGGGTAACAGGGAATAGAACAGTGGTCTCTAGCTGTGGAGGTTCTCCCTAAACAGTATGAAAATAATTTTATTGAGAACTTTAGAATAGTGTGTTGTATTTTATACATCATTTGGTAGTTATATTTGGTGAATCAAATCGGGAGAGGCGAACCCAACGTTGGAAGGGTGTTTTGTCACTGTCATACAAGATGTCTAATGACCTACGATTTCGTGTTATCATAAGACAGGGTTGTGCACATCCACTTGCTGAGTATATCTACGAGCACTACCTATATAATCTTTGAGTTTGGTTGAAATATAATTCATAATTGGAGATAATGGAGATAATTATATGTCAAGAGAAGACTCACCATTGGAAAGAACATGATAGCAATCTTCTCGTTTTACTTTGGGGTCTATTGGGTCAACCAAGGATAATTTTGTGGACATATGATATCTATCATAACGTAGACGCATGGCCTCCCATGTACGAAGGTTTCCTTAAGCATTTTCCAAATATTTTAATTTCTAAAACAGTTATTGACTGTACCTTTATGTAAGGTGCCATTGTGACGTGCTATCCAAGGTCGGGATGAGAGTCATAGTTGGTATATATTTGTATAATATAACTCACAACATATGTGTTATTGTATTTTGCAAGACAATTGTAGTAATAAAATTATAGTTATTTTTTGCACCATGTATTTGGCGACTCAGAATGGGTTGTGTGATGTATACCTATTTTGGGAGAATAACAATCTAGAGTTGGCAACAATCGTTTTTGTGCTAAAGATCTGGAGACATTACCTGTATGGAGAGAAGGTGGAGATCTATACAGATCGTAAAAGCCTCAAATATTTTTTCACCCAAAACGAACTCAACATGTGGCAACGACGCTCTCTCGAGATGCTGAAAGATTATGATCATACCATTCAATATCATCCTAGAAAAGCGAATGTGGTAGCTGACGTATTGAGTAGAAGATCATATGCGGGTACGAGTGCGATATTGTCAACGCAAAGTGTAAAACCCCAAATTTTATGAAATGAAAGTATTCAATTTTCTTATAATTATTATTCTATTTAATAGTTAAATTGATAAAAGTTTAAATTTAAGGATGATATTTAAAATTTTTGCAAAGTAAGCAAGTTGTTATAAAATATTTGTTGTGTCGAGGAATATTCTTTTTGTCGGGGAATATCCGTACGACGACACCATCATTGGTGGACCCCATAACAGAATAACTGTCGGAGTTAGAAAACGACAGAAATATCTTTTTATAAAAATAACGGCGAAAGTTTTACCGTTAAACTGTTGAAATACACGATGGTAAAAGTACAGTAATACGCTTAGTTACATAGTAGCACACAGTATTGATTATTGATGCTTACGTAATAAGCCACTCAGTTTATTCAATTATTGCTACAGTAGTTGCTGCATAATATCTCTCATATTATTGATTCAATTATTGTCACATTATCATTTACATAATATTTATTATTATTAAATCAATAATTGAGACGACAAATTTATTCATATTATTATTTGTAATATTGACAATGTCTAGAAAGTTCTGTCGAGGAGATGTTTGGTCACCTAATTGCGCGTCAATAGAGAGAAATTCTTATCAGAAAGCCCCCTCTTTCTTAGAAATGATCTGGTTGTTAAATATTATGAGTTATAATATTAATGATGAATAATTATTAATAGATTAAAAATCTATTTATTAAATATAAGTGATTTGTGGTAAATATTTATTCAATTTTTGATATAAATAGAGGGGTTTGTTATGAGGTGTTTGTTATAAGTTTGACTTATTATTCCATGAGGAGATATGCTAATTTTTCAGACCGTTGGTTGAAGATATAATAGTAAATCAATATGAACCGCTGGTGGAAAGTTATAATAGTAAATTAATATAGATCGCTGGTTTAAAGTTTTAATAGTAAATCAGTATGGACCGTTGCTTTAAGTTTTAATAGTAAATCAATATGGACAGTCCGTTTAAAAGTAAATTAATCTGGGCCGTTCATGAATTAGTTAATATTCAGTCTTTTTTCCTATAAATAGAAGCTCATTCCTTCATTATTTCTTACGAATTCACTGAAACTGTAAAGAGAGAAATTATAGAGAGAAAGAAGAGGAGTATTATGCTACTACCCTACTTCAGTATTTAATTTTTTACTAAGGTAAGGGATGTTTTTTTTATTTCATATTCGCTTACGATATTATTTTTCGTATTCGTAAGGAATATTATCTTCGTTCAATACTCGTAAGGGGTATTATTTCTTTCGTATTCATGAAGAGAGTTATTTTTTTTCAATACTCGTAAGGGTTGTTATTCTATTCTTTATTATTCTGTTGGAATAACATGTCTACGCGGACTACCGCATGTATGGTGAAATATTTTCGTTATTCCATTCTTTATTATTCTGTTGGAATAACCTGTCTACGTGGACTACCGCATGCATGGTGAAATCCTTTTGTTATTCCATTCTTTATTATTCTGTGAAAATAACATGTCTACGCGGACTACCGCATGCCTGGTGAATAACCCTTCGTATTCAATTGTTATATAATATGGAAATGATCTGTCTACGCGGACTACCGCATGACGGTGAAAATTCATTTACAGTTTCGTATATTATTTCTTTTCATATTCTTAAATCTAAACTTAACGTGGTAAGTATTGCTTCTATAATTCTTGAAATTAGTGGAATATCCTTGAGTTTTGCGCTTCATCCAGTATCATTTTATTGGAATATTGATCTGAACTTTCTTATTAAATATCAATATTTTCACCCGGGGTACTACTCACGGGTTACTATTCACTCGGTTATTATTCACTCGAATATTATTCACCCAAGGATTCGTGGTACTTTTCATACCAAGTTAGTATTCACATAGGTATTAATCACTCGGGTATTCGGGGCATTTTTCATGCCGGGGTACTATTCTCAAAGTACTATTTATGACAAAAATTAATTTCTTTTCTATCCAAGATTATTTTTGATACATGAATATTATTCTTGAATTTTACTCCACAAAATAGTATCATATTGATAATTTGGATATTTTTAAGCTCTGGATAAATTTAAAGTCTTTAATATTTATCCTTGATCTCGTTTGATTGAATTTTTATATCATTGTCATCATCCTCATGCTTATATTGTGATAAAAGTTATTTGTAGCTTACGTGCATAGATGTACTATTGATTGGTATGATTATGACCAGGAATTATTCGGTAGACCGTAATGTTACAAATGATGTGGTAAAAGTCCTCATTGGCCCATAGTGCATTGATGGACAGCTGTTGATTTGATCATGACCATCGATGATTACATGAATATCCTTGGCCCGTAGTGCAGAGATCATTCGATGATGTGGTTTATTTATTAAGCTGAGTCTCAGCGATAAAATTGATGAAAAACTTTTTAAATCATAGAAGATAGTAGATATCATGCTCTACTTGACTCTTCTAATAGATTACTTGTTCCACTGCAGTTAAACTTGATGTTTATTATATTTTATCAGTTTAACACTGTTGAAGGCTAACGATAATTTATTATGCATTATCTTAGTCATAATTTTTCTTACTGGACTAGTTGAGCTCACCCTTTGCTTTCATTGTTCTTTTCAGAAAATGAGAATATAGTTGGGACTAGTCGGGGAATGGAGTCACGTTCTAGGTGTTTGCATTAGTAGTCCTCACTATTATGTGAAATAGTATTATAATAATTGTAATGAGGACTTATTTTTGAGTTTGAATATTGTCTAGAAGACAATATTTGTATTAAAACTCACAACTTATGATTTGTCGTATTCTACACGACACTTATCAGTTGTATAAATTAAGTTTGTATTTGAATTATGTACCATGTATTTGACGACTCGAAATGGGTGATGTATACCTATTTTGGGAGCGTCACAGTTTGTATCAAAGCTTATGGATATGATCTCTAGCTGAGATGTGAGACTAGAACTAGGAGGGGAGAGATGGAAAATTCATTCGCTAGTATGACCTACCTAAGGTTATTTGGTATTTACTTGGTCGGTCAGAGTATAGGGATAATATGTGACATGTCAATTAACCCTTGTTTTGTGACAGTATTTAAAAATGGCATCCAAAAATGTTGAGATAAGCAATGAAGCACATGAGACCATTTAGTCACCAACGATCAATACCAAGGATAATGTGTATCAAGAAGACAATAATTCTCAGGTAAACAACAACACTGATCAGATGATGAACGATGGAATGCTCATAGGCTTTATGCAATTCATGCAATATTAGGCGAGAACGACTCCTGTTCAAAATGCAGGTCGAAACATAGACAACTCTCTGATGGTCAACGCTAAGCAGTTCAAGGAGCTGAGACCACCGGAGTTTTTGGGAGAGCCAAAACCACTTAAGGCGGAGACGTGGATAAAGCAGTTCACCAAGATATTTGATGTCTTGGGATGCTCTGAGGAGCAAAAGGTTCCCTTTGCCACCTTCATGTTGCGAGGAGAGGCAGATTACTGGTGGGAATCAGTAAAACGTACGTAGTCTGCCGCACTGAAGATGTCTTGAGAGAAGTTCCAAGAACTGTTCAATGACAAGTACTTTCCTGAAAGTTTTCGTCACATGAAGGAGGTTGAGTTCATCAAGCTGGAGCAAAACAATATGACAGTGTCGCAGTACGAAGCAAAGTTTGTCGAGTTGTCCCGGTTTGCGTCCCACTTAGCTGATAATGAGGAGAGAATGACGCGGATGTTTCTAAGAGGTTTGAAACTTGAGATACATCAATACCTCATTTCTTATAAACTTTGTTTATATTCAGATGTTGTGAATAGGGCTCAGTTATTGGAGCGCGATAATGAGCCAGCCCAACCAAAAGATAATGACCAACAACACGATAATAATTGTACCGGTGGCAATGACCATCGAAACAATGATAACCATCGTGGAGGAAATTAACATGCCAGAAATGGTAACCACTTCGGTGGTAATCATGGCCAAGATAATAGAAGAAATGATTCAAGTGGAAAATTCAAGAAGAGAAGATTTAATGATGATGGGAAGACTTCGGCAGCAGCACTAGCGCCAGCAACAAATTCTAGGAGAGGAGAACGACCGCCAGTTAGATGCTACAGATGCGGAGAAGAAGGACACATAAGTACAAACTGTTCACAGCCTTCCAAGGTATGTTTTAGTTGTGGAAAAAACGGTTACATAGCTCAATTTTGTCCTGTAGCGAAATTAAGTCCAGCTGGGACGGTGGCATCAAAGGCGAATATGGACAAAACAAAGTCAGTGGTTTCAGGAAGAGAGTTTTTCGTGACTTCTCAAAAAAGCGAGTAACCCGAACGAAGTTAGCACGGATTAGTTAATTATAAATTCTTGTAAAGTCTATACCTTATTAGATACCGGTTCTACCCATTCTTTTATTTCCCCTACTTGTGCTCAACGTTTAAATTTAACACTGGAGAAATTAGACTTTGACTTATCTGTTGAAACTCCGTTAGGAGAAACCTTCGTTACATCCATTGTTTATAAATCCTATTTGATTCAAATCGACACTTTCACGTTACCTGTTGATCTTATTTCTTTGAAAATACTTGCATTTGATGTGATTTTATGGATTGATTGGTTAACTACTCATCATGCAAAAAATTGATTATTTTCTTAAGGTTGTTATCTTTCATATTCCTAACCAACCTATTATGCGAATTCAAGGAACCAAACCACTAAAGTAATTTACTGTCATATCAAGCCATAAAGCTATTCGTTTATTGAAAAACGGAAGTCAAGCTTTCTTAGCCTATGTCATAGATTTAAACAAAAATACGTCAGATTTGAATGATATTTCTATTGTTAATAAATTTCCTGACGTATTCCCTGAAGACTTCCTGGCCTACCCCAGAGCGTGAAATCGAATTTTGTATTGACCCCAATACAAAACCCATTTTAAAACCCTCAAATATTTCTTCACCTAGAACGAACGTAACATGTGCCAAAGACGTTGGCTCGAGCTGTTGAAGATTACGACCATACCATTCAATACCATTCTAGAAAAGCGAACGTGGTAGCTAACGTATTGAGTAGAAGTTCGTATGCGTTTACGAGTGCGATATTGTTCACACAAAGACCCATTTCATACGACTTACAAAAGATGGAGATGGAGTTAAAGACTCTAAGAAACTACATGAAGATAGCGAATATACGATTAGAATTGACTTTAATAGATAAAGTTAAAGCCGCTCAAGCTACAGATTCTGAGCTGATGAATGTGAAGGAGAAGGTTCAAGAAGGCGTTATTCTAAAAGATATAATCAACGAAGAGAGGAAATCTCAACCCTCAATTTTATTGGCCCATTTGAAATCCTCGATCGAGTAGGAACTATAGCCTACAGACTCGCTTTACTGTTAAGTATGTCGCGTGTTCATAACATTTTTCACGTGTCGATGTTACGTAAATATGTGGGCAACCCGAATCACATTATTGAATTAGAACTAGACAAGATAGCAGAAGATTTAACGTATGAGGAGATACATGTTAAAATCTTGGATAAGAAGGATCATATTCGACACTCAAAGGTTATACCTCAAGAGTTAGAATCTAAACAAGGTATCCTCACCTCTTCGGCATACTAGGTACGTAAGTAAATTTCGATGGCGAAATTTCATAAGGAGGGGAGATTGTAAAACCCTGAATTTTATGAAATGAAAGTATTCAATTTTCTTATAATTATTATTCTATTTAATGGTTAAATTGATAAAAGTTTAAAGTTAAGGATGATATTTGAAAATTTTGTAAAGTAAGCAAGTTGTTATAAAATATTCGTTGTGTCGGGGAATATTCTTTTTGTCGAGAAATATACGTACGACGACACCATCATTGGTGGACCCCATAACGGAATAACTGTCGGAGTTAGAAAACGACAGAAATATCTTTTTATAAAAATAACGGCGAAAGTTTTACCGTTAAATTGTTGAAATACCCGGTGGTAAAAGTACAGTAATACACGTAGTTGCATAGTAACGCACGGTATTGATTATTGATGCTTACGTAAGAAGCCACTCAGTTTATTCAATTATTGCTACAGTAGTTGTTGCATAATATCTCTCATATTATTGATTCAATTATTGTCAGAGTATCATTTATATAATATTAAATATTAGTAAATCAATAATTGAGACGACAAAGTTATTTATATTATTATTTACAATATTGACAATGTCTAGAAAGTTCTATCGAGGAGAGGTTTGGTCACCTAATTGCGCGCCAATAGGGAGAAATTTTTATCGAAAATCCCCCTCTTTCCTGGGAATGATCTGGTTGTTAAATATTGTGAGTTATAATATTAATGATTAATAATTATTAATAGATTAAAAATGTGTTTATTAAAGATAAGTAATTTGTGGTAAATATTTATTTAATTTTTGATATAGATAGAGGGGTTTGTTATGAGGTGTTTGTTATAAGTTTGACTTATTATTCCATTAGGAGATATGCTAATTTTTCAGATCAATGGTTGAAGATATAATAGTAAATCAATATGGACCGCTGGTGGAAAGTTATAATAGTAAATCAATATGGATCGCTGGTTTAAAGTTTTAATAGTAAATCAGTATGGGCCGTTACTTTAAGTTTTAATAGTAAATCAATATGGACTGTCCGTTTAAAAATAAATTAATCTGGGACGTTCATGAATTAGTTATTATTCAGTCCTTTTTCCTATAAATAGAAGCTCATTCCTTCATTATTTCTTACGAATTCACTGAAACTGTAAAGAGAGAAACTATAGAGAGAAAGAAGAGGAGTATTCTGCTACTACCTTACTTCAGTATTTAATCTTCTACTAAGGTAAGGGGTGTTATTTATTTTATATTCGCTTACGATATTATTTTTCATATTCGTAAGGAATATTATCTTCGTTCAATACTCGTAAGGGGTATTATTTCTTTCGTATTCATGGAGAGAGTAATTTTTTTCAATACTCGTAAGGATTGTTATTCCATTATTTATTATTCTATTAGAATAACCTGTCTACGCGGACTACTGCATGCATGGTGAAATATTTTTGTTATTCCATTCTTTATTATTCTGTTAGAATAACCTGTCTACGCGGACTACCGCATGCATGGTGAAATCCTTTTATTATTCTATTCTTTATTATTCTGTGGGAATAACATGTCTACACAGACTACCGCATGCCTGGTGAATAACACTTCGTATTCAATTGTTATTAAATTGTGGAAATGATCTGTCTACGCGGACTACCGCATGACGGTGAAAATCCTTTTGCAGTTTCATATATTATTTCTTTTCATATTCTTAAATCTAAACTTACTGTGGTAAGTATTGCTTCTATAATTCTTGAAATTAGTGAAATATCCTTGAGTTTTGCGCTTCATCTAGTATCGTTTCATTGGAATATTGATCTGAACTTTCTTATTAAATATCAATATTTTCACCCGAGATACTATTCACGGGTTACTATTCACTCGGATATTATTCACCAGAGGATTCGGGGTACTTTTCATACCGAGTTGCTATTCACGGGTTGCTATTCACTCGAGTATTAATCACTCGGGTATTCAGGACATTTTTCATACTGGGATACTATTCACCGGGTACTATTCCTGAATTACTATTCACGGGGTACTATTCATGACAAAAATTAATTTCTTTTCTATCCAAGATTATTTTTGATACCTAAATATTATTCTTAAATTTTACTCCATAAAGTAGTATCATGTTGATAATTTGGATATTTTAAGCTCTGGATAAATTTAAAGTCTTTAATATTTATCCTTGATCTCGTTTGATTGAATTCTTATATCATTGTCATCATCCTCATGCTTATATTGTGATAAAAGTCATATGTGGCTTACGTGCGTAGATGTACTATTTATTGGTATGATTATGACCAGGGATTATTCGGTATAATCATGACCGTAATGTTATAAATGATGTGGTAAAAGTCCTCATTGGCCCGTAGTACATTGATGGACAGTTGTTGATTTGATAATGACCATGGATGATTACATGAATATCCTTGGCCCGTAGTGCAGGGATGATTCAATGATGTGATTTATTTATTAAGCTGAGTCTCAGCAATAAAGTTGATGAAAAACTTTTTAAATCATAGAAGATAGTAGATATTATGCTCTACTTGACTCTTCTAATGTATTGCTTGTTCCACTGCAGATAAACTCGATGTTTATTATATTTTATCAGTTTAACAATGTTAAAAGCTAACGATAATTTATTCTGCATTATCTTAGTCATAATATTTCTTACTGGGCTAGTTGAGCTCACCCTTTGCTTTCATTGTTCTCTTTAGGAAATGAGAATATAGCTGGGACTAATCGGAGAACGGATCACGGTCCAGGTGTTTGCATTAGTAGTCCTCACTATTTTGTGAAATAGTGTGATAATAATTGTAATGAGGACTTATTTTTGAGTTTGAATATTATCTAGAAGACAATATTTGTATTAAAACTCACAGCTTATGGTTTGTCGTATTCTACACGACATTTATCAGTTGAATAAATTAAGTTTGTATTTAAATTATGTACTATGTATTTGGCGATTCGGAATGGGCGATGTATACCTATTTTGGGGGCGTCACACAAAGGCCCATTTTATATGACTTACGAAGGATGAAGATAGAGTTAAAGACTCCAGAGAACCACATGATGATGGCAAATATACGAGTAGAACCGACTTTAATCGATAAAGTTAAAGCTGGTCAAACTACGGACCTGGAGCTGATGCGTATGAAGAATGTGCTATTCCAGGAGCAAGAATCGATGAAGAAGGAATACATCGAGTCAACTCCAGAATTTATGTTCCTAACGACTCTGATTTGAAGTATAAAATTATGATGGAGAAGCACAACACATTTTGTAATCCATCCTGGGAGTTCCAAAATGTATCGTGATCTTTGACATACATTTTGGTGGAGCAATATGAAAAGAGAGATCGCGGAGTTTATCTCAAGGTGTCTAACTTGTCAACGTGTCAAGGCAGAGCATCAAGTGCCAAAAGGTCCATTGCAACCACATGAAATTCCAGAATGGAAGTTGGAGCTCATTACCATGGATTTCGTTATTGGTCTTCCCAAGGTTTCTCAAGGCATAGACGCAGTTTGGGTCATTGTTGATAAACTAACCAAGTCTGCTCATTTCTTACCTATATGATAAACTTATTCACTTAAAAGTCTTGCTCGTATATACATAAATGAGATTGTAAGACTGCATGGTATGCCAGTATCCATAGTTTATGATCGAGACCCAAAATTCACTTCACGATTTTAGGTTAGTTTGCAGAAAGCTCTGGGCACGAATTTAGGATTTAGTTTGGCATATCATCCTCAGACGGACGGGCAGTCGGAGAGGACTATTCAAACTCTTAAAGATCTATTAAGAATCTATGTCCTTGACTTCAAAGAAAGTTGGGACAAGTTCTTGCCATTAGTGGAATTCTCCTATAATAATAGTTATCAAACAAGTATCGGCATAGCTCCATTCGAGGCGTTGTATGGACGCAAGTGTTGTTCTCCAGTATGCTGGGATGAGGTGGGAGAAGCAATGTTGTTGGGACCGAAATTGGTATGCATGACAACGGAAAAGATTCAAATGATCTGACAACGTATAAAAACCTCACAAGATCGATAGAAGAGTTATGTTGGTCTTCATCGAATGGACATAGAATTCAATGTTGGAGATCATGTGTTGTTACTTGTTGCTCCATGGAAAGGAGTTACAAGATTTGGAAAGAGAATTTATTGTCCATTTGAAATCCTCGATCAAGTAGGAACTGTGGCCTATAGACTCGCCTTACCGCCAAGTATGTCTCGTGTTCATAATATTTTTCACCTATCTATGTTACGTAAATATGTGGAAAACCCAAACCACATTATTGAATTAGAACTAGACGAGATTGCAGAAGATTTAACATATGAAGAGGTACCTGTTAAAATCTTGGATAAGAAGGAACATATTCTACGCTCCAAGGTTATACCTTTAGTCAAAGTTTTGTGGAGAGACCACGATGTTGAGGAAATGACCTGGGAGTTAGAATCTGAAATGAAATCAAGGTATCCTTACCTCTTCGACATACCAGATACGTACACCAATTTTAAGGATGAAATTTCATAAGAAATAGAGGTTGTAAGACCCCAACTTTTATGAATAAAGATTATTTTTTTTCTCTAAATATCATTTTGAATATTACGGTGTGGATTTGATATAATGTAATAGTTGTGGGTAATATTTATAAATTTTGCAAAGTAAGCAAGTTGTCATAAAATATTCGTTTGGTCGGGGAATATTCGTTTTATCAGGGAATATTCATACGACGACACAATCATTGGTGGACCCCATAACAGAATTACTGTCGGAGTTAGAAAACGACAGAAATAACTTTTTATAAAAATAACGGCAAAAGTTTTACCGTTAACTGTTGAAATACCCGATGATAAAAGTACAGTAATACGTGTAGTTTCATAGTAGCTCACGGTATTGTACAGTATCTTTGATTATTGATACTTACGTGAGAAGTCACTCAGTTTTATTCAATTATTGCCACAGTAATTGCTACATATTATCTGACGTTATTGATTCAATTATTGTCACAATATTTTATATTATTAAATCAATTATTGAGATGACAAAGTTATTCATATTATTATTTTCATTATTGACGATGTCTAGAAAGTTCTGTTGAGGAAAGGAGTTTGGTCACCTAATTTGTAACGCCCCAGTCCCACATCGGAAGATAGGGGAAAAATTTATTTGCATATAAGAAAACAAGTTACTACCAATAGTACCTTCAAGTCATGACCTTTTGGGAGCCTGTGGTGGGCTAAGATGACCCAAGAAGATACTATTGGGCCAGTAGTTTGAGGCCTTATTTTGATGAATTTGATTCGATTCAGACTTGGGATTTGACACGAGATTTGATCCGGACTCGGGATTTGACCCGGGTTATTTCGTATGGTATCAGAGCCGACTCTCGAAAGCTCGGGTCGAGTCATTCGATCAGGTTACCGGAGGTGGGGACACGAAGGCTGGTGGTATTATCCCATAATGGAGAGATGGAGGTCCGGAGGTGGGGACACGAAGCCAGCCGGTATAATCCCGCAATGGCTAGAGAGGCAAAGATCTTTGGGCTGTGTGTGTGATCCGTTCTGACTGGGACGTCAAAAATTTAAGTGGGGGAATTTGTAACACTCCAGTCCCACATCGAAAGATAAGAGAAAAATTTGTCTGCATATAAGGAAATAAGTTACTACCAATAGTACCTTCAAGTCATGACCTTTTGGGAGCCTGTGGTGGGCTAAGATGACCCAAGAAGATACTATTGGGCCAGTAGTTTGAGGCCTTATTTTGATGGATTTGATTCGATTCAGACTTGGGATTTGACCCGAGATTTGTTCTAGACTCGAGATTTGACCCGGGTTGTTTCATAAAGTCATTAGTTTTGTTATGTTTTGAGTAACCTCTCTTTCTATTTTGGAAAGGGGGTGTTACAGAGTTGGTATCAAAGTTACTACCAATAGTAACTACCAATAAGAAAATAAGTTACTACTAATAGTATCAGAGTTGGTATCAGAGTTGTCTGCATATAAGGAAATAAGTTACTACCAATAGTACCTTTAAGTCATGACCTTTTGGGAGCCTTTGGTGCGCTAAGATGACCCAAGAAGATACTATTGGGCCAGTAGTTTGAGGTCTTATTTTGATGGATTTGATTCGATTCGGACTTGGGATTTGACCTGAGATTTATTTCGGACTCGGGATTTGACCCGGGTTATTTCATATGGTATCAGAACCGACTCTCGAAAGCTCGGGTTGGGTCATCCGATCGGGTTGCTGGAGGTGGGGACACGAAGGCTGGTGGTATTATCCCACAATGGAGAAATAGACGTCCGGAGGTGGGGACACGAAGCCAACCGGTATTATCCCACAATGGCTAGAGAGGCAAAGATCTTCGGGCTGTGTGTGTGATCGGTTCTGACGGGGACGTCAGAAATTTAAGTGGGGGAATTTGTAACACCCCAGTCCCACATCGAAAGATAGGGGAAAAATTTGTCTGCATATAAGGAAATAAGTTACTACCAATAGTACCTTCAAGTCATGACCTTTTGGGAGCCTGTGGTGGGCTAAGATGACCCAAGAAGATACTTATGAGCCAGTAGTTTGAGGCCTTATTTTGATTGATTTGATTCAATTCGGACTTGGGATTTGACCCAAGTTTTGTTTCGGACTCGGGATTTGACCCGAGTTGTTTCATAATTATGCGCCAATAAGGAGAAGTCCTTATCAGAAAGCCCCCTCATTCCTGGGAATGATCTGGTTGTTAATATTGTGAGTTATAAATAATGAATAAATGTTATTAAAAATATTTTTTGTGAAGCCAAGTGAGATGTGATAAATAGAGGGGTTTTTTTATGAAGTATTTGTTGTAAGTTTGACTTATTACATGGACCCCCACTTTCTCATTTTTTAAAATCGTCGGTAGAAAGTTATCCTAGTTTTTGTTTTATAGTAATAAAACAGAAAACTTTATATATAAAATAGAATATTTTTTATAAATAGAATATATTATATTTTATTATATTACATAGTGTTTTTACTATACAACATAGTACTACATAGTACAATATAGTATTTGCATAGTGTTTTTACTATACAGCATAGTGTTACATAGTAAAATCATGTGAATTCAGATTCGACGCCCGTGAAATTCGTCCGAATTCTTCTATGCACCCGTGATTATTTCCTAAAAAGTATCCTACCATTCTACTATAAATAGGATGTTTAGTTTAGAATTGAAATTCACATCAGAATCAGAGAATTCTTCTTCTATAATATTGAGCGTATTTCTTTTGAGTTTAAGAAAGCTTGAGCGTAGAGAAAACAGTATAAGTTTTCTTCAAAGAATATCTCCGCCCTGCCAGTCAAAAATACTCTCCTTTTAAGGTAAGAGATATTATTTTTGTCCAATATTCGTAAAAAATAATATTTTCTTATATACTCTGTAGTATGTATGTAATATTATTTCGTTTCAGATTCCGAATTCTACACTCATTTTGTTAAGTATTACTTTTATACTCACTGAAATTAGTAGATTATCTTTGAAATTTGCACTTCATCTAGTATCATTTCACAAGAATATTTTTTTGAACATTCTTGTTAAATTTTAATCTTTTTATGTCGGGTTACTATTCATAGGATACTATTCACGAAGTACTATTCACGGGGTACTATTCACTTGGATAATATTCACCCGGGGAACTATTCATGACAAAAATTAATTTCTTTTATGTCTAAATTATTTTGATACAAGAATATGATTCTTGAATTTTACTCCACAAAACAGTTATCATGTTGACAATTTGAACATTCTTGAACTCTGGATAAATTGATTTATAAATCTTTAAAATTTATCATTGCTCTTACTTAATTAAATTTTTATATCACTGTCATCATCATCATGCTTATATTGTGATGAAAGTCATCTTTGGCCCGTAGTGTATAGATGGACTGTTGATTGGTATGATTATGACTATGTATCAGTATAATTATGACCTGTAATATTACAAATGATGTGGTAAAAGTCTTCATTGGTCTGTAGTGCATTGATGGACAGTTGTTGGCATGATCATAACCACTGGTGATATTAACGAATATCATTGGCTCGTAGTGTATGGATAATTCGTGGATGTGATACTAACGAATATCCTTAGCCCGTTTAGGCATGGATAATTCGATGATGTGGATTATTTTTTGCGCTATGTTACAGCGATAAAATATCGATGATGAACATTTAAATCATAGAAGATAATAGATATTAATGCTCTACTTGACTCTTCTAATGGATTGCTTATTCCGCTGCAGTTAAACTTGTTGTTATTGTATTCTATCAGTTTAACACTGTTGAGGCTAACGATAATTTATCTGCATTTCTCTTAGTCATAATATTTCTTACTAGGCTAGTTGAGCTCACCCTTCGCTTTCATTGTTCTCTTCAGGAAAATGAGAACATAGCCGGGACTAGTCGGGAAATGGAGTGAGGGTCCGAGATGGTGGCTATAGTAGTACTCCTATTTTATAAATAGTGTGATAATAATTGTAAGAGGACTCAATTCGAGTTTGGATATTGTCTACGAGATAATATTCGTGTTAAAACTCTCAGCTATGTTTTGTCGTAATTTTACACGACAGTCGTATAATTAAGTTGTATTTAAATTCTGTATCATGTATTTGACGACTCAGAATGAGTTGAGTATACCTATTTTGGTGGTGTCACAACATGGATGATGTATGGAAGTGATACTAATGAATATCATTAGCCCGTAGTGCATGGATAATTCAATGATGTGGATTATTTATTGAGTTGTGTTACAGCGATAAATATTGATGATGAACTTTTAAATCATAGAAGATAGCAGATATCATGCTCTACTTGACTCTTCTAATAGATTGCTTGTTCCGCTGCAGTTAAACTTATTTTTTATTGTATTCTATCAGTTTTACACTGTTGAAGGTTAACGATAATTTATTCTTTATTATCTTAGCCATAATATTCTTTACTGGGCTAGTTGAGCTCACCCTTTGCTTTCATTGTTCTCTTCAGAAAATGAGAACGTAGTCGGGACTAGTCGGAGAATGGAGTGACGGTCTGTGATGGTGGCTGCAGTAGTCCTCACTATTTATAAAATAGTGTAATAATAATTGTAATGAGGATTCCATTTGAGTTTGAATATTGTCTATGAGACAATATTCGTGTTAAAACTCTCAGCTACGATTTTATCGTATTGTATAAATGAAGTTTGTATTTAAATTCTGTACCACGTATTTGACGACTTAGAATGGGTTGTGTATACCTTTTTTAGAGGCGTCACATTAAGAATAATCACGGACGCACAGTAATGGAATTCACGGGCGGCCGAATTCGTCGAAAATTTGATTTTACTATTCATTACTGTGCTAAATAAAATATTTTAAATAAAATAAAAACTTTAAATAAAATAAAATTATATTTTATTTATAATCTAATAAAATAAATAACTTTATATATAATATAAAAAAGTATTATATTTTATATAAAAAGTTTTCTGTTTTATTACAATTATATTAATTATAAAACAAAACTAAAATAACTTTCTAACGACGGTTTTCAAAAATGAGTAAATTGGGGGCCATGTAATGCGTCAAACTTACAACAAATACTTCATGGACAAACCACTCTATTTATATCAAAATTTGAATAAATATTTACAATAAATCACTATATTCAATAAACCACATTTTAATCTTTCAGCAATTATTCATCATTAATATTATAACTCACAATATTGACACCAGATTATTCTCAGGAAATAGGAGGCTTTCTAATAAGGATTTCTCCTTATTGGCGCGCAATTAAATAACTTAACCCATTTTCTCGACAGAACTTTCTAGACATTGTCAATAATGCAAAGGATAATATGAACAACTGTGTCGTCTCAATTATTGATTTAATAATATAAAATATTATGCAGATGATACTATGACAATAATTGAATTAATAATATAAGATACTATGCAGTAACTACGGTGGAAATAATTGAATAAAACTGAGTGACTTCTTACGTAAGTATCAATAATCAGATATACTGTACAATACCATGTGCTAC